>CM067885.1:19405018-19791901 GCA_034621355.1 Mycalesis mineus
TGATGTACCTACTAACAAAAATTCTCGTGCTTCTGCTAACTTCGCGTTCTTAATTATATGCATTTACTTGTAAGTTGTGTTTTTCTAGTGCTAAAGCAGAACCAATTGAAATGGTCGGTCACGTCGTGAATTGTTTATGTATGAGACCTGGCTACGACATTAACTTAAATACAACCTTCAATAACAAAAATTTTCTCAAAGTGAAATTTTTCTCTACAAAAACATAAAAGCTTTTCTATATTTCAGGGTTCGTAAAACAATCATAACAATGTACCTGTTCTTTTGTACAAAGCTTGCAAAACCCTAACCTTTTTTATCGAAGCTACTTATTGACCGATCGGGGGAAGGCTTGCCTCATTTGCAATGTCATACACGACTGGCGGGTCAGCAACGTATTTCTGCCCGAGGGAATATACCTTAACTATAAACGAGGGCTGTGCAATACCTATTGGAAATTTGCAGCCCGTTTGTGATTCAATACGCTTATTTTGCCAAAATGCTCCGCAGTTTTCAATTGGAAAAGAAAGTCTTCCTGGTTCGGTCGTTCCGAACTGAAATTTCTAGTTGAATAACTGTCGTAGTAGGATTTCGAATTTTCACCGATAAGAGTCACTTTTTATTCGCCCATAAAGCTGCTGTCTGATTAATTTAAGTGGTATTAGGTATTTAGGTATTACAAAGGTAGTCTATTTGAGTGTGTTATTTATTGGTCGGGGAAATATGATTAGTTTCTGCCACCAAACAGCATTGCTGTTTATTGTGTATACGTTAGCATCATATTCATCTTCAATATTTTTGGCCAAAGATATAAAAGCAGCTATCAGTAAATTGAAGAGGGGCAAGTCACCTGGTCACGATGGGCTCAGCATCGAGCACTTAAGGTATGCTGGTTACCATCTGCCTCGGGTTTTAGCACTGCTCTTTAATTTGTGTTTGAATCACTCGTATCTGCCCCCTGACCTGATTAGGACACTGGTGGTGCCTGTTGTCAAAAGAAAAGCGGGGGATGTGTCTGATAAATGTAATTATAGACCGATTTCGCTAGCTACCATCATAGCGAAAGTGCTTGACAGTGTGCTTAACTCACATCTTGATAGGCATGTTAAGCTGCACGACGGGCAGTTCGGATTTCGATCTGAATTGTCAACTGAAACTGCCATCTTAAGCTTGAAGCACACTGTGAAGTACTATACGGACAGAAACACCCCTGTTTACGCTTGTTTTCTAGACCTCTCGCGGGCTTTCGATCTAGTCCCGTATGATATTTTATGGCGAAAGGTTAGACAAACAGGACTACCATCAGAGTTCACCTCGCTTTTTAAATATTGGTACCTTAATCAGGAGAACCGGGTGAGATGGGCGAATGAGCTTTCGGACACTTACAGGCTGGATTGCGGAGTGAGGCAGGGTGGATTGAGCTCTTCCCTGCTTTTCAGCCTGTACGTGAACGAGCTGATTGAACGACTCAGCGGCATGCAGGTCGGCTGCTACGTAGACGGTGTCTGCGTTAATAATCTCAGTTATGCCGACGATATGGTGCTGTTGGCTCCTTCAGTCGGTGCGTTACGAAAGTTAATTTCCGTGTGCGAATCTTACACTGCTGCTCATGGTTTGCAATATAATGTAACAAAATCTGAATACATGATTTTCAAGGCAGGTACCAAATGTCCATCTTATGTTCCACCTATAACACTCAATGGACTCAATATTAATAGGGTATACAGTTTCAAGTATTTGGGGCATTTGGTGACTGAAAACCTTGGGGATGATGCAGATATGGAGAGGGAACGCAGGGCATTGTCAGTCCGAGCGAATATGTTGGCGCGCAGGTTTGCCCGGTGTACAGACGCTGTGAAGGTCACGTTATTCAAAGCGTACTGTACATCATTATATTCAGCGAGCCTGTGGGTCCAGTATTCGCAAAGGGCTCATAATGCTCTGCGAGTCCAATATAATAACGCCTTTAGGGTGCTGTTGCGGTTGCCACGTTTTTGTAGTGCATCTTCTATGTTTGTGGCGGCGCGAACAGATTCCTTTGACTCTGTTTGGAGAAAAAAATCCGCGTCGCTGCTAGCTAAGATCCGTGGCAGCAGCAACAGTATCTTGAGGATGGTGGGAGATTGCATGTATAGTCCTCTGGTGTGGAAACTCACGCAGAGGACTAAATCTCTTTTAGTTCTTAAGTACTAACATAGTTTATAAGCTTTTCATTGTTACTAACCCTAAATGGACTTTGTGGTCTGAAAAAAAATAAATAAATAAATAAATAAATCATTTTATCCAACGTAGGAAAACGCGTAGTCCAAAGTATGTGTCTATTTCTAATATTCATGCCCTGCGCTCTCTATATTGCGTAGGGCGTAGGGCATATGTTTCCCAGTTAAGATATTATTATATTGTATGAAACGCATTGAGGTTATCTTTTATTGCCATTATTTAGTATAATTAACAAACTTAGGTCATTTGATTGTTCCATTTTGTATTCATCATCATCATCATTATCAGCCAATAGACGTCCACTGCTGGACATAGGCCTTTTTTAGGGACTTCCAAACACAACGATCCTGAGCCGCATGAGCCCAGCGGCTCCCTGCGACCCGTTTGATGTCATCAGTCCACCTGGTGGGGGGTCGACCAACACTGCGCTTTCCGGTGCGGGGTCGCCATTCTAGCACCTTCGGCCCCCAACGTCCATCAGCTGTTCGAACCACGTGCCCCGCCCATTGCCACTTCAGTTCTGCGACTCGCTGAGCTATGTCGGTTATTTTGGTTCTTCTGCGGATCTCCTCATTTCTGATTCGATCACGCAGAGATACTCCGAGCATTGCTCTTTCCATCGCCCGCTGAGTGACTCTGAGCCTTCTTATGAAGCCCGCAGTTAGCGACCAAGTCTCGGATCCGTATGTCATCACTGGCAACACGCACTGTTCGAAGACCTTCGTCTTCAGGCACTGAGGAATTTTGGACGAAAAGATTTCACGCAGTTTCCCGAACGCTGCCCAACCGAGTTGGATTCAGCGGTTCACCTCTTTCTCGAAATTGGACCTACCTAACTGGACCATATGCCCTAGGTATATATACTCGTCGACAATTTCGAGTGCAGAATTTTCAACAATAACTGGGTGGAGCGAAACATGAGCATTACACATGATCTTTGTCTTGCTCATGTTCATTTTAAGGCCCACCTGTTGAGAAACTCTGCTGAGGTCATTGGGCATAATGTTAAGGTCATCTAGAGATTCTGCCATTATCACTACGTCGTCGGCAAACCGCAGTTTAGTGAGGTACTCGCCATTGATGTTGATGCCAAGTCCGTTCCAGTCCAAGAGCTTAAAGACGTCTTCCAATGCGGCGGTAAATAGCTTCGGGGAGATGACATCTCCCTGTCGCACTCCTCGCTGTAATTGGATTGGCCTCGTAGTCTCATCCTGTATACGGACTGACATGGTGGCGTTTTCGTACAGGCACTGCAACGCTTGGATGTACCGGTAGTCGATTCGGCACCTCTGCAATGACCTTAACACAGCCCAGGTTTCCACCGAATCAAAGGCTTTCTCATAGTCCACAAACGCCAAGCAAAGTGGCCGATACTCTTCGGTCTTTTGTATAACCTGCCGCAGCGTATGGATGTGGTCTATGGTACTAAAGCCTTGTCGGAAACCGGCTTGTTCGGGAGGCTGGAAGTCATCAAACCTACGAGCGAGACGATTCGTGATGACTCTGGAGAACAACTTGTAGACATGACTCAGCAGCGAGATTGGTCTGTAATTCTTCAGCAAGGTATTGTCACCCTTTTTGAAGAACAGAACAACCACGCTCCTGTGCCACGCCTGAGGCGTCTTGCCCTCGTGAATGACGGAATTGAACAATCGCTGAAGGACTTCAAGTATCGGTTTACCACCCGCTTTCAGTAGTTCTGCTGTGATTCCGTCATCACCTGGCGCCTTGTTGTTCTTTAGGTGTTCGAGAGCCATACTAATCTCGTCTAGGCTGACGTCCGGGATATCTTCGGTATAGTGTCGGGTCAATTTGGCTCTGGGGTCTTCAGCCAAATTGTCAACAGGCTTTCGAGTTGACGTGTATAACTGTCCATAGAACTTCTCGACCTCACCCAAGATCTCGGGCTTGGAAGAAATGAGATTACCGTCATCGGTCAGGGTGTAAGGGGGATGATAGTTCCAGTCGGCCTCCCTAAATGTCAACCTCACCTGCTCGCGGTGCACCCTGCAGATGGACCGACGAGGCTCTGGCGACCGATGAATGGCGGTATAACCATTCCAAATAGGCTGGACTACAAAATGAGGCCAGTGTCAGGCAGCAGTGACACTGGTTCGAATAGTCCAGCTCTGCGGTGACCAACCCGCCTGCCCAGCGTGGTCACTATAGGGCATTTCTTTTTATGGGAGATGGACCAAGAAAACAGCCCCTAGTCCCCGGCAGCCCCGCTATTCCTGGCTCTGGCAGCGGTCATGGTAACGGCGGGGCAAGGGGTGTCAAGAATCTCCGGCAGAGATTCCGCTGCCAACCCCGACGACTGGACCTGGCAACATTCAACGCACGCACTTTGAGGACTGACGAAAAGGTGATCGAACTGGAAGAAGTATTAAGTAAGTTGCGCTGGAGCATTATAGGATTGTCTGAAGTCCGAAGAGAGGGCGAGGACTCGATAATCCTGAATTCCGGCAATTTACTATACTACCGGGAGGGCGAACATCTGTCCCAAGGTGGTGTTGGGTTTATCGTTCACAAGTCCCTCGTTAACAATGTTGTACGAGTCGAGAGTGTGTCGAGCAGGGTAGCGTTCCTTGTCCTCCGAATTACCAAACGGTATTCGTTGAAGGTTATACAGGTTTACGCACCGACCTCGGCACAACCCGACGAGGAGGTAGAGGTATTGTATGAGGATATTTCAAGAGCCCTGCATGCTTCGAACTCCTACTACAATGTTGTTATGGGGGATTTCAATGCAAAGCTGGGCGAGAGGAGTGGTTCAGAGTTGAGAGTGGGGCAATTTGGCTATGGGCAACGGAACCACAGGGGCCAAATGTTGGCTGACTTCATGGAGAAGGAGGGCCTCTTTATGATGAACTCCTTCTTCAAGAAGCCACCGCATAGGAAATGGACCTGGTTGAGCCCCGATGGTTCCACGAGAAATGAGATTGACTTCATCTTGTCGACCAGACGGCATATATTCAACGATGTCTCTGTGATCAATAGGGTCAAAACCGGCAGTGATCACCGACTGGTAAGAGGCACGTTGAATATCAATGTACAGCTTGAACGGTACCGACTGGTGAAGTCAACGCTCCGACCTACTCGTGCCCACATCCAAAACCCCGAAAGCTTTCAACTGGAACTCCAGAACCGTTTCGATTGCCTAGCACATTGTGTTGATGTGGACGATCTGAACAACAGGCTAGTGGAAACTGTCCATTCGGTTGGGTCTAAGTTCTATAAGACCCACCGCCCAAAAACCAACAAGAAATTCTCTGACCAAACACTCAAGCTCATGGAGGAAAGACAAGGAATACGATTACAGTCTTCAGGGGACGCTCTGAACTACCGACGTATCAATAGACAGATCTCTAAGTCGCAGAAATGTGACTTACGCCGCTACAACACCGAGCGTATCATAGATACAATAAAACACAACCGTGGCTCGAAAGTGTTCGCGAAAGATCTGTCTATTGGACGCATTCAGTTGACGCGTCTGAAGACCGATGACGGTAATCTCATTTTGTATTACTTACTATAAACTATCTCTTACAATATGTAATTTTGAAAGCTTCTCAAGTAATCATTAATACATAATATTTAAAATCATATGGAAATTCTACTTACATAGTGAAATCTCACGATACCTATTATAAATTTACAGTAAAGTAAGCACCTTGTTGATTAAATCTTCGGCTCCTTTGTAACAGTTTCCAATTTAAGCAGACAATTACAATTAATTAAACGTTTGTATCTGGTTTAAATTTGTGTTGCTGAAAGTTTACGAGTATTAACCACCGCCGCAACTAGGACGCGATTATATCAACCGGTGCCTCCACACCTAGTACGAATTGAAAGCGTCCAACGACTACCATGACACCATTTACTTAGCGATTGCTAGGGATCGCTCTGAATCGTTCGCAACCAGTAAGATTTTGCACCATAATATATACTAAAAGGTTTTAATATCTATTTTTGATGCAAATTATAAATATGAATTTTGTAATTTCTCATTTAATTTTGAATTATTTTGCACACCTTTAAGGCAAAACTTGCTTGGATTCTATAATTATGCATAAATGTAACCGATAATTGTACCCACGCTTATGGCAAAAATATGATTATTATTATCTATATATAATACACACTCACGCCATTATTAAAAGATCATAAATGATTTCTAGCTTTGATTTACCTGTTATAAGTTAAGTATCTTCAAATCAAAAGCGTATCGCCGCTCGGCATCAGGCGTGAGTTACAGCTAAATGGCTCTTATAAATAGAAAAATAACAAGATTCGAGTTTCACGTCTGAGTTGTTCGGAGATATATTTTAATAAATATACTCTATCAGTAACGAATCTTCGCCTGCGAAAACGGTATCATTTAAAAAAAAATATGATTTGATTTCTTTCCAGTTAATAGCGCCTGTTTTAACTAAAAGGTAAAACTTAATTTTAAACAATGAAGTTCATTTGTTTCTCGAACAGCATCCACGTTTCTTGACCTCGAACTAAAGGTACATTTAAAGAAGCTAAATAATATAAAATTATCTGTGGGTTCCGCGCCGCGCTTCATCGAGTTAATCCTTAAGATTATTTCATTAAACTTGGAACAAATTTCATTATGATTACGTTAAGCTGACTATGGATGTGGTTTTCATTTTTTGTTTCAGTTCTCAAACAAATGTATTTTCCATTAGTCAATTAAACAGACTAATAGAGCTGATGGATTCATATAGAATATTGTACCGGTCATGTAAGACAGCATCTACAAATTGTTCATTTTATATATTATGTGTTTAAACGAAACTTTTTGAATAGTTATAAAGAAATCAATTAAAATACTGCAATGTACTCGTAAGATGGTATGCGATTGAATGCCAGTCCGATCTTTTACCTTGATTATAACATACTAGAGGACGCTCTCGATTTCACCCGCGTCGTTCTTGTTCTTGTTTGTTGTGGGAGTTTCGGGATAAAATAAGCTATATTATTGTGGAGTTCCATCAAAATCTATCCAATAGTTTTTGCGTGAAAGAGTAATAAACATCCATTCATCCATACATGCAAATTTTATAATATTCGTAAGGGTAACGGAAGGAGCATCTATATTTCTAAACCGTCGCAGGCCATAATCACATTTTTCTTCCATCAATCACGTGTTCTCGTCGGCGGCTCTCGTGTCATCGGATCGCAATAAAAAGCAAATCGTTGATGCTGGAAGTAGTCGGAATAAATGATGATATTTTGATGTAAGGCCGCAAAAACTTGCAAATGGCGGCAAAATTGACAATGGCGGATAATGGATTCGTAAACTAGTTTTAATGTAAACATCGTTTGTGTGACTTTTATTATATCTGGATCAAAATGGCGGAATAAAACGTTTTCAGCACGTTATATAAGAATTACGGTATAAAGTGATATTTGACGGACAAATGGCTCATCTTAACCAAGTGGAAACCATCTCCTGTAAACAGAACAGGAGCTATACCGCCAGGCCTCGGAGCGGGAGAGAGAGAAGGCAGGTGGTAGGAGACGCTGGTACGCGCATCTCCTGCCATTCTTGTAGCCTGTTCATCACCGAGTGCAACGACGGGCTCGCCGGGCGTCAAAGTGAATAATTCCGCGATCCTTTGACGCCCTAACTAGGTAACTAGTCCGCTGGGTTTTAGTGGGTATTCTGGCTGTTTCACAGCCAGCGAGTCCAACATACCCGGGCGGAGACTGCGCAATTCTGTTATGTGCAGCCTCCACCCGGGTCAAAAAAAAAAGGAGCGCTAGCTTATATAGTACTATTGTACCTATCAAAGTTCAAAGGCCAAAAAAGTGGTAAAACTAAAATTCATCTTATCGAGCTTATATTATTGACCTCACGTACGTAAATGTCAAAGAAAAACAACAAAATAAATGTTCATTATAGCTACAACAGTTGAGAGTAAGGCCCGAGGGCGTGCAAGGAAGTCTCGTGCGCCTGTAATTGAACCGTTAACCACTTCCTGCAGACCGGCACTGTAATGCTGCTTGGGAGTGACAACTTCTATCACAAAAAGCTCTACGCGGTATTACAAAAAGATTTTGACGTAAAAACGTCATATAATTCGATAGAGCTGCACGCACGAAAAAACATGACTCATGCGTTACCTCGCTTTGAGGCGTTTCAGGTAAGGCTTGAAGTGCAAGCGAGAGCGCAGAACGAGCGACAAAGAAGCACAATCGGCCTTTGCGTTCGGCAGCGTTCGACATCCGTCTATTAAATATAATTATTAAATATATTAATTTTAAATTAAAAATTAATATATTTATTATAAATTTTTTAAAATATAAATTTATAAAATCAAAATCAATTATTTTATTAATTTAAATTAATATTTATAAAAATATACTTAAATTAAAAATTTTAATAACCAATTAAATGCTACCACTCCATCAGTATTTTCTTAAGACGTTGTCACGTTCAACTAAAGTCAGTAAACCGACTTTACAGACAACAAATTTTTTTTTATATGTAATAGAGTTATAATAGTTTGAAAGGGTCTCCTATGGCTTATTTTAGGTAAGTTTGAATGGTCAAACTTACCTACTTCGACCTTTCTCACGTTTCTGTTGTTCCTTTGGGATAATCATTATTCTCAACCGCCCTTGTATTAGAAAAACAGATCAAATAATAAATAATATTCAAATGAACACACGTCCTTAACTGTACAAGGTATCAGCTCTAGTGTTGGCTCAATGTCAGGTCAGTGAGTGTCGGGAGATATAACGTTGCTTGTTCTTTTAATGATAAAACTAACAGGAACGCGCTTGGAAATGGAGTAATGTTTTTATATTTTATTTTTGCTCATTTCAAACGAAGTTTAGATGTACTTTGATTTACTCGCACATATACAATTTCAAAATGGTCTTGCATTTTCTTCTCCGTGTTTCTTAATATTTATTTTAAGAGTATATAACTTAAAGTGATTGCACGCACAACGGCCAACTCACTAGCTATGTGCGTGTGTGGCTTCGATCACCAGGTTCTGTGTTCAAATTCTGAGTCGCGTTGTGGAATAATACTGAGTTTTTTATTTTTCTAAGAAATTCAAAGCCTGGATTCGGGAAGTTGATAATGTTACACCCCCATATCATGGAGAGCAAGTTACGCCTTCAGTCCCATTCACTATCAATATACGATACTGATTGTTAACGAATTAAACATTACACTCTCAGTCCCCCGCAGCATGGTGGGTTTACGCCCCATATCCCCCTCCTACAAGGAGACCTTGCCCTGGGTCGTTAATCGGCCGCTAATGATTTTAAACCTCAAACGAGTAAGGATGCAACAAAATACTTTTAAAATGAAATGCAAAGCCTTAAGCCACAATTAACACCGCTTAATTGCCTCCTCGGGCTTCTTTAAGCTGACTCTTTATTGCTTTAAGGATTACGGCTTAGCGATTCAGCGCTATAATATTATCTAGGTTCTTCTAGAGACTCTAGAATATTCTGTATAAGCCTAACCTCCTTGTTATTTCCTTTTTACATGTTCTATGTAGGATATCTTATAACCTTAAACGAGAAAGTAACTGAATGTTAGAAAGGGGTTTTCGGGATTAATCAAGCTAGGTTTCATTTTTAGAAAAGAAATACCTAGCAAAGCATGGTCAAGCAGGTTCTACATGATTTAGTGAACATAATATAAAACGTATGTAGCACTTTATGCAGTTGAGCATAAAGTGCTGCAGATTAATCTTCATTTTTATATCATGCCATCCTTTTCAGGGTTCCGTTGTTAAATGGTAAACAAAAAAACCTTTATAGATTCGTGAAGTCCGTCTATCTGTTCGAAAATGTTGCAGCCACTTTTTCCGAAACTATAAGAACAATTTGGTAAGTTGATAGATTCTGTGAACCGCATTAAGATTCGTACACAAAAATAGAAAAAAAAAAGATTAATTTATGGGGCTCTCCATACTTACAACTGAAACTTAATTTTTTTTCATTAAACCCATGTGTTTTATCAAAACCATTATCGATAGATTTTCAAAAATGATTTTGAAGTTTACAAAACCATTTTTTTAAATTGAATAGCTTACGCGAGAGATATTTCTATAGTGGTAAAATGTCTCCCCCCCTGTAATTTCTAAAATAAGAGTAGGATAAAATTAAAAAAATATATGTTTGAATGTGATCTAGTAAAGATTTTATAAAATAATATATTGTTTTATTGTTATTACCCTTTTCCTTAGGAACACATCGTAGAGCTATCAAGTTGAAACTCATATCAAATACTTACTCATATCAAAAACTTTTACCCTCGGTGCGCGAGTCCGATTCGATTTGGCTGTTTTTTTTATTAGTAAAACAATAAATCGAGTCATTGGAATATTTTTTTTAAATTTTAAAAAAATATTAAATATATTAAAAAGAACTTTCTAGAAGGTGGTTTCTAAAACAAATTCTGAGTAAGATGTTTTAGAAGAAAACTTTGAAAGTTTCCTAATTCAATTTTCAAAATACAAATTTTGTTTTCTATAAAGGCCACGGCGTACAGAATCTTTCGGGATTATCATAATATCTCTCACATAAAACGCATAATTTATAAACTCCTCATCCCTTAAATGAATAAAAGGTCTGTAAAGAACGGTTTAATTATAAAGAGTCGTTGAGCCGCCGCCCCACATGGACACCTTTGTGTGGCTAATGTCGGCAGGTCGTAAACGGGCCCCTAATTACCCGTCGCTAATGATGTCTACTCATCACACCCGGATTAAACAGATAAAAACTCAATATGGCCCTTAAACAAAGCGGAGCTTCGTGTTAAAATTTATATCAATTATAATTAGGAAAAAGTGTGCATTATTAAAAATCTGTCAAAACCTCGAGACAGCCTGTACTTACATGACTATTGCATATAAGTACATAATAATTATGTGAAATCGATTATTTGATAAGCCATACTCATTCATGTTGCGTCAATTCTAGCCCCAAGTAGACAAAGTCGCACTGCAAGCTAAAAAAACTGTTTTTATGTTTCAAAAATTTTCTGCTTTGAGCTACATTTCAAACATCATTTAATAGTCATTGTTAAGTTGTTCCTCCAAAGCTTGTATGGACTGAACGTCCTTGTTTCGTATGTAAAACTTTTCCGCTTAATTTGAAAGAAAATATTAAATGGAAAAAATATTCAAAATATTTTATACAAGTTAATTATACTCATATTTCACTTGTTAGAAGCCGATGGTATATTATAAAAGTTTTTGATTGACTAAAATCGCCTTCATAAATGCTATTGGTGATCTTAACTTTGGCGGAGAACAAAAAGCGAAGGGAAATGGGTAATTTATTACGAAATTGGAATTAAGGAAGAGCGCGTTATGCTGGTCACGATTCGCAATTAGGCTCAAGTTTTTGCGGTGAAAATTCTAACTCATTATGTTTTTTAGAGGAAGTCACATTATAATAAGAAATAGGTGGGCAATGATTTATAGTCTAACTTAGACTAAAATGTTTATCTGCATGCCTTAATACATCTAGATAGGTAAAATAGATGACACTATTCATTAAGTTCATAAACGCTAATGATATGAATGTAAAGTTTGTTTGTTTGCTCGCTCTAGAAAAAAGTTTTTATATAAAATGTGGTATAAAAGTTTCAACATGGATTAACACAAAAGACCTTTAAAAATATACTTGTTCAGTAAGTACTTATGTGTTTTACTTATGTAATGGTATTTGAACCAATAATTTGACTGGTTTTTTAGAAAAGCTTGGTTTATTCTACATTACTTCATTTGTTATTCTAGTCATTACTTATTCGTTTAGGGAGATCCCAACTGTTTTGTAGCTTAATGAAGTTTATAAAAAATCCAATATTCGATTATTATTCCACTCCGAGAAGTATTTGTAATTTGTGAAAGCGTCCCTAAGCTTTAAAACGTTTTCCGAGGCCGATATTGTTTTCAAATAAAATAACGAAAACAAAGTGGATAGAATAAAATCTAATGGCTGTGGTTCTTGATACATACAATCAAAGAACTTTACATTCGTAAATGTACACGTTTAAAACCTGTTATTTAAGGAAACGAATGAATGTGTATTATATTAAATAAAGATGGGTGTTATATAAATTTGATGTATCTATCTGTCTTTGGAATAGTGTTTTCTAAAAAATTAAATTCTGTAAGTACATCATCATCAAAAATTACAAAAAATGGGTTTATAAATTGAATTGTTTTTTAGCATCATGCAACAGATTAAGCTGAACTTGAAGCAGTTTTGTCTTCGTTTTATTGGAGACAGATGGATGAATTTAACAAGGACGACGTCACAGCGGTGGGCTATTATTGTTAAACAAGCTAATTAATTACTGTGCTGGTGAATAACACTGAATCGAAGTCTACGCGTTCGAAGTCTCGGACAACAGCTATAGTTCTACCTACATTTACATCTGACACTATCGTAAGTTTTTTAAAGAACAATGGTCTGATATTTGTTGATGGAATTCGTAAGCGTCTACAAATGTAAACTATTACATGTAAATAATTTATTTTATTTTTTCAATCCGTATACAATGTCCGAATAAGTCCTTTAAATAAAATAAATAAATCAGTCATTACATTATCATAATTGAGTATGACAACCACGCAATAATAACACAAAGACAGATTCAATATGACATCTGTCAGATAACTAGGGATATTGAAAAGAAAGTATCGATACTGTACACATAAGTAGTATCGAACCAAATCGATACTTTTTACTGGTTAAACTAACTCTTTTGTGTGCCGAACAACTACTCGTGTTCAATAATTTTAGCTTAATTTCAGTAGAACAAACCTATAAAGTAATAATAACGGCCAACTAATAATACTTATTTTGAAATGTCAATAAATATTTTGATCTATAAACGCGTATTGCATTGCCAAAGTTTAATTTGGTGGCATTTTACACTATATTAAGAAAATAAACGAATAATAGTCAAATATAATATCAAGTGTCAAAAGTACGCAGTAGGTTATATTTTGAAGGAAAGTAAGAGAATCATGATAAGAACAAGCATTTTTAGACGTAATTTGATGTATAATTAGTATGTTCGAAATAATTAAAATTAAGTTTTAAGTCATTTCCTGAAAACTATCGAGTAAATGTATCGAATGTACTCGATTTGTCTAAAACTTCAAACACAAATATATTTAATTCCAGACTTCACACAGTATATAACCTTAAGAAAAAATTGCTCAGAAATAATTTCTCTATAATTTTATATTTTGTTCATTCATAGACGCAAAAAAAAGTCCTCAACAAAAATTTGTTAGGAAAATGACCATTGTTCTTTAAAATTTGAATTTATTATGTAGTTTATAAAAGATATCGTGTTATTCGTGTAAGTATGTCAACGTCTGCGGGTAAAAAGGTTGTAATAATATTTTACGAGTGCGCCTCCTCTTTCATTGCTACGAGTAACAATTACGTCGCCTAACGGCCACTGTAGAGAGCCAGCACTATAAAATAGAGGCATTTTGGTAACATAATAACATGTGAGCCATTTTCTTGAGGTAAAATTTGAATTATGCGCCGCCTATCAAGTTACATTTTATGTTCTTTTTCAACACATTTGCTCGTAAAGTGGCTGTTGTTTTTACTGATAGAACATTTCATTACACTATATGAGGCAATGTGCAGTAAAATTATAATTGCACTGTCTAGTCATGTAGAATGTCTATGTAATAATATTGTAGGTACATAAAAGTCGCGTGCACCTGATGTGATTAGAAAAGGGCAGAGGAAACGCTTCGTGGTTTCTTTTGTTTTCTAAATAACAAGTTTCAATCTCACTTTATATTAAACGATTATGTTAAGTTTCAAGTGCGCTAACCTAAAAGATGAATAGCGAATAATGAGACGAAACGTAGTATTTAAAAATTTAACAGTTTTAAATTATCTAATTGGGCTCAAGTCTGGTCTGTTAATAAGGTTCGGACATGACCACTTACTGCCCTTTTGGTAACTATATAAAATCAATATTTTGATATGATGCCGCATAGAAACCATCTGGTGTGGCTATGAATCGACATCTAACATCAGGTTTTCACACCGCAGTAAAATGTAACACCATTGGCTCGAGTTCTATAGAAGAAAAAATCTTGAAGAAACTAGGAGAAATCACTAAATGAATTTCAATTGTAAATTATATAATGATATTTTAGTTTAAAAATTAAAGTGTTATATTACAAGTATTCCTTTATATAATAAAATTAGACAGAAACTCTATAAAACAGTTACAAGATATTATACTAGCTTTTACAATAATGTTAAAAGTCTTAGTTATCTAAGATATTAAGCAGTTGGACGCGCGGTTTGTTTATACAAAAGGACGTTAATACCATTTATTGTTACTCGCGTTTTTCTATATAATTTCCCCAGAGATTTTCACAACTTTTCACTTTCTGCAGAAATTCCTAAACGCTTTGAGCCAATATTAGCAATATCTCTGTCTAATTGAGATAGCATGTGAAACATTTAATACTTTTTATAATCGTTGTATATTATAGAAACTCAACATGATTTTTTTTAAAAAGCCCAACCCTGGAAATGCATAAATTTTTATAATCCGTTTTATAAGGTTTTGTGTTGTGTGCTGCAACACTATTTCCACTTTTAATTGTAGTAGATGAGACGAATATCTTAGCATTCCATGGATTCACCGTGCGGGTGCCGGGTCCATCGCGTGGCTGAGAGAAAAACTCCGAACAGAGCCCGAGACTTGTGACACGGGTGTAGGTTTAAGGGTACCCTTAGTGACGGCCGTCAACACTCACCTCCTCAGTTCAAGTTATTCTCCCTGCCCAACCATATTCGGAAGGACCCTACTAGTGCAGCTTTGGACACTCGTTCCAATATGGAGCTTACTGCACTTCTAGTAAGGCCAAGGTCTTTTAGCAGGTTGTAGAGAGACTTCGCTGGTATACCCTTCGCACCCACTTCTACCGCGTATAAACTAACCACATAGCCATTTTTGGTTAGTTCATTAGTAAGGTCATAGTATTTATTCACTTTGAATACATGGTCTTTAGGGATATTTGTTTCCCACGGTACTGTAAGCTCAACAAGTACTATACGTTTGATTTGTTTGAAAAAAAGAAATATGTCCGGTCTAGATGTCGTAATAGCTAAGTCTTCCGGGATTTTATAGTGCTTTTCATACGTGTCCATTAATATAGTCCAATCAGGAGCAGAGCCCAGAATTGAATAAGGCTTGCTGGTGGAATTTGTACTTGAGCCTGCTTTAACGAAGTTAGTTTGTCTTTTATTCGTCGTCAACCCTTTTTGAGCCCTAGCTACTGAAAGGCTTATAGCTTCACGTATGATTTCTAGTACTCTGTCGTGGCGGCGTGAGTAGAGACCCCTGTCCAGGAGCACCTTGCATCCTACCAATAAGTGCCTTGCAGTGCCCACTGCCTCACCACAGGTATAGCAAGATTTTTCCGAGGCTTTTCCCCATCTTAATAGGTTACTCTGATCTGGGAGAGTCAGTTGAAAGGCATTAAGATAAAATTTCAATAAGGCAGGAGACCAATCGTACAGCAAGGCGCGCCACTTCAGAGCCAGAGGGATGCAGAACTCGCCTAAGTTTAACCACTCGTTTTGCATTTCTAGGTTCATGGCATGCACTTTGTAGTTGTCGTCCTCATCTTGTTTAAGAAAAGATTTTATTATGTCTTGGTCTTCCTTTTTACGTCTTGCACCCAACCCGGTTCTATTTACCTGAGCCCCTGCCATAAATTGTTTGTAAAATTGAAGCCTAGAGTCAAGTTTTCCGGCACCCTCGTCTTTAGGAAGTGATGCAACTAGTTCGTCCTGGGACTTAACTAGAATGTGCGTTCTGGTAACCCTGAGGTGTTTATAGAGTTCCGATGGTCTTTTTAGTTTTAACCCAAAATTATTGTAATCTCTGAATAGAGTTGAAGGGTCAGCCGAGAGTGCTAGACCAAACCAAGACTTCAATGTTTTTATGACATTTGCATCTAGTTTTGCCAGATGGGTTCTGCTAATATCATAAACGAGGAATGGCCAAGTCAGACGTGAAGTGAGATAGTTGTCATAGACCCACGCTTTTTTTATATTGTTAATGGGCTGTTTACATTTATTTGTATATTTTGTATTACAGTAAGTATATACATGTATTTACATACCACCACGTCTCATTCCCCTAGGGGTATGCAGAGACCACATCCTTTCACTTGCCACGGTCCTTGCATATCTCTCTCGCCTCTTCAAATTTTATTAAACCTTTAAACCAGTACGTTGGTTAATGGTACCTTTGACCTGGCCTTTAATTAGTCCTGGATTTAATCCAGGAACGCCTTCGCCTTCGTATTCCTCTTCCAACACTCCCATTCGCCTGACTTATAAATCCTTTTTGTTAGTCTCCTTTCATTCATTCTCTCCTTTAGTAGTCCGATTTTAGTCACTCATCTTCTTCTATACCACACTGCTCTCTTATCATACTATTCTTAATTCTGCCACTCAGTCCACTTATTATTTATCTCTCTTCCAAAATTCATCAAATAAGTTCGCCGTAAAATTGCTAGAAACTAGTACTAATAATTATTGCGTTTCTAAATATAGTATAAGAATAATAAAGTAGTTTTAATTTTTTTAACCAACTTTGCTCTAATTAGCCAAGCGTAATATGCGCCAGCTTACAAATAAACACATTTTATTTATTTGTGTGGCTTTGCCTGCACTATATTAAAGCTTTGCGGTTTTAATATAAGAACTTGTTGATTAAACTTTTTGCTGAAACTACGAGATAACTAATAACAAGCAAGCTGCAAGAAGAAAAATGGCTTTATTCAATCAGTTTATTTTATTACCACTATTTATAAAAACAGATTGTACAAAACTATACGAGTACTTAAGCAATAAACATACTAATTAATTTTGTTTTTTAGTACATTTTTCCTAAATACGCGCTTTAACTTTTTACATAACTTTTTGTTTTTATTACCGTTATTTTACAGTAATGTCAAAAACAAATGTTTTTTATTATTTGTTTTTAAGTCTCTTTATTAGAAATATAATTATTAATTTATATAATATAGACATTTTATATCATCAGCATCATCATTATCAACCTATTAACGGCGCACTACAGGGCCAGGCCTCCCTCCTTATAGGAGAGGGGATATGAAGCGTACACCCACCACGCTTCTCCAATGCGGGTTAGCGGGCTTAGGGTAATAATGTTTCATTATTAACGTTCACAATCAGATGTTGACGTGGGAGACCGGGACCGACGGCTTAACGTTCTCTCCGAAGCACGGTGGTGTAACACCACCAACTTCCAGACTCCGGGCTTGGAATGTACTAAACATTTCATAGAAGAATGAAAAAGCTCAGAATTGTTCCGTAACCCGACCCAGGAATCGAATCCAGGACCTCGTGATCGAAGCCAGATTGGCTAACCACTAGACCAACGAGGCAGTCAGTCAGGCAGGTACATTTTATATAGGACTGAGAAATATATAGTACGATTTATCATAGTTAAGAACAATTCAATGAGGACGAGGATAGCTCAATGAGGATGAATATTTGTCTAACTGTAACTTCATTTCATCAACAATAATTCGATTAATAATCTTAATCTAGTGGATCGTGTATACGGATGGTATGCGGGTTGGGATTATAAAATTCTGGGTTCGTCTTATGTGACGTTATGGACAAATGGAGCTTTTGTTTTAAGAAAGCAGACTGCAGTTCGCTATGTGACTTGGAAACTATATACAAGTACTATTTTCATTATGATAATGGACGTTAACAAAACTTTACAGAATCAATCATCAGTAAACTCCAGATTCACTTGGATGCAGTAAGTTTTATATTTTCAATTTAGATATACCATCTTCTAATTAAACAGATACAGTCGGCCTCCGTGTAGGCAGTGGTATGCGCGGTGGATTTATAAGACGGAGGTTCTAGGTTCGATTCCCGTCAGGGTTGAATTGGTCTAGGTAGGTCGCTTCGGCCCTTGCTAATTAAATAATAAATAATAATAAATATTATAGGACAATTACACACTTCGCTATATAGCCTTAAAGTAAGCGTACTCGTAAGTAGCTTGTGTTATGGGTGCTATGATAACTGATGAATATTTTTTTATATATTACACCTAAAGACTTATAATATATAAACACCGAGACACTGGAAAACATCCATGTTCATCACACAAACATTTTCCATATGTGGAAATCGAACCCACAGCCTAGGACGCAGAAGCAGGGTCACTACCCACTGCGCCCCTCGGCCGTAAAAAATTACCACCCTACCAACATTAACGTATCGCCAAAGGCTGATAAAGATAATCCCTAGGCGCGTATGCTACGTGTCATCAGATATGCACCGGCCCTTATTATAAAATAAACTTTCTTTTCTGTTAAGAAAATAGAAGCAGTATAAATAAACTGTGCAAATGTACACAGAAGGCTTAAAAATATAGCAGTTAAATAGTGTAGGAAGCTAAACGAATGCGGTACTCGGCAGTATTTACGGTCTCCATACTTGGCCTTTGTTTTTGCGTCTTGGCGCGGCTTGTCGCTGCCAAGTATGTTTGTTATGGGCAAAGTACGTACTAAACTGTACGGCGGGCTCTGTTGGAGAGGTTAATATGTCGACTTCGTAAATATCCACTTGAATACTTTAATATACACAAACTATATTTATGTGTTAGACTTCGATAGTTCCAGTAATCATTTATATTGTTTTGAATAACTTTTTTATTACGAGTATGGGGTCAAAGCTTGGAACTAATGCTGCTTAATTAGAATAGCTTTATAAGTTGGATCTCAATTATATTCTTCTTAGAATATAATTATAATATATTCTTCTCAACATAGTATTCTTGTTTATTTTGGATTTAATATGGAATACACCTGATCTGATGTTGAGTCTCATCGAGTTTGGGTTTCATTGTCTTGACCAACACTCTGGTGCTGCTTATATATTAGACAAATTACATTTAAAATTATATCAAAAAAATACATTTATTCATTATAAATGTGCATCTAATTAACTATTAAGTCATTATTAATTAAATCATCATCGTCATCATTATCAGCCTATTAACGGCCCACTCCTCCAGTAGTCCCTTCTTACAGGAGAGGGAATATGGAGGGTGCGGAACCATGATGATTGAAGCGGGTTGGCAGGCATTTTAATTAATTAAATGCACTCTTTTAATTAATTTAATTATTGCTAAAACCTTTAATTTTTATAATACATTTCATATGAATAAATAAAATGAAATTACAACGATATCGCAGAGAAAGGTGATGTATATATTTGATAAAAAAATATCCAAAAATATCAATTTCAATGATTCATGCAGATACGAGTACTATTCATGAAAGTGACATTTTGTAATAAAAGAAATTCTGCTATTCAATAAATCTAATCTTCACAATGAACAATTTGCAGAGAAAGAAAATAAATGGCTATAATCTTCAATTTGAAAGGATCCTTGAATATACTTTATTTATTGGAAGGATGTGATCAACGAGTAAAGCGGGGGATCATGTACTGCAGAACGTTCTAACAAACAATGTACACGACCAATGGGTCTAAAATGGTAGTAAATACAATAGACAACTTCTTAAGATAAAAGATATACAAGTAAAAAGATTTCTGATTTTTTACTTTGGCACTTCCGATCTTTACCGCTCGCGTAGCCATTTTAATGCATTGCAGTTTTTAGTGCCATCTACTTTCTGAATTAATGTTTAATATACTTAATTTAAAAATTAACTGGATTGAATCATCTGCAATTGTCTAGAATAGTGTTATATGCCAACCACAATTACGATACTATTCAGATCAAAATATAGGCTGTTTGGTTGCAAAAGCAATCATGGTTCAGCTCCCTATAGTTTGCTTGATGTCATTAGACTTGATGACATCACCGGACTGGTCACCAGTCGGCCCGCACTATCTAGTGTGGGTCGACCAAAACTCCGGTGTGAAATTAGCATCCAGCACCTTGGGACCCCAACGTCTATCAACTCTTCTAACTATGTGCCACACCCATTGCTACTTCAAGTTTCCGTTGAGCTATGTCGGTAAATTAGGTTTATCTGTGGATCTCTTCATTTCTGATTCAATCACGCAACGTAGCTTGAGCATATACATACACCGAGCATAGCTCGCTACATGGCTCACTGTACACATGTGTAACTTTTGAAGCCCAATGTTAACGATAACGTTTCAAATCTATACTGTCATCACTGGCAACTTGTACTGTTCGAACACTTTCAACTTTAAGTATTGTGGAATTTATATATATAGGTATTGTATATATATTATTGTATATATAAGTATCGAGGAATTTACAACGACAAAAGGTCGTGGAAAATGGCATCCTGCCCACTGCCCAGATTTGATCGGAGAGATTGGGAATTTATACTATAAAAATATGAAGTGCAGCAAGTCTACTCGCCGGCTGATGTCGGCCGATCAGGCGCCACCCTTTCGCCCGGTGGCGGTGATAACGGATTATCCGCTTATAACTCAAGTTCCCGACTCCGTATGACATCGTTTGTACGAACGAGATTTATATGCCCCTCCGCGGGTCAACGACCTCCGGAATCGTTTGCCAGATTACTTTGCATAATAGCTATGCCCGACACGCGTAACGGAACTCTGCGAGGTATGCGATATATATATATATATATATATATATATATATATATATATATATATATATATATATATATATCGCATATTAAGCTAATACCTATTTATTCGGCTCTATTTGCACTTTATTTCTTACTACCTTACGCCTGCTACTTTTTCCGCCTGAAAGTTGTTGTATACTTAAACATCCATTTACAAACATTTTAAAATTTAAACTTTTAATTTATAATTTTATAGCCCTTAACTGCAACCACGCCTGATGGTAAGTGATAATTTAAGTTAAAAGCAGGCTAAAATATTTTGCGTAGGATAAAATCCATACCCGTGTGTAACCGGTACACATTAACACATGGTGACCACTACTAGTCAGATGGACCAATTAAAAAAAATTAAATCGGTCCGGATGGAAATTGAACCTACGAATCAGTGTTCTGTGATCACTTACTTATTTTAATCTAACTCGATAGATAAGAACTTGATATACTCCGACCCGCATTACATGTGGGCGCACAAGCTATTTACTTGAGAATTAAATATTACTTGCCGGAAAAACATTAGGAAAAGCCGACCTATTTTGTGAAAACCGGTCACGGGTCTAGCCTCATGTCGCCTCCGGTCACTTACCTGAGGCCAGCGAGGTGTTACGTCCAACAAGACTCGTATATATTACGCGTATATTACACGATTTGCAGTGAACTTATGAACAGTCTAAATCCCTTTTTTAATCCCTTTTTTAAAATTTCTAACTGACGAAAAAAAACGGAGGAGCCAAGGTTTCAACTTTAAGGGCATTACCTAGAACCCAAAAACTGCTTTACTACGTTAAATAAATGTTTCTTAAACTTGCTGGCACCCAGTTCATAGATATGCTTAAGTAAATTAAAGTAACTAAATGACATAGTTATTTTTTACTTTTTAGTGCGTTTTGAGTCGGTTCTATTTTTTGTTATGAATTAGATTTTTTTGTCATATATGCTCGAATTATTTAAAAAAAAACTCAATTTAAAATTTTTACAGTGTTGCATTTCTAAGAATGTATTTTGTAATACGAGTACATTAATCAATGCCCACATTTTTTAACAATTAATACGACATTACACTGAAATTATTCTTATGATTTTAAAGCTTAGATAATGTTATAATTAAATTTCAATGTCCAACATCAACGAACCTAAATATTTCTACAATAAGATACAAAAAATCGAAATTCGCTTATTTAAAGTATGCTTTGTTTACAAGCTCTTTTGAAACATCAAGTTTGACTATTTGTAATGATTCTACCACCGGTTCGCAAGGCAGATTCCCAGCAAGAGAAAACGGAGAGAAACTCAGTAGCTGCTCTTTTTAACCAATGGTCATTTATAATGCCAATTTAAATTTAAAAATAATAGGCCTCTTTTTTAAAAGCTAGCACTTTCTATAACACTATTTTTTATACTTACTTTATTTTTACTGAAAATTAAAAAAAAATGTTGTTGTTACTTACGCCATTCTACAAGAGACTCGAAAAACTCGAAAAAATCAGTTGTGTGAATATTTCTGGAGGTAACACCATCTCACTGCTTGCGGCCAAGGAACCAAATATTCAATTCACGAATATTATTTATGTCCAAGTAGGGGTTGCTATAGACAAAAGGAAAATCTCTTTATGTATAAACAAATTTATACGTAATTGGTACCGCACTTCGAGTCTTGAAGACTTTTCATGTATCTTGGTTTTCTTGAGATAAATGTCAAAGAAATTGTTTTGATAAAGTAAATATGCTGTTGAATGTTTCCTTTACCTACAAAAATAAATAGAGGGCTGTTCTCTGAACAATTACATCGAATACTTTAACTAAATAAGATTGGGTTATAAAATCTGAAAATAGAAAAAAACAAGTTTAGTCCAGAATTAATTTTTTTAATCATTGCAAATTAGCCCTTGACTGTAATTGCACCTCATGGTAAGTGATGATGCAATCTAAAATGGAAGCGAGCTAGCGTGTTGGGAGTAGGATTAAATCCCCCCCACACACCTTTCGGAATCTGAAAGGCAACGACACCGTACCGGAACCCTAAATCGTTTGGCCGTATATCTTTGGCGGTAGGATGGTAACTAGCCACAACCGAAGCATCCCACCCGCAATATAATCCCGAGAGAGTTTAGATGCAGGAGCAGCTTCACGTGCTCTCAAAATGAACTGACTGACTTAGAACTGTACAGATGTAGCGACAACGACGACTTTCAACTCCTGACCTCCTGGACTCTTGAATCCTTCGTCCATCCCATAATATAGTTACATAGACAGTACCAAAGTAAGTTATCCACGAGTATTTTTATGGGAATCAGAAACCATAATAGTTTTGTACTTAATAAAAGCAGCTAGTTAAAAACATTAAATCTATAAAATCATAAAAACATTAAATCTATATATTAAATTTAATTTATTGTAAAAATGTGGCGAGGTCCCAATAGTTTGCAGTCTAACTGGTATTGTATAATTTTTTTGAGGGTAATTTTGTAAAATTGTTTAGTACTGAGTCGAGATGCGGATTCTGTTCCTCCAGCTGCTGTCAATCTAATATAAATGGGTTTTGTTAAAATAGTCACGTAATAGATATAGATCATTTGAAGAGACTAGCGCCTAAGAGACAGGCTCGGCCTAGTTTAGTCGCTAGTGCTCATACTTAGTTGTATACAAAATGTGTCTAATATTTGTAAGTTCATAGTTTTAAGTACCTATTGTTTGTCTGGTGTCAATAAATGCAAATGCATTCCTGGAATCACACCCAGCTTATTATTATTAGTCTTTACTAATAAGATCATATTTTCTAATTGTAGTTGAGGTTAAGATACAAATATTAACATTTGTTGAACTTTAACCTAATAAATATCCTGCAAAGTGCTGCTGTCTTTACTTTGTTCTGCACTTACAAGGTAAACCATCTGCTTGCTCCGTCAATAACATTAAGAAAAAGAGTAAAAATAAAATGAATAAATAATCTGCCAGCCATTATCCACGAAACCTTGTTATGGCTCGCTGTACGCGTGCGCGGCGGGCACGAGCTATAACTTCCGGACCGTTTAACATCGTGAGAGGCAATAAACGGACTCCTGTACTGCTCCTGCCTCTTTACGAGCGATTCCGAATGATATCAACGTCTGTGCGATACTCCATGTGCATGTTTAACACACGCCTTTGTAAATATTCAAATTCAATTCCAAAAAGCTATCACAAGGCTTTTGATGTTACATCTTTTTAACAGTAAACGAATGGCGAATACATACTCATAAAATAATTTATTCAAACAAGAAATAAATGCCTTAACAATATACTCTGTTACCGTAGCTGGATTCAAATAAACCTAATTAAAAAAACTCAATTGTCAAAAATAAAAATTGCATTATTGAGAGAACAACCAAATGGTCATTCATGAATTCAGCGCAATAAAACAGCCTTTTGCCAAGATAGAAATGTTCAACTTACAAAAAAACTTTTAACAAAAAATAGAACGACTCAAAACGCACTAAAAAGTAAAAAATAAGTATGTCATTTAGTTGCTTTAATTTACTTTAGCATATCTATGAAGTCGGTGCCAGCCAAGTTTAAAAAACATTTATTTTACGTAGTAAAGCAGTTTATAGGTTCTAGGTAACGTCCTTAAAGTAGAAATCTTGGCTGGCACCGGTTCCTAGATATGCTTAAGTAAATTAAAGCAACTAAGTGACATATTTATTTTTTACTTTTTAGTGCATTTTGAATCGGTTCTATTTTTTGTTAAAAATGTATATTTCTTATTTTTTAGTAATTTATCGTCACGTAACGTACTCGTACTATACTGTCATAATATATTATACGGCACTAGTAGCCAAAAAGCTACCGATACATACACAAAAACCGAAATCGCTGCAAGTATGCCTGTAAAATTTGAAGAGTTTCTTTAATTATCCTAGGATATCATCATCAGATCCTAACATGATGACTATGGAATCACCTTGGAAGTATGCCCTTTTTAATAAAAAAACAATTATCAAATTCGGACAATGGTGTTAATAGTTATGCGTGGTCATACATAAAAAAAAAATATACGTGTCGAATTGAGAACCTCCTCCGTTTTTTTCGTCGGTTAAAAATCAAATAAATGGTATTTCATAACTATGCAGTAGAGATTTTCCATAAAATTTATTATCTACTTCAGCGCAGGGCCGTCAATATTAATAGCACAGTTAAACCGTAATACACGTTTAAGTAATTCAGATCACGAGCGACCAAAGTACGTTTCGATGTTGAGAGGATTTAATTTTAATGTCCCCCCCAGAGCCCCGTGAGCGGTCAGCTTTACGACCGGCTGACCGATAGCACTGACCGATAGCACTGGCCGTTGTAATCTAACAGTTCACTGCGACCTACTTTTATTTCGCTATACGCATTTACACTTTTTCAAAGATGCCGGACACAAAATCGACAAAATATGAATTTTGATGAAATTATCGGCCTGGTTTAACGATTGCTGTCAGATATCGATGACCGGTATAAATATTTTATATGTATTATCCCACTCAAATACACATTAAATTGTTATCAGTATTCATTCAAACATGCTAAAGTTAAGAATAAATTAATAATTAAAAAGATTTTCTCGTAGCACCTGGTTACGGCGTAGCGATTAGCTACGCGTTTTTTTTCTCGTAGAGCACACAGAGAACCCTATAGCAATACTTTAATATTATTTTTTTTGCAAATGATTTAATTATTACCAATCTGTCTTTAACGTTAGCTTACCCGTTTATAATATGCCCAATTAAAATTTGAAAATAATGTTACAGTTTAAAAAAAAATATAAAATAAGTAAGTTGTTAAGCACATCTATGTTAAAAATGAACTATTGTGTAACTTGCCAGAATGTACAAAAGACGTAGAGATAAACGCGTTCACGTTAAATAAACTGTTTTTTGTGCCTTCAAAAGCGATACTAAATTAGCTCCCTTTTTACGTGGGGTTTTTGCGTGTTTGTTTAGGACTGCCTGTTTCCAATATCCAACAAATGGACAACAAAGTATTAGCTTTGTATAAAAAGCTTAAGTGTAGCCAAGTTATGGTTCTGCTTTTTCATAATTTGAGTATAAAGGAAAACTTAATAAAAGCTCGGCTTTAGAATATATGGGGATTTAAGGATAAAATTTGAAATGAGTGTAACGGCCAAGCCATACATTTTTATTCAGGTATAGAGTTATAGCGAATTTGAAATAAAATTTCGCGGAGAACACTTATCAGCTGGCAACGTCACCTCACAAGCAGCTCGTACAGCTGATGAATATGCTCAAGCTGTGCTATGAAAAGACTTTATATTTACGGCACTTGCGTTTGAGAGTATGAGTCCTTGGTCATAGGACGAAAAATTTTTTAAATGTACCTGGTGACTAACGAGCTAGTGCTTAATTAGTCCAAAAAATAGGCCTTGCTATTTATAGAGGAAATAGCACCAGTGTTTTGGGAACCTTGGCTCTAGGTGAACAGCTAGATGGATTGTTATTTTTGTAAATAGCTTCATTTATTTTAAATTTTATGTTGTTTTGTTTTAACTATAAAAAAGTAAATGTATGAATGAATATAAACCTTTCCTCGTAGAACACTATACGCTATGATAGAGTTAAAGAGTTTTCAGTGGGGGTGTGTAGATTTAGGTGCTTTGTTCTCCGTGGTATCTGACCAATTATTCACACTGTAAGTATTGGCTTTACCTTACTCTATATGAAAATGTTGGAAAAACTTAACTATGTACTGACAGTACCATGTAATTTACCATATATGAAATAGAGACATTTATTTAAAATTGTAAACTAAATTGGCAGTACAAGTAAAGTTTGAAAAATATCATTACTCTTTAAATATGAGGCAATTTAATGTTTTTTTATCAAAAATTTGGCCGCACAAAGAGCAGTCGTCAAGCGCGACGAATGTTGGCATTCATTCTCATATATTGCATACTAAATAACCGCTTTTTGCTGCAATTCTACATAAAGAGCCTGCAATAAAATTCAAGTTGTTATTTTTACAACCGCGGCTGTGATAATTTTCGTTTGACTCATATATAACGTACTTCAAATAGTGACAGATTTGAGATTTTAATCAAGGATAAAATCATTTATGATTGATAAAATTAAATGAATAATTTAGAAGTAAAATGTATAAATTGCTCTGTGTGTAGTTTTGTGAATGAGTTATCTGAATTTATTACCACCATACAGGCATCTAAAATTAAGTGTATGGATTAAATTACTCATCTATAAAACACTCAATCTGTTAGCTATCACACTGCTATACAAACGAAAGCTATATTGACAGTTTAGGAAGATTAAATAATAATAATTTAACAGTATACATAATGAGCAACCTTCAATTTAACAATTTATTATTTACGTGACATTTATTGACAATAAATCCGGCGTTTATTTTGTTATTGAAATGGCGATCCCGTTCCGCCAAAATTCAGGCTAATCTCTGAGCGTTGCGCCGTTACGAGCCGGCCGTGAAGGATGTCTGCGAATGAAACGATCGTAAAACACTGATATTGTACTCTACTACAGATACGATGAGGGCAAGTGACATTTTTTTTCCTGGGCCTTTTTCTTAATTGGTCACGTTTTTGACCGTTGCGTGGGTCCTCTGATGCTGGTTCGAGCTAGGACATTAAAAGCAGCCGAGCTCTATAAACAACCACAAACGAATGTAAGTTGCGCGTTGTTCTGATTTATCTTTGTATCTAAGCGTAACAGGTACCAGTGTTTCTTCTTCATCCATGCATGTTTGCAGTGGACTTTCAGTTATACCTAGAAGTGAAAGGTTTTTGTTCAGTGGGCAGAGCCCCGTCATCAGATCAATAACAGTTTTTAATTTAATGCAAATACAAACAGAACTTTTTAGGTTAGGAACATATTAGGAAAATGTGTCTGTATTCAGCTCAGCAAAAAAAAATACTTTTTTTAAGACAAGAATGCTGTTGGGAAATTAGATTTGTATTCTTCTTTATTGAATATTTTTTATCTAAAGTTTGTTATATCAATAATCGTAAAACGAGAATCGCTGTTTACTATGTGAGGCTCTAATGTATGTTCATGGCGCTCTACGACACGCGCGATCATTACGTCGGCTACGACGGCTGCAACGACATGTGTAATTCGATAGAGTTGAAGAGAAAACTGCTTTATTTACAGATCGTTTTGTGAGTTCCTTGTTCAATTAGTTCTAACAAAGCATGGCCTATAAATAAATTTCAATATGTATCCAAAATATCTTAGTTAAAATTAATAAGAGAATTTGCTAGAGTTTGCCAGTTTTTTATTATAAGTTAGCCTTTGATTGCTATCACACCTCAAGATAAGTGATGATGTAGTCTAAGCTGGAAGCGGGGTAACTTGTTATGAGTATGATAAAATTCACACTCCTTTCGGCTTCTACACACCGGATATAGTACCTATATATATATCGGAATGCTATAACGCTGGGCGGTACATCTTGCGCGAAGGTTGGTCCCACGTCCGAGGCCTATGACCCAGCTGGGAATCGATCACGAACCCTCCGTATTTTAAATCCACCGGTGTGCGCGGTGCACTGCGCCACGGAGGCCGTCAAATAATATGCAAGTAACCTGATATAATATCGATATAATATTCATAACTAATACAACATCAGATTCGATTACAATATGTCATCCTGTCAGTGTACACAGCACACAATACACAATACACGTATAATACACGGCTTACAAACGGAGCGTGGAATTAGTTCCGGATGACGGATTATTGCGTATGCTAATGTGGGCCCCGGGTAATTGGATTATACTATTTTTGGATTTATCAGTACAATTCGCGGTAGTTACATCCTGGGGCAACTGTGTCACTTTGTGGACAACGGATGAATATTATACGGGTTAGAAATAAAGTAAAGTTAGTTTGTTAATGTTGGAATTATAATAACGGATCGAGACTTCGTAGTTTCGTTTTCACGAATTTCTGACTCGGTGGAGTTGAGTTCATTTTAACTAATAGTATAGCTTATTACATTGAAGTTTGTCCTGAAGAGTACGTATGTATTTTCAATGTGCTTATTTCTGCCAAGCAGCAATGCTATGCATGAAGACTGTAATTACCGGCACAAAATGCTTAACACCTTAGCTTCGGGTATTATCCTCACTTGACTAATTTTTTATTAGTTCCTTATATTATATTAAAAAAAAAAAACAAACAGGCGCCTGCGACTATTGCAAACTTTCCAGAATAACAAAAAGACAAATAATACTGTTTCCCATTTTTTTAAAGGAAAAATGAGTATAGACGTATATTTTTAAAATAATACGTTACGTACTTTTTGTATTTTTAATACAGAGGCAACATGTTTCCATAAATTATATTTTTATATAATGTAGTAGATTAGATAGCATTTTCAATGATGATGAAGCACCCATTGGTGCAACTTTGCAACAATTAGTTATAGTTATATTTCGGCTAGTTTAAGCAAAACCTTAAGACATTATATATACTACTTCCTCAGGAAATAATCTACCTATTGGTGATAACTGCAAGATATTCAGTGCAGTAGTCTTTGATTCGTGAACAGACACACAAATTTCCAAAGATTTGCAGTTGCTATGTGAGGGAGAACATGTTTCCAGCACAGAATCGCGAGAAGTCTGTACGCGGTGCATTACAAATTGATGAAATGTGCACGCTTGGTTAAGGGCCTCGTCGTAATGTGCAGGGAATATCACAATCCTATTCAGGTTAGTGGGCTTTTAAATATGTGCTTGAAATAAATTTATATTATTTTTTTTACGTGATTTTGTTTAATTTTCCTATATGAAAATTGTCAAGTGAATTTTTGTTAAGACGAATTCGTTTAAATTTAGAAGTGCGTTGAAAGGGAACAGTAATAATAATGAAGACAGTTTAAGTACCGTATATGCTCTTATTGATTTTCACGCGGTAATCGCTATGAAACGCTAAATCTATGGTGTGGTGGTATGGTGGTATGGTGGTTCGCCCATGTCAAGTAGGGTGATAGCTGTTTACGATACTCAAAGTAGAAAAGGAAATATAACAACCTAAACCGACTGATATAGGAATTGAACCCACCATATCTTGTTGTATAACCGAGCCAGTTTGATTTAACTTTCTAAAGTTTACGAAATGTATATTTTTTTTTAGTTTTGATTTATAGCTATTTAATAATAAACCTCAGGGCGGGCCCTTAAGTCGATCATTTGATGGTAACATGGAAAAGGAGGAACGCTGTCACTTAGGAGTTATCGAGGGAATTCTCTAAAATGTATCTAACTTTATGTTCATCCATTTTCCAGACAATTCTTATTAAATGAGCTATAGCCAGCGATGGTAAAAAACCACGATCTCTCTATTATTGTAAGCTGGTGAACGAAATTTTCTTTAAAATCAATTTTTCTTTCGGAGGTTGTCTTAAGCCACATACAGGCTAATCATATAATAACTAGCAGATACCCGCGACTTCGCCCGTAAAGCAAAGTGTGTTACAACCTTCCAAAAACACCAAAAAGAAAAAAAAATCGTCTGTAACCGTTTTTAAAGAAAAATGGGTATCGTAAATTATTCTCAAAAGATCTGGGAAGTTTTTGTGGTCCTAATAAAGAGAAACAATTCTTTTATGCATGTTATGTTATATATCTCAAATAGGTAAAGCAGCGTTTTTGATGAAAGTAGGCTTAAATCCTTCTCCGGTTTTCCAACAATTATCGTAATTTTTCTTCCATTTTACAAAATAATATACTTTAAACTTCCTCAGAAACAACTCTATATTGGAAGAGAAATACAGATACAGATGGACGCGGCGGGGAACATTGTTTTATAATATGTTAGATTTTTTTTTATCAACTACAAGTTGGCCCTTAACTGCTATCACACCTGATGTTAAGTGATGATGCAATCTAAAATGGAAGCGGGCTAACTTGTAAGGAGTTGGATGTAATTTCACACCCTCTTTCGTTTTCTTCACGACATCGTACCGGAACGCTAAATCGCTTGGCGGTACGTCTTTGTCGGTAGGGTGGTAACTAGCCACGGCGAAAGCCTCCCACCAGCCAGACCAAGACAAATTAAGAAAAATCTCAATCTGTGCCGCCGGGAATCGAACCCAGGACCTCCGTCTTATAAATCCACCGCGCATACCACTGCGCCACGGAGGCCGTCAAAACCCAAAGATTAGTACACATATACCTATATAGACTACAGTAAGAGTATCATAACCGTGTTTTCTATATAGTAGGGCTAGGGTAGTATAGATGAGGCTTGGAGGATAGTGTTGACAAGCACCGAAGCTATCGGTCAGCGCATGCTTTCCGTGACATTGAGGCTGAGGCTTCACGTATACCTGATGCTAATTGACGTAGCTTAACGCATTGTAGAAAGCTTTAGAGATAGAGTTATAGCTCATGAAAAGTTAAGGGTAAAATTGCCTACGAGTGATACGACACCAGGGTGCTTTCACTCCAAAGCAACGAAGCAAAAAGCGTATTTTTGTTTGTCGGTATCTTTGACCGTTAGATCTACATGTTGAGTAACAGGGCATTTCAGACAGCCAAAGTCGCCGGCTTCCATTGGTTTCAAATAAAAAGCAAATATTTTTATTTAAATTAGTAATTAAACATTTAAAGCTCAACTACAGCGAACTTCTATACGGGTTCATAAGCTATCATTATTTGTGGTAATACCTATAAAGACATATTTTATCTTATTTAAGTCGGAGATCCAACCTGCAGTTGGGTGCCAAATGGTGCACTCGCTGTGTAAAATTTAATGCTATTTATTGCCGTATCGGCGCTAGTGGGCTTAATTAATAGCGCTCTTTTATCTGTTTGACCTGGCACTGCCGAAAATTGAGGGTACTTACGAATTTCAAATGATATTGCCCTGTATTGGGTATCTACTGACCCAAATCTTGATATACTACTATTATACTTAATGTGGAGACTAAGAAGATTATAGACTTTCAAATATGTATGTAACTTGAATATGTATATAACTTGAATATTTGAAAAAAAAATTTCTTCTTTCCAAGTAATGTTTTGAAAGCTTCTTCTCATCTTCAATCAATTCTACCTTGTAAATTGTGTCTACTAAATGTGTTGTTTGAGATGAATATCTTAGCATTTCATGGGTTCACCGTGCAGGTGCCTGACGTGAGCAAAAATACATTCTTCAATTTTATTAAGGTTTTAGAATACTATGAAACGTGATCATAATACTCATAAGAGCCATGTGTCGTCCTGTCTAACCTTGTCACTGTCGACTTAAATCCAAAGAACCTTCGACCTTCGTTGACAGTGAAATGTTTAATTATTTAGATTGGATTATACGATGCTACAAAACAGTCGCTAATATAATTAAGAGTATCATAAATCACTAGGTTATTAATAAAATCCAAATTAAAACGCAGGATTAATGGTCGGCGCCGGAGCCTTCTTGTTCTTAATGAAATAACTTGTGAAAAGAATCCGGCGTGAGACGTCGCTTACAACAGAATTAGCTGCGAAGCCAGCTACGTAGAGCTGCCGCTCGATAGAACACTATCGATAAACTATCGATTCAAACATATCCTGCTTTCGGAGCCGGTGGTACAGTCACAGTTATTACGAATACTCTAACGTGACATTTCAAATATGCCTGTAAATTACCTTCTTGAAATAAAGGATATTATTATACTAGGTTGGGGGAAAAGGCTTTTCGCATTATAGTATGTACTAGAGGACGCCCGCGGTTTCACCCGCGTAGTTCTCGTTCCCGTGGGAATTTCGGTATAAAATGTAGCCTATGTGTTATTCTGATATGTAACCTATATTATTGTGAAGTTTCATCAAAATCCATTCAGTAGTTTTTGCGTGAAAAAGTAACAAACATCCATACATCCATACAAACTTTCCCCTTTATAATATTAGTAAGGATGTATGAAAATAAAAATTTTTGGCTATAATATTGGAACGAAGTTCCTTATCGCGCGTTGTGAAAGGGGGCTAGACGGAAAAAATTCGTACGAAAAGTTGTCACGACACTTTTTGATCAAAGGATCTTGCCGCCGCCTTTGATGTGTGTGCGCGTGAGCGGCGGGGGGCGCCCGCGCTGTATGCTGTCTCGCGCTCTCGTGGCGCCCTCTGGTGTTTCGGTGTACAACAACAAATATTATTATTACTTAAAAAAAATAAAATTTTATTCCAATTCCTTCAAATTAAGAAAATGTGTAATAACTTTTTTTGTATCTGGCTGTTTTTTGTATATCATTTGTTTTTTGTACTGTCAAGATAAGTGAATCTTTTGAATAAATCCGATACATTTTGCTATAAATAAATTAAAAGCAAAAAAACTTTTTTGAAGAGGCTTTAAACGCACTTTTTTAAAGAGTCTTTAAAAAGAAGAAAATAAAATTTTCCATTAAAATTTTAATTATTATTATTTTTTTATTTATTTAGCAATCATGTCTTATAATAATATTCTTAATTCTTAATAATTGTACTAGCATGCAGCTTAACATAATTATTGTGACATGGGCCCTGTCAGGGCGTCGCTAACATAATACATATAATCTCAAGTACCTACCTATCAACTTATAACCTCATTATATACAATTTTTATTAAGCATATATCGTATAAGTAATATTACCGCTTAATATCCGCCACGCTATTTGAGCTTACAATCGATATTTATAAAGTATCGATAGTTGTTAATTCTTCGATAGTATTGTTTTAAGTTATAGATGCTATTATAACTGATTTTCAAGGTCAAGTATCGATAATAATACTAACGAAGATTGGGCAGCTCTATAGCAAGTTGCATATTTTTAATTTTTTACTGTCTGCTACGGTGAGACTAGCTAAATGATTTCTTTTTAATCTTGTTTGTTAACAAATGTTCAGCCGACCTAATTTCAGACGCGGAGGCAAATTTTATATAATAATAGAATAACCGATAACGATAGTACGTTTAAATCCAGAGATATGATCGCAATAATAGTTTTATTCCTAAGTATATTGTTAAATTCGATTCCCAGTTGTTATGTATGTTTTATTTTCTAAATTAGCTCCAGACAAGTATGTTGGTAATCATTATCTTCGTTGCATGATGGTCGATGCATTCTTCCATTAAAATTCCTATTTAATAAGTAAATTCTAAAATTAAAATAATATTTTTTTTTATTGTAAGACAATAAACCAAATATAAATATAAAACCAAAACTTATCTAAAACGTTTCGTCAGCTAAACATACTAACTGGAAAAGTCAACAAAAACATTTCAGATGTCAAACGGGTAAAAAAAGGCTTGGACATATCTTCAAAGACGAGCCTGAGTATAATATGTTAGATCTCCTAATTCTTGAAAAGGAAGCTATTCGAGTTCTAACGATTCCATATAAATTAGGCACTCTCGATGAGGCAAACATGGTTATTAACATTAAATTCACTGCGTAATTATTTTAGTAAAAATTTACAAACATAACATATTTTATAACAACTTCGCATAATATTAACAATGCAGGATTATAGCAAACACGCCAGGTGGATTAAAGGATTAAATCTGTTGTCATAATATCATCCTCGTACGTATAATCCCAATATAATATAAAAAAGAAAAAAGGCCCAGGTAACGACTTAATCAAGGTGTTCCAAATAGCTATAAACTTGTTCACAAGTCTCCTCTCGTTCACTGTATTTGTTTGAGAAGTACTTTGATAAGTAAGAAAGTAGTTCCCGAGCTGTTACCTACTTCATAAAAGTGTACGAAACTATTGCAAATAACATTTTAACTTGGAAACAATAATATCCTTTCTGTGTATGATCACACTAGCGATACGTCGTCATATAAACAGTCTTAGATAAGTGATGCCACTGTACATTCACCATTATCAGCCTATTAACGGCCGACTACGAACCAGGCGTCCATTATTATAGGACGGGGATATGGAACGTAGACACCCATACTGCTCCAATGCGGGTTGGCATGCTTAGGGTGATAATGTTTCATTTAATAACTATCATTATCAAATGTTGATGATAGTGACCGGAACCGACGGCATAACGTGCTCTTCAACCGGTTGGTGTATCAACTTCCCGATTTCGGACTGTACATTATGATGGACTAAAAATATAGTTGAAAATACAAGTTAATGAATAGATGGATGTTTGTTACTTTTTCACGCAAAAACTACTGAATGGATATTGTTGAAACTTTACAATAATATAGCTTACATATCAGAATAACACATAGGCTAAATTTTATCTAGAAATTTCCACGGTAACGAGAATCAGTTATAAACATATTTATAACTGAAACAATTGAAGTCGCTGATCTTAGTGAACATGTTGCAAGACGATAATTTATTGAAAATCAATTTAACAGCACTTATGTAACTTTCAAATGTGCCGAATTACCAATTTTAGGCAAATTTAAGGCCATTTTGAGACAAAAAGACGCTAACGAGGCCGGGACCTGTCGGAAAAGCGAGTGGACTTACGTGCGCCTATTCCGAGCCGCCATTTGGACTCGTTCCAGTGCTAAGTCCTGCAATACGACGCTACGACCGTACTACGGGCTCATAAAAGATTTCTCTTAACTTGTTTATCGAATTTGGCCGAATGCAGCAGAGAAAGGTCCAGCTGCTGGGATTGTGCGATAAACTTCACTGTTTATATTGTGAGAGAGAATTAGCGTCTGCGCTTACACAGCAATACATATAGCTGAGAAGTAGATGCGTAGCTCCATGATATATGGTATATAAAAATATAACAAATATTAAACAATATTGGAACTTCAGAACGGTTGGACCGATATTCTTGGATTGTCTTTGTAAGTTTCATTTTTAGTTTTTCAAAATAAACGTGATAATTAGAATTGAGAAAACGGCATGATCACACCTCTACGGCTATCGCAGCCAGATTTATTTTATTTTATTTTTCAAAATTGGTAATTCTAGTACTTTGTAATGGAAGGCGTCTTAACGCATTTGTATAAACTTATGCATTGGCAGGTGCTATCCAATAAACTGTCTTGACAATTGTGTTATAGATACAACCAACCTCAGGAATCCTAGTAGGCTTTACGTAAAGTTTCGAGGTAACAAGCTGGTGCCTACCGGAAACAAATTAAGTAGGTACTAGCAAGGTCATAAAACAATTATTACACTAACAATGATTTTTTTCTCCAAATTCCTAATTACATATTTTGTCTGATAAAAAGAAATATTATCATAAAACAATACCACAAAATATATATTAGATAGATCAGTATTGTTTTCAGTAACCTTAGAAAAAGTTGTTAATAAAAGAAACCCAAGTAAGGTACCTGCGAAATAAATATTTTTGCTTAGAGATATAAATTTTCTTGGGCCGAGAAAATGATATTACGATTTGTATAGAGGGGTAATTCAGACATCTTAGTACGATCTTCGATTGCGAAAACGAAATTAGAAGGCGAATTGCAATACTTAAATACAAACAAAAGCAAAAATCCAAAATATGATTGTCTTTTAACGTTAAAGCCTTTTTTGTTTTTAACTAGATGCAATGTTTTCTGGTATTAAGTAGGTACCTTTTATTAATAAAGAAAATAAACTAAGTTTGAAACTTATTTGACTTTTTTCTTTTACTGCTATTTAATTTTTTCAACAAACAGCATTATTTTTTATGAGTGTATCTTTAGAAATCTTTCCAATTTTAAAAACCAACTGAAATATACAATCACCAAAGTTATCGTAAAGTACGCACTCATGCTAGGTGTGAAGATATACGAAAATAGATTTGTAAATCAATCGCAGCGTGTCTGGTATCGACTCCTACAGAGACGTGATGAATGAACAGCTTCCAAACACGTAATATCATCTCTGATAATATCTACATCTCGCTTATTACATAACTGATACTTGTACACTGGCCGCGCTCGCGGTGCCGAGGGGTTATTTCGGTCCTCATACATCTGGATCTGAATATCATTTTAATAAAGAACTTTCTATACTACTTTGTTGTAAGTACAAATATATACTTTTTTTAACCGACGAAAAAACGGAAGACGTTCTCTATTTTAAGAATGTTACCTAAAACTCACAAAGTCCTTTGAAATATTTTTTTGCTTTAGAGTGTGTTTTGAAGTCGGTTTTAATTTTTATTCTTCAGTATAGATGGGTACTCGATAACTAAATCTCTATAAGAGCATAATATTTAGTACCATTTAGTGATAAAAAATAGTAGAAAATGAGCTGAATTACTCGAAATAGTTTTAGTTCTGAGCGTATACAGGTTATATATAGACTTTTTATACACTTTACATTCCACTTCAAGAACATTAAAATAATCCAATAAGCGCGTCATTAAAATTTTTCCATTAATTAAGTAAGTAGCTACTAGTTGAATATCGCGGACTATACACACAAACACACGACGAATTTATAGCAATTAATTACGACTGACGTGGGAAGTAGAAATAAGTCATTAAACTAAAGCCTTATCGCTTATTAAGACTTGTAGAAATGTTTTTAGAAATTGAAATATTTCAGAAAAGTCAGTTTAAAGAACTTTTTGAGACGAAGGCCTCCCCTAGAGCCTCGTTTGATTTGTAGCCTTAACGTAAACGCTGAATGTAACATTTTTATAAAAAATTAATTTGATTTTTAATGATTTCTTCTTTGGCAAAGCGTACTAAGGTTTTACGGTAAATTGATTTTTGTTACCTTTGAGATTTGAAATGCAGGGAGCTAATAGGACTTTGTAAACTAAATTTAACTAGTGTTTTATGATGTATAAAAGAAGCAGATGTTTGATTTATGTTTCAACAAGTAAAATTGAATGCTAAAAATAAGATATTTCGAAATGTTTTGACTGATAAAATATTTAAGATCCAAGATCCATTCTACGAGGATTAAAAAAAAACATAAAGTTAAGTATACTCGTACTTCATTTAATACTTATGGTCAACAGTACCAAGGTAAACGAAGAAACAACATTTGCTGATTCAGTGGTTTTAGCCCAGTGCAGATAGCCTCAAACATAATAAAAAGTAAAAGAAAATCACAGTAGGATGAAACCCATTTCAAAAGGAAGAGAATGCCATAAAAATTAATGGAAAAATAAATTACGGGCGATTTGAGGTCGGGAAGGGGTAGAGGGTGAGGGTTTAGGGGTAAAAAACAAATTTTCTCGATTTCTGGCAAAACTAAAAGTCCTATGGGAAAGAGTTATATGGTAAAGTTGTAGGTAATAAAAAGATCTAAAACTTTTGTTCTTACACTTTTTTCACATAACCTCAAAATTTATGTGAAAAATTCAAAAAACCAAGTTTTTGATTTTTTATTTTTATCTTTTACAAAAATTTTTTTTTTTAACAAAATTTTGTGAAAATTTACCTTTTTATGTCCTAAATACGCTGTAATTTATTTGATTAAAAATATTTATTTTTTTACCTTATTTTGAATTAATATCGAAAAAACACCCTAATTTTCAATCGAAAATTCACCCGTCAAAATATCAGTTTTTTTCAAAAAGTTGGTATGGTTTCTGTTTGTTGAAATCTCTACTTTCCGAAGGTGAAAAAATATATATATGTTACTATAGTAAACCTTCTCAGAAAAGGCAAAACCTAGGCTAACGGTTTTTACAGCTGCAATGAAAATGCAGGCGTAGATGCCTATTTATTACTATTTTAAGATAATGTAGGTCGCTCAGGTATATACCTGAGTGACCTACGAAACATTTTAGCCCACTAAAAGGTCACATTACAATGTCAACATAGAAAAGTGGAGACGGGGCTAGGCGGATCTGAGCTTTGTTGGGTCTACATACTTTTTTTTTTAACACTGAGAAATGTGTTTATGCAAAGATATTGGGCAGCTAACTTCTCAGAGGGTATGTAGGACTCATCGGCTGAGAACCAACCGGAATACCCGCTAAAACCAAGCGATGTTCCTTCCAATCGTCTGGTGATTGGGTGCCAGGAGCATCGTAAATCTTCCGTAACCTAATTAGCAGAGTCCACCGAGCCAGACCCTCAACTGGGCCTTACTACATACCTGCTATTACGTAGCAGCAGTAAAAACCGTTACCCTAGTTTTTGCCTTTTCTGAGAAGGTTTACTATGGTAACATATATATATTATTTCCCCATCGGAAAGTAGAGATTTTAACGAACAGAAAGCACAATAATTTTTTGAAAAAAAAATGTATTTTGACGGACAATTTTTCGGTTGAAAATTAGGTTATTTTTTCGATATTCATTCAAAATAAGGTGTAAAAGTAAATATTTCAAATCAAATAAATTATAGCGTGTTTGGGACATAAGAAGGCAAGGTTTCACCAAATTTTATGAAAATAAAACTTTATTTGTAAAAGATAAAAATATAAAACCAAAAACTTGGTTTTTGTATTTTTCACACAAATTTTGAGGTTATGTGAAAAAAGTGTAGACACAAAAGTTTTAGGTCTTTTTATTATCTACAACTTTGCCATTCAAGTCTTTTCCATAGGACTTTTAGTTTTGCCGGAAATCGAGAAAATCCGTGTTTTACCCCTAAACCCTCAACCCCTATCCCTTCCCGACCTCAAATCGCCCGTAATTTATTTTTCCTTTCATTTTTATGGCATTCTCTTCCTTTTGAAATGGGTTTCATCCTACTATGATTTTTTTTGGTTTTAAAAATTATCGACCCTGGACTATTTATTGCAACGAGTTTAGCGATTGATTTATCAAACTATACTCCGAACTGTGTATAATATAGGTTGGTAATTAAGTACATTTAACCCAATATAGGCAATATTGCCAACCGACGATACTTATTATTTGAGAATGAGATTTAGTGGATTGCAAGTGGGTACATAAGTTAGAGATTTAGATAGCAGTTTGTCTGGTCTACTCCTATGCTCTTAGCGACTTTCGGGGGCTCAATGACCTTTATTGCCAATATGTAACTGTAGTATAGAAGAATAAACAGAAATTATCTTCTAAAACATAGCCGTACTCGCGGTTTTAAGTCATAGTGTGGATGATAAAATGAATAGTAGATTTTATCATAAGGAAGCATAATAGTATTTTTACGACAAGGACGCTTTTTTGAATCCAAAGCAAAGTAAGGGATTCTTTAGTAAGATCCTTAACGAATCTCGTCACCTGGCCCAAAAATATATTTTTTGGGTCCATAAAGCGAGGGTGAATTTCCAGTCACTCCGTTGGAAGGGGAAGACCTAGGCGCTATGTTCCTGAACCAAATTCAGGACATTTTAAATAATGGCCAGGTCAAGTGTACCCTAAACCGAACAACTTGTATGACAGGATTTATGACTGTAGAAAAAGGAAAAAGCTAAAAAAGTCCTCTGGCTACCCCTATGGGAATGAGGCGTGGTGTTATGTTTGTATGTATGTATGTAAAAAAATCTTATAGAAAACACCACCTTCGGGTGCATTTAAAGGCAAACCAAGTCATCCTTTTCGAATAGATGGAATGAAAAGTACATTAAAACTAATTTGTAACTGGTAGAAGCAGCAGCCGAAGTTAGTTTGATCTTAATCATAAAACATCCTGGTCTGTCACATATCATCCAGTGGGCCATCGAGTTATTCCATTCATTCATTCATTCATATGTTACAGCCAAAGCAATAAATCTGGATATTATATATACTATCCAGCCATTATTTATAATGTGTAATCATATTAACTAGCAATTTTTAACTGACGAAAAAAAACGGAGGAGGTTCTCAATTCGGAATGTATATTTTTTTTTATGTATGACCACGCATAACTTTTTACAGAGTTGTCCGATTTTGATAATTCTTTTTTTATTGGAGGCACGCTTACAACGATTTCGGTTTTTGTCTCGGTATCGGTAGCTTTTTGGCTACTAGTGCCTTATAATATACTATAACAGTATAATACGAGTACGTTACGTGGCGATAAATCACCAAAAAGTAAGAAATAAAAATTTTTAAATAAAAATAGAACCGACTCAAAACGCACAAGTCAAGGTTTCTACTTAAAGCGCGTTATCTAGAACCCACAAACTACTTTTTTACTACGTAAAATAAATGTTACTTAAACTTAGCTGGCACCGACTTCATGGATATGCTTCAGTAAATTAAAGCAACTAAATGACACAGTTATTTTTTACTTTTTAGTGCGTTTTCAGTCGGTTCTATTTTTGTTAAAAATTTTATCAAATATTGATTAAAGCGCAATCCTTTCCGAAAAGCATCACACCTATGTTTTGATTGACCTTTTCAACAGATCTCTGTGATTGTGATACCAACTGCATGTCTTTTTGCTCTTGCAGATCAGCTTGGCACTTTGAATTAAGCTCGTTACTGATAACCGGTTTTACAACAAGGCCCTTTTTGTGGCAATTATTTTTTTACGTCAAGATTCCTCCTCCTCTAGTCTACCTCCATCTGTGAACTTATTTGAAATGTGACGCCACTTTGTTCTGTCTTCGACTCGAGGAGCATCGTAGATCGTGGAGTGGTGCGTGGTGCAGTTCTGATCAGACCAACGGATGGGGCTACGGCCACGTTTACCGCCGCCTTTTTCCTTCCACTTTACCAGTAACTATTACTTTTTCAAGATTATCTTCGTGTTTTCTGGCAATGTGCACGAAGCACTTTAGGATTCACTTCAGACAGATCATCAGACTTTTTTCAAAATGTTTTTTTATTTCATTTGCCATTATCAGACAAACGTCAGCCATCGTGAGCGATCACGCCACGAGGCAACCGAATGAAGAGTGGGAGTGGTAACAACTCAGTAGAACCATATTTAATACTTTTGTTAACTTTGGCCCGCTATTATGAATATATTATTCATGGACAAAGTGATTAATTTATCACATTGTCTGGACAAATTGGTTATTATATATAATGACTAGTCGTTATTTACAATAGCTGTCTAATCACAATGACTGTAACATATACATTTCATTTATTATTACTATAAAAATAATATTGTCTGCTTGTGGAAGTTTAAGTTTAAGAAATACGATTGAGTTCTACTTAACCAGTAATTTTATCAACCAATTTAAATTCTGAGAGCATTTTAATTGCCACAGATAATTTCTCAAGGTAGGAGATTAATTTCTGCTTCCCTCCCTCTTCCTACCCTACCCCCTATTATTTGATAACATCAAACGGCTCGGTTCTAATCACAGTTCCGAAGCAGCTTTATCTCATTTTGTTCATTCAGTGATCTGTTCATGGAAATCAAAGGGAGCTATTTCTATTAAGCAAAAATCATTTTACAATTTCGCGTGTTACGTGATATTAATATTATCATTAACAGCCGGTAAACGTGTAGACGTTTACCGCTGGACATAGACCTTTTTAGGGACTTCCAAACACGACGATCCTGAGCCGCCTGTTGCCAACGGCTCCCTGCAAAACATTTGATGTCGTCAGTCCACCTTGTAGGGGGACGACCAACACTGCGCTTTTCGATGCGGGGGGGATAAGAAGGCTCAAAGTGAGACTTCTTATGAAGCCTGCAATCGGTTAGACATAAGTATTAATATTTAATGCAAAACCTAGATCACGTCATTCTTAATTAAGGTATAAGAAAAAAATCTTTCTCTTGACTTTGTACATTGATTACAAGAGCATATTAAAATCCGATGGTAGTTAAAAAGATCTAAACGTACAGAAAGTAGAAAGTGACGTTGTTTTTCCATGTTAAAAAGCAATTTTTGTATATACAAATAATCATTATGTCTATGTCAACGTTTTGGTGGTTGTGGGTCTACGCTCCATATATCCTCTCCTGTAAGAAGGGAGATCTAGTGGGACGTTAATAGGCTAATAATGATAAATACCGGTGTGTTTATAATAATAAGAAATTGAATCTGAAACAAATGATACACAACACAATGTGGATATTTTACCGATTAAACGTTATCCCGGCCGGTTTCCGGGTCATTGACCGCGGCTCACATAATCTTTTGTTCATATATAGCACATTAGGGTAATGTATGTGGACCCTCACACAACTAGTGGTGGTGTTATCGGCTTAGTTTTTATGTAGAGGCCGATATTATTTATGTTGTAGTATAAATTATGTTTCATAAATCTATTTGTAATAAAGACAAATTTATTTAAGTTGATAGACAAGCTATATTGCCTAGGTTCGATGTCAGCATTTTGGACTATCTTTCCTTATTATTTACTAGTTAGCCTTTAACTGTAATTACACGTGACGGTTAGTGATGATGCAATCTACGCTCATCACCAAGCTGTTCCAATGCGGGTTGGCGGGCTTAGAGTGGTAATGTCTTATTTATTCAAGATCACTATCAGATTTTGATGAAAGTGAACGTTTCCGACGTCTCTACGAGCTCTCCGAGGCGACTCCGGGCTAGGAATGTACTGATAATTTCATAGAAGAATGAAAATGTCAGAATTATTCTGTGTAACGACCTAGGACTTCGTGATCGACGCTCCATAGACTAACCACTAGACATAGGCAGTCTTACTCCTACTTGCAAATAGATATTTTAATCAATCAATTATTTATTTGCTGATACAGTGTAAGTACATACATGTAAGTAAATACATATCAAAATATAACAAGTCCATAGTAGGCCATTTGAATAGGCTTGTAACGAATATTCGGTATTCGGCTATTCGGCTGCTTTTTTATACTCGACCAAATACCGAATAATTAAGTAATATATTTTCTTATAGAAATATAATTATTAGATAAGAATTAGAAAAATTTAAGTTAAACAATCAAAATTTAGAAGGGTGTGGTTGTAAGTTGAGAATTTTTCCATGCATTCAAATTATTTTCATAATCAAAATTCCTGCCGAATACTTTTGCCTAATATTTGGCTTTTTGTTCAGGGGGCACGCCGAATATTCGGTATTCGGTATACTACCGAATATCATTCGGTATTCGTTGCAAGCCTAATTAAAAGTGATGATTAGAAACTAGCTGACAGTTTCCTAGCATGAGCGTTAATGTGTGATACCACTCGAGACTAATGAACTGCGCTCAGAAAACCGCAAAAACACCCATTTAATTATAACGTAATTTTACATTTAGATCGTCGTGAATATTTTGATAATGCTCGTTAATTTTACAGCACCTTTAAAAGATTTAATTCAACAGATCTGCAGATGAAATCTACGTCGTAATTCTTTCAAATTATCAGACATTTAAAATGAAAGAAACTTATTAAAAAGAACCGTTAAATATAAGTGGGTAGTCTAACTTAAGCATTCATTTTAAGCTTAGCCGCTCGAATTTGAGAGATCATTTTTGTCTCCAGCTCATTAGTTATAATATTACTGTTATTACAGCTCTAACAAAGATGACTCTTTGTTTGTTTTTGCAACGTCAATAGCGCTTCTAAGTGGTTCTTCAACATGGGTATAATACAGGCTTGTAATGTGGTGGGCCATTACAGCAGAATTTATTGCATACCTACTTAGATTATCAGCTCCTTAAATATTCCATCATGCTAATAATTATTTATTTATTTATTCTTTATTTGTAAACCACAGCGATGAAGAACATCACAGAGATATAAAAAGCCTTAAGTAGAACTGGTACAAAAAGCGGCCTTGTCGCTAAACAGCGATTACTTTCAGGCAACGGTTTAGGTTTAGCAAAATAGGACACTGGAATGCAGGTGATGAATAATACAAGTACATATAGACACATACATTCAAATATATACACACTAATACATAAATAATTATACAAAATACCTATATTATAATTATAATTGATATCGTAAGATGGCTAATATATATTATTTAATGCAGTATGTATATATAAAAAAATAATGGGAATTTAAAGGTATAGTGACCCCTAAGTGAAAAATTCTAACATGACCAGACCGAGTTTCGTATGGACTCTATTAACTTTATACAACCGATTTTGCTAAGAGTTCACCAAAAGGAATTCAGTAAAGAAGATGCCAAAATAAGTTCGCTTGTTTGTATTAAACCAACTGGCAGCGCACTGTTTAGTACAATATAACCTATTTTGTTTACGCAGTGTCCGTCTCGCTAACTTAATATTTCTCGCTTAGTACGTTTTGCGGTGGAAACTACAAACCGCTTAACAAGATCGCTGTACGCTCAGCCCCGCTCGATGCTCAATTTGAGCGGGCGTAGTCTTGTACAATATAGAACTGCTACATTATTAATAGACCAACTTTAGCATTTTTCTGTACCTACAATTAGTTTTAAAACAAATGTGCGAGCTCATAGACGGCAACTATAATTTTATTTATACATGCACGACATGTCGCTCGCTATAATTATTTATTATTACTTAGAAATTCATACAAATCTGTACTATCGTCGCCACATGTCGTCTGCAGTTGCTATGTGCGGTGGGCTATGAACTCGGCTTCACTGTTCTTAAGTATTTTAAAGCTATTGCATATAGCTTCTATCGCGGGCCTTGGAGACCGAATTCAGAAATTCCGTAAGGAAAAAAACCTAACACCCCCCACTCCGACCGGCACAGCGCTGATACTTTTAAGTTTTTCCATCTATCGATAAATACCAGAACATTTAATAACTTTTTTTAAATATCACGTTTGTAAAAAACAAAGAAAAAACTGCATAAATAAAATAAATATATAATTATAAAAAAAAGAAAAATTAAAAAAAAAAACAATCGAATAAATATAAATATTAATACTCGGTTAACTGCAATCACACCTGATCGTAAGTGATGACGCAGATGGAAGCGGGCTAATTTGTTTGAAGTAGGATGAAATACACTACCGCTTGATGAGTACCGGAACGCTTAGTCAATTGAGGGTACGTCTTTGTTGGAAGGGTAGTAACTAGCCGCTGTCAAAGCCTTCCACCAGCTAGAACTGGTCTGATTTATAAAATCATAATCGGCTCAGGCGGTAATTGAATCCAAGACCGCCGTCTGATAAAACCACTGCGCCACGGAGGCCGTTAAAATGTTCTATGTGTCAGTATCACAAAGAGCATGTGTCAGCTAGATTTAATAAAAAATCCAAATCCAATAAAGCCGGGAGAGGACGCATTACTTATTAGTTATCGATATCGTCTAATTGCAATTAGTGTTTCGGTTGTTCAATGCCTAATAAAGTGACTTATTTCAATTAAGCGTCGGTGTCTGACTGTATTGGGAATTTTTATCCTCAATTCATCAGGAAAATAGTCCCAAATGAGAAACAGCCTTTATTATATTGACTCCTTCAGCGTAATAAGGGTAGAGGGATGGGCGGGAATTGATTGATGAATTACTTTCTCCATATGTCTGATATTGACTCGAAGATGTCTCTCTGATGGATGGCCACGTTGAGGGAACCTTTGGGCTAATGAGGACTTAGATTGAAGGTTCTCTGCAGATTAACTAATAGTATATTAAATGAATCAGGATCGGCATAAGGCTGATTGCATACTAGGTTATACTGTAACTCGTTCAATTTGTTATTGACTTTGAATGGCTTGGATCATATTGAACATGGCCAGTTGGATTCGAGTTAAAAGAGCTTACTTTGACTAATAATATAATAATATAGAAAATATCATACCTAACAAAGGCTGATTTCAAATTATAATAATGCTTCGGGACGGGTAGGACATTTTACCGAATTCTTTTATTTATTTTACCCTTCCGTATTAGAGCAACGTGGTGGGTTTACGCTCTATATTCCCTCTTTATGAGGGTGGCCTTGCTCTTTAGTAGGCCTTTAATCGATTAATAATGATCATGAATTATTCCGATATTTATGAATTCAGTCTTACTATAAAATATTTTCTGACAATTTAAAGGGAGTTACATAATGTTTGTACACCGTCTATGAAGAAACGGAAGATTTCATTTTCAGTGAGTCATACGCAATACATCGCTTTGTGGACACTGCAGTTCACTTAACTCATTACCCCAGACTGGTTTACGATATCAAAAAACTGTAAAAACTTTGCTAGTAATGCACTATTAAGTGGTAACTTGTAACCAAACCAGATCCAAGCTTAATAAGAAAGTTGACCCGTGCTGGAAATTGAACTTTGAACCTCTTCATTTGACATGCACAATTTCCCGAAAAAGACATTCAAAATAACTAGTTTCACTTTGCAAATAAATGTTCTTCAATGTACCACTGCTCAAACCTGTTACAGCTTTAACAAAAATGTTAGCTGTTACCAATAAAAAACAAATACCCCACAATTTGATCCAGTCACGGAACCCTAAAACCACTTTGAATGGAACCCATAAAGATTGCAGCTATTATTCTATATAAAGAGGCAATAAAGTATGCCATGATGAAAACTGAATACTTTTCCAATATTTCTGAACCCTTTTTATGGGGTACCGTAAAATTTATGACAATAAAAGTAAAAACCTTGCAGCGCTGTATGTTAGGTGCTTATAAACTTAAAAATAGAATTCCCGTTATAAAGTCCTTGTTCAATAGTACCTACAGCAATAAAAGGACTTTGTCAACTAAGCTGCTGTGTTTTATACTGAGTTTTATTGTTTCTTTCCACAGAAATAGATAATAAAACGTCCATCTTCGACTCGTCTTTGACCATTCGAAATAAGATTTATCCTTCTACAGATCAATAGTGTACACATGGACTTCAGACTATCATTATATTACGAGGTCCTTATCATCGTCAGCCTATTTTTAATTAGGTGATTACATTAGAATCCTTTTTTCATCAGTAGCTGCTGGGTCAGTACAGAACCTCTAAGCATTTCGTCGTGCTGACTTTCTAGATCTTATTGCTCTCTTTCTTTATTTTCCGCCTGTTCCTGTAGTATAATGAACATTACTAAAAACATGTCACAACACTAGCTCATAGACTAGCAGTATAAGTCGTGTCGCCGTTCACTTCTCTCTCTCTTTGACATCAGTTCACTAATATCCTTGTAATTATATAACATTTGTAACGTGTGTAAAAACAAGAACCACCAAGACCTACAAATAACGTGTTTCATTAAGAAAACATTACAGTTCCTTCTCCTCTATTGGATACATAGGACATATGGATATGAAGTCATACATATTTCTGTCAGGAGACGTGAATATCTCCCAGCAACAATCTCATAGTTCAGGAACCTAGATCAATCAGTCACCGTCACCTCACTGCACGCGCGTCACTTGTCGCTTTGATCTGCGCCCGCGCCGCCCGCGCCGCCCGCGCGCACATCAAAGTCGATCCATGTCTGCGACGGCCTTTACTCGTCGATGTACGCCGACAGCCTGTCTGCAATCACCAAACGCTCGTTATGTCTGTATCGCTGAAAGATACACATCGCTCCTTTTTACTTTTACACATATCTGCATTTAGCGATGGCCTCCGTGGCGCAGTGATATGCGCAGTTGGCTTATAAAACGAACGTCCTGGCTTTGATTCCTCGCTGAGCCGATTAAGACTTTCAAAATTGGCCCAGGTCTGGCTTCGGCCGTGGCTAATTGCCCCCTACCGGCCAAGCGATTTAGTGTTATTTTTCGATGTCCTGTTGAATCCGATATAGATTTCATCCTACTCCAAACACGTTAGTCCGATTCCATCTTAGATTACATCATCAGTTGTGTGATTCAATGAGTCAAGTAATGGCGAAAATGAAAATTGTTGAATGAAGATGAAAAAATGAAAACAAGTTTTATTATTCTATTGTTGAGGATATATTAAGAGAAATGGAAAGTACCTGTGGCGGTAGCAGGTGCTTCCCCGGATTATAAGCTCCTACAATAAACTTTAAGTCCATGTGTAACTTAGAAGCTAAATTTCGCACACACCCTGTAGCAATAGGCATGGGTAAATAATTTATGACGTCACGTCCAGGTTTAATCTACAAAGTAAACATTACATTTCATACAAAGTTGATAAGCAACGTGTACAATACGTAGCCCACTGTATCGCGACTTGATTAACTTACCCGGAACTTTGATAGTTTGGCAACACACGAGCGAGCGGTAGAGCTGCCCCACGATAAGTCTCCTCGATATATTAGCGATACTCCAGCAATAGTGGAAATATAGATAATATCGATACCATAGCATAAAATGACTTTTTTCGTTCCTGACGAGTTCATACCATATCTGTTAAATAATACTTATTTCTATTTGTATGCGCTTCGTTGTTTTTATTAATCTCTATTCCATTATTTTTATTTTAGTTACTCTAACAAAATTACTACAAAGTATGTAAGTAATATGTAATGTACCTAATCGAAGGAAGTGACTTCCACGTCACAGGGAATCATAGTGTGAAAGTCACTGCTACTATAAATGTACTATACCTGTACTTACTTAAGAACAATGATTTTATTTATTTATTTAAAAAATGTAAGTTTCAACAGTCCAAAGCTATCTATAGTTACTTACTACCTATTATTTAATTGTTAGTACCTATTATCGATAGAAAACGCGCGAGGGACTAAAATACTATCGTCAGTATTATAAAAAAAGCGGCGATCAAGTCGCTATTTAAGACAAATTTAAATCATCAGTACATATTTGATGTTATAGACATCCTAACTATTTATCCAAGTTACTATCTATAGTAATATTATCGAAGATTCTGCAGCTCTAGCGAGCGGCCGGTTCCCTATGTACTCGTAGTACGGCGGGTCGGTACTCTGTCACAGTAATGATATAATATCCCGTGGACGTAGGCAGGAAGGCCGCGGGGCCACAATGTTGCCCGACAAGCGATGGTAAACTGTAAACTATGGAACGTATATCCGCGGTGATTTCATGCCACGTTGAAATAAACCACGTCGCAAGTGTATTTCGTGTTGTATATCGCTGCTGTATACAAGAAAGCGTAGCATTATTTCAGAATCAAATAACTGTAATCTTTATTTGTTAAACTTCTTTAGTTTATCCGTAAATGTATACGTCATATATCATATTAAGGTATTAATCAACAACGATCGAGGTCTGTGTTCATGTCTTAGCAATCATATCATATTTTTGATGTACGTTTATAAACTACATGAGCCCATGGCCGCTACAAACAGGGTAAATTCTGTAATATTCTCGTAGCCGTAATATTAAAGGAAGTATTTCCTTTCTAGGATGTAAGTTTGGGTCCGTCGTAGCCCGTAATGCGCCCTATACCCTAATAAGAGCTCATTCAAAGCTAGACGTTCATCTTGGAGCGATGACGTCACACATAGTTTACTTTGAATGGCAGTCCCTACGCTGATTTTAGGTATAAAGAAAATATTTAAAGAATTCAGTATAATATAAGTTCTGTGTATCCGCCCGTCCTATGTCTGGCGCGGGACTTTGAATATTTGTGGTTAGTTAACTGTGGAAAGACGTATTCAAGCAATACGAAGAAGTCAAGCATTTAAACAAGTCTGCAATGTGCGATATTTTAATATTAAGCTATGCAAGGTGCGGTAAAGCAAAGATACGATGCATTTTTTAGCTATCGCAAATCTGCGATCTTATCTAATGTGAAGTGATTGTGATATTCTTATTAACTTTAGCTTTAAAGGGGTTTAGTGACCAAAGAGCGCGGTTCTGTGTCAGGGAACATAATCACTTGGCAATACTTCTTTGAAAGTAGTTCATTATAACTTTATGAGCTATTATATTATAATAGCCCAGGATTTACCAACAAATCGATCCTGAAGTAATGCAGGAAGTATATATTTTACGTAAAGTGAAAACTAATTACTTGTAAAGCTTACCACTAGGTTTCAACCAATTAAAAAAAATAAGCTTCCTTATTGACCTGGACGTCAAACCTCTTGGTCATAAAGTGAACTCTTTGTGTTGAATTGTGAAAAATATATATTTCGATTTCTAATTTTCCTTGGAAACATATTGATTGAACTGAGAAACATAAGGGTATCGGTCTACATTTATCTGGTGTTGACACGTCCCGAAAAAGCAGTAAATACTCAAGTCTGGGACCCCTCGAGGAGTCGACAAAATAAACGTTTGTGTTACAACGCCCACTATTAAAGCCATTATTAAACTTCCTTGTTGGCTTAGTAGTAAATGCAGAACAAAACACGAGGTCTTCTATTACATTTCTTGGATCGGATGAGACATACAGAGATTTATTTAAAACAAAATTTAGTTACGTAAATACTTTGGAAGAGCGCGCTCATCCTTTCTGGTAATACGTCATTTAGTTTTAATTATTATCACCTCTCGAAGCTCAACAACACTCTCGTAACTGCATTGAATGAAAAATTAAGGCCAATTCAAAATGAGATGGGTGATATTATTAAATCAATGGAGCACATGAATGAACAGTTTGAGGAGGTTCTTAGGGAGCATAAATCGACGCAAGAATCCTTACAGGCCTCGAAAACTGAAAATGAACAATTAAAATCGACCGTTTCCGATCTCAACAGCAGAATCAGCAACTTAGAACAACACACTCGAGCTAAAAATATTGAAATTCAATGTGTGGCCGAAAAAAAACACGAGAATTTAATTAAAATCATTACTGATATAGGAAATATCGTCAAATGTAACATCAAAGACGAGCAAATTCTAACCTGCACAAGAGTCGCAAAATTGCAGCGTGAATCAAATCGCGCACGCACTATTATAGTTGAATTTATCACACCGAGGCTGCGAGATGAAATGCTGGCTGCAATTATTAAGTACAACAAAGCAAATTTGGATAACAAATTAAATAGTGAACAAATTGGTATACCTGGAGTGAAAACACAGATATATGTAGCTGAACACTTATCTCCCTCTAATAAAGTTCTTCATGCCGCTGCGAGGGTCAAGGCTAAAAAGATGAATTATAGATTTGTCTGGGTCAGAAGCGGCCGCATATTTGTACGCAAGGATGAAGAGTCAGCGTATATCTGGATAAAGGATACCAGTTCTTTAGATAAAATTATTTAATATTTATATTATTTTTTATTATTTCTATTATTTTATACTATGTCAAGCAATGATTATTGTACCCTCTTTTTTAAAATACGCGTCTTTAAATATATATTATCAAAATGTCCGAGGTTTACGTACAAAAACTCATAATTTTTATACTCAAATTTGTTGTAATAATTACGATATAATAATACTGGTTGAACCTGGCTGGCTAAGAAATATACAAAGTCCATCTTAGCTTTTGCAGATGACCTTGCTTTACTGACACGAAACCCAAAACATTGTCAGGAGCTATTGAATGTAGTGGATGAGTTCTGCTCATGGACTGGTGGGCTGAGGGTAAAGCCAAGCAAATGTCACTGTCTATGTCTGGGGAGACGAAATACTAAATTTACATCTTATGATCCGGGTCTCTCTATTAGTGGCCAAAGTGTAACCACCATTGCTGAAGCATTGCCTTTTAAGTTCCTCGGTAGAAAGATTGATTACAAAGGACGCACACCATCCCTTGAGGTAGTCGTCGATAACTTCATAAATGACCTCAATAAGGTAGACCAACAGCCCATTAACAATATAAAAAAAGCGTGGGTCTATGACAACTATCTCACTTCACGTCTGACTTGGCCATTCCTCGTTTATGATATTGGCAGAACCCATCTGGCAAAACTAGATGCAAATGTCATAAAAACATTGAAGTCTTGGTTTGGTCTAGCACTCTCGGCTGACCCTTCAACTCTATTCAGAGATTACAATAATTTTGGGTTAAAACTAAAAAGGCCATCGGAACTCTATAAACACCTCAGGGTTACCAGAACGCACATTCTAGTTAAGTCCCAGGACGAACTAGTTGCATCACTTCCTAAAGACGAGGGTGCCGGAAAACTTGACTCTAGGCTTCAATTTTACAAACAATTTATGGCAGGGGCTCAGGTAAATAGAACCGGGTTGGGTGCAAGACGTAAAAAGAAAGACCAAGACATAATAAAATCTTTTCTTAAACAAGATGAGGACGACAACTACAAAGTGCATGCCATGAACCTAGAAATGCAAAACGAGTGGTTAAACAGCGAGTTCTGCATCCCTCTGGCTCTGAAGTAGCGCGCCTTGCTGTACGATTGGTCTCCTGCCTTATTGAAATTTTATCTTAATGCCTTTCAACTGACTCTCCCAGATCAGAGTAACCTAGTAAGATGGGGAAAAGCCTCGGAAAAATCTTGCTATACCTGTGGTGAGGCAGTGGGCACTGCAAGGCACTTATTGGTAGAATGCAAGGTGCTCCTGGACAGGGGTCTCTACTCACGCCGCCACGACAGAGTTCTAGAAATCATACGTGAAGCTATACGCCTTTCAGTAGCTAGGGCTCAAAAAGGGTTGACGACGAATAAAAGACAAACTAACTTCGTTAAAGCAGGCTCAAGTACAAATTCCACCAGCAAGCCTTATTCAATTCTGGGCTCTGCTCCTGATTGGACTATATTAATGGACACGTATGAAAAGCACTATAAAATCCCGGAAGACTTAGCTATTACGACATCTAGACCGGACATATTTCTTTTTTCCAAACAAATCAAACGTATAGTAATTGTTGAGCTTACAGTGCCGTGGGAAACAAACATCCCTAAAGACCATGTATTCAAAGTGAATAAATACTATGACCTTACTAATGAACTAACCAAAAATGGCTATGTGGTTAGTTTATACGCGGTAGAAGTGGGTGCGAGGGGTATACCAGCGAAGTCTCTCTACAACCTGCTAAAAGACCTTGGCCTTACTAGAAGTGCAGTAAGCTCCATATTGGAACGAGTGTCCAAAGCTGCACTAGTAGGGTCCTTCCGAATATGGTTGGGCAGGGAGAATAACTTGAACAGAGGAGGTGAGTGTTGACGCGCGTCACTAAGGGTACCCTTAAACCTACACCCGTGTCACAAGTCTCGGGCTCTGTTCGGAGTTTTTCTCTCAGCCACGCGATGGACCCGGCACCCGCACGGTGAATCCATGGAATGCTAAGATATTCGCCTCTCTCTTGGCTGAACAGTAATATCTCTTCTCATGAATTATTTGATAATAGGTATACAGTGTACAGAAGGGATCGCGAAAGTAATATAAATCAAATAAAAGAAGATGGTGGTGGAGTATTGATTGCTGTTAACAATAAATACACATCTAAGCGTATGTGCAGTTGGGAAAGTGATTGCGAGGATGTCTGGGTTAAACTGGATTTTAATTCTGGAAACTCTAGTAACTCTTTAAAGTATATATCGTTGTGTGCTGTATATCTACCTCCTCCAGTAAGCCAGGCAATTTTAGATAATTTCATTGATAAATGTAGTGTGGTCTGCGAACAAATCTCATACACATGTATAATGGGTGATTTTAATATGAGTTCTATAAACTGGTCATTACTTAAAGATAATGATAATACTCAAATTATAACAGGACTTGGTACACACTTAGTTGACTTTGCTTACCAACATAAACTGCGACAAATTAACGAGATACACAATAAATCTGGTCGTATTCTAGATCTAGTGTTAACAAATATAACTTGTACGGTATCCACACCAAATAGTACTCTAAGTAGCATTGATTTATTGCACCCACCTTTAGAAGTTATTTTATCAGAATCAGACGAAATAAAACTTCCATATAATACTGAAACTAGTAGGCCAAACTATCATTCTGCTGATTATAATGCTATCTGTAAGTATCTGCAAGCACTGCAATGGGAAGAAATATTTGCTGAAGTGGCAGATGTTAATTCAATGATACATATTTTTTACGATATTTTGTACAAAGCTATCAAAAAGTTTATCCTTTTTACCAGGAACCAAAATAGAAATAAGTTTCCTCCATGGTTCGACCGTAATCTTATAAGGACCTATAACGAGAGAAACACTTTAAGACTACGCTACAAACGGTACAAAAATCCAATGGATGAAATTTCTCTCAAAATAGTTAGTGATAGGGTTGCTCGGCTTGCTATTATAAAATATAATCGGTACATAGAGACCCTTGAGAATGGTATTACTAAAAATCCAAAATTATTCTGGATGTTTATGAAAGTTAAGAGAGGTGGAACGGGATTATACCCTGCTCATATGGGGGATGGAAAAATTTATACGTCAGATGGAGCTTCTATTTGCAACTTATTTGCAAAACAGTTCTCACTATCATTTAATTCAAATGCTATAGAATTAGACAGCCATTTCTCTAATAGCTTCTTACAAAATATAAATGACTACGGACAGTCTATTACTATACCTACAATTACTTCAAAAAGCGTATTAAAGTCACTACAAAACTTAGACCGTACTAAAGGGGCGGGACCTGATGGCATTCCCCCTTTATTTATTGTATCTTGTGCTTCCGCTTTAGCTACACCATTGACTATAATATTTAATAAATCATTAACAAGTGGTACTTTTCCGAAAGTATGGAAGTCTGCAAAGGTTGTTCCTGTGCATAAATCAGATGATACGACTCTTGTTCAAAACTATAGGCCTATCTCAATATTGTCCATCTTTGCTAAAATTTTTGAGTGTATGATATATTCTTTAATGCAGTATTCTCTTAGACATTACTTTATTTCTGAACAACATGGATTCATCGGTTCCAGATCCACTACCACTAATTTAATAACCTTCACTGAAGTTCTTATTAACGCAATAGATAACAACAAACAAATTGATGTAATATAAACGGACTTTAGCAAGGCTTTCGATAGTGTACCGCATAAAATACTCGTTTCTAAACTTAAGATGTATGGCATAACTGGGCCTCTGCTCTGTTGGTTAAATTCATATTTAAACGATCGGTCCTTTTTTGTAGTGGTTAATGGATTTCAATCTAAAGAATATAGGATTACTTCAGGTGTCCCGCAGGGTTCACATCTTGGCCCTATTTTAATCAATATCTTCATCAATGACATCTTTACATGCTTCGAGTCTTCCTCTTTATTCATGTATGCTGATGGTTTAAAGTTTGCCAAAAAGATTGAATCTTATAATGACTGCATTCTTTTACAAAAAGATCTGGACAATCTGGTCCTGTGGTGTGAGAACAACTGTATGAAGCTTAATGATAAAAAATGTCATTACATCAAATATACAAGGAAATTAAAAATATTTGACTTTGACTACCACATTAATAACTACTGTTTGGAACAACTGAAGACAGTTAGGGATCTTGGAGTTATATTTGATCAGAAGTTGACATTTGTTCCCCGTTGTTTGAAGTTGAGATTGTGTAAAACCATAAATAACCTCAGCACTGTAGTGGATATCTATTCAGACTCCATAGATATGTTTCGGAATACGATCATCTCCTCATGGAGCTAAATAGTAATTATGTTCTGCCAGTTCGATTATTAAGATTTTAACTACATTAGTATGATTTTCTCACATTTATTTGTTTACCTTTTTTTATTAATTATTAAGTAGCACCTATTTGTATTGTCGGTTAAGTTTTGTATTATTTAAGTTATCTTTATTATCTACTATATTGGGCATGCTGTGTTTGCTTGTAAGTAATTACTACACTTAGTATAAATTAAGGAATAAGTTTAAGATATCATGTTTTAGTGTAAGTAATTGTAAGCGAACCTAATAAATAAATAAAATAAAATAAAAGAAGCTGTACTGTAGCAGTATGGTGGGTCAACCCCCAAGTCCTATTGGAGGGATGAGGACACAGACAGCTTTTTTTTATCGACTACAAGTTGGCCCTTGACTGCTATCATACCTGATGTTAAGTGACGATGCAATCTAAGATGAAAGCGGGCTAACTTGTTAAGAGTAGGACGAAATCCACTCCCCTTTCGGTTTCTACACGACATCGTACCGGAACGCTAAATCGCTTGGCGGTACGTCTTTGTCGGTAGGGCGGTAACTAGCCTCGGCGAAAGCCTCCCACCAGCCAGACCAAGCCGCGCATACCACTGCGCCACGGAGGTCGTCAAAATGCTAATGATTATGAACATGACTACAGGTCTGTAGATATTTTCAACGACTGTATCAAATACATCATGACATGTCTGATCAAATTCAATTTTATTATTATTATTATTATTATTTTTATTTATTATTTAAGGTTTACATCATTCTTATTCTTATATGTATTAGCATTAGAAACCACTTAGGTTTGAGAAATATGCTAACAAATAGTAGTATCTAGGCATTCTACAAAGACAGTTGTCATCAGAAAAAGCTAAAATAATTAAAATAACTAAATAATAATTAATAGAAATTTTTTAAGTCGCATTAGATGTGACTTAAAAAGTGGGTCTTAAGTTTTCTTTTGATGTTGCGAGGGTTAATACAGTCCCGCACATCAATAGGTAATTCATTAAGAAGGCGAGGAACTAGGTAAGCATTCGTGCGCTCACCGTACCTATTGGGCGCTCGCGTAATGCATAACCGATTCTGAGTGGCAGCCCGCGTAAATACAGAGTGTTGTACTTTTTTCCAATATATATCATTAAAAAAGTTTTCTTTTAAAATCAAATATTTAATTTGTAGCTGTACGGGTAAAATTTTACTCTTTTTAAAAAGTTCAGTATCTGAATAGCCACATTGTTTTTTGTTAAGTATTAGTTTTAATATTCTTTTTTGTAATTTAAATATTTCTTTCAGATAACAGTTATATGTACGTCCATAACTAGTTAAACCGTACTGGATATAAGATTGCGCTAGGGAATTATACAGCATTAATTTTATTTTAAAGGGGATACGGTTCTTTAATATCGATATATTAGCTAAAAATTGTCTAAGCTTATTGCAGACGTGTTCAATATGATTACTCCAATTAAATTTACTATCTATATGTAATCCTAAATATGTAACAGTGTCAACAACTTCGATAACAGGACATTTACAACTGGTGTTATTTGAATGCAGGCAGCTATGGTTGTGTGCAAGAATATCATTCATGGGGAGTTTTTTCAGGTGTGGTGATTTTATGAGTATTAATTTAGTTTTACTTGGATTAATTATCAAACCAGCATCGTGACACCACTTACTCAACCTATTAAAATCGGATTGCAGGAGGACACGTGCTTTTTCAGGATCTTTATCAGCAGAAAGCAAACATGTATCATCTGCAAATTGGTAGCATATGGAGTTATTTATGCAGTTATGCATATCGTTAACATAAGAAAGAAAGTGAAGAGGGCCCATCACGGAACCCTGGGCTGTGCCTTCTGATGATGTTACACGCCTACTATATGCCGTATCAATTTTAACTGTAAAAGTTCTGTTACGAAGATAATCTTCGCACCATTTTAATAATGGTCCACGAATACCACAGTTACAAAGCTTTTCACACAGTTGTTTATGCTCCAAAGTATCAAAAGCACGCGAAAAGTCAATAAATAGAGCCAATACATATTGTTTCTTACTAAGATTGTCGTTAATTTCGTTTGTAAATTGTGATAAAAGGTCAGATGCGCCTTTACCAGCTTGGAATCCAAACTGATTTGGGTAAATCACGTTTTGTTTTTTATAGAATGAATATATTTGATCACTAATACATTTTTCGACAATTTTATCTATACAAGAAAGTAATGTGATTGGACGATAATTACAAAAAATACTACGTGATCCTTTTTTATATACAGGGCGGACACACCCGACTTTTAGTTCATCGGGATACAACCCCGTTTTAACACTTTGGTTAATCAAATGCGCTATTGCTACCGAAACATCTTCCCCTACAAGTTTAATATCAGATACTTTTATACTATCGAGTCCAGGAGATTTGTTAATATTTAGTTTTTTAATTATGTTATGAACATAGTCACTAGTTATTTTTTGAAAACGAATACTAGAGTCAATCTCGGTAACGTACTTCTTAGCATCAATAAGTCTATTGCTACAGCTGGAAATAATGGTTTTCACCGCGTTATTGAATTCGTTAGCGAAATTTTCAGCAATGGTTGCACTGGAAAGACCTTGTGCACTGAATGCCTTAAGTATTGCCTCATCGATTGGTAATTTTTTTCGTCCTAGCATTTGATTAACAATTTCGTATATTTTTTTTGTATTTCTAAAGTTATCACTTATAAGTTTATTGTAGTATGCATTTCTTTTATATTCAATAATTTTGTTTAGTTTATTACGTACTTTATTATATTCAAGTCTTATTACAGGATCATTCAAACTATTCTTCCAAGATTTAAATAAATTATCCCGTTTTTTGCTCAGTCTAACAATATTTCTATCAATCCAAGGTAGTTTTATTGCGTAGCGATGATTATGCTTAAGTGATTTTTCGGTAGCAGCAGCGTTATTAGCACTTTTAAATGACTTATATATGAAGTCATATATCATGCGTGGGCACTGCATTTCTTTTGTTTGTAACCATTTAATTTTTTTTAACTCTTCAAAGAGTACATTGTAATTAATGACGGGCTTACTAACACTCTGTATGCGCGCGGGCGCCCTGTCACCGATGCAGCTCAGAATTATTGCGCGATGGTCGGCTAGTACGGTGTCCAACACTGCCGAGAACGGATGCAACGTAGGGAGTCGCACAAATATGTGATCGATGCATGATTTAGTGATAGTATTTAATCTAGGTTCTATTCTAGTGTAATCAGTGATTCCACACATCAAACCATGTTCGCTTAGTGTTTCTAGATAAAAATCTTTATAGGATGAAAAAGATTTAAGATCTATGTTAGTGTCACCGATTAAAATAAAATTTTGATTAGAATCGAAGTTAGAAATGTGCTTACCTAGTTCCTTTACAAAGATGTTTTTATTTGTTGATGGTGGTCTGTATATGGCACAAATAATAGCATTATAAGAATTTAATTTAATAGTTCCCCACACACACTCAAAAGTTTTACATATTATATTATTGCAAACTGTAAATTTAATATAGTTTCTGACATACAGTATAATACCACCTCCTCGCATATTATTCCGTAACTGTGAAAACATATTGTATCCAGATATATTAAACAAATGCTCAAGACCAGCTGAAATACCTACTTCTGTTATTGCAATTATGTCTAACGGGAACGGGCAACAGTGAATAACTTGGAGAAGTTTTGTGAAATGTTTTTTTATAGATCTAATATTAAAGTGTAAACAGGATAAGGCTAAATGATTACCGGCTGGCAATCGTTGAAAAAAAGTATTAGTAGAATGACAATCAAACAATTCGTGTACTTGTGCATGCATTGCTTACGTATTAGTAAAAATAAAAAAGTTATTTAAAAAAAAAAATATTATTTAGTGAGTACGATGCAATCTAAGATAGTAATTGTTTTATATCCTGGTCTGATTTAATGTAGTGGATCTTACTGTTACTAGATTTTCTTACACACACTTTGCCGTCCTTACACCATATAAACTGGAAAGAGCTTCTTAACTGTGTTTTAGCATTATACAGAAGCGTTTTAACATACTTGGTTAGGGCTTCTCTTATAAACACTCTGTTGTCAGCTTTCTCCTTGGGGCATCAGGCAGCAGTGTACCTACCGTGAGGCCTTTATCCTTACTGGCTTCAATTAATTGAGTACGGGCTATTTTTGAGTTTAAATTCACTAGGATGGGGCCAGGCTTCTCCTTAGAGCCTGGTAGCCGCTGAAACGATTGGAGTTCTTCCTCAGCTACATTACATTTTATGGCAACCGACTTCATAACATTATTTATATTCTTCGAGGGTATTTCTGGTAGACCAGAGATTTCCACAGCCATCGATAGGGATTTTTGTTCATATGCTTTTAAACCCTGCTCCAGCACACTCACACGCAGCTCCAAGTTTTTGTTTTTGTTGCGGAGATCTTCGTTACTGTGCTCCAGGTTCCTGATTGCACTGCCCTGCAGTTTTAAAGCCTGCTCCATACTGGTAATTTGGTCGCTTAAAAATTCCAGAGATGTTTCAAGACTTCCTATTTCTTCCTTGAAGGTTTTCTTAAGTTCCCGACTGATATCCTGGACCAATTTACGGGTGTCAATAGTTTGTGAGCTTCCCTGCAATTCACCGTCCGTGTCTTCATCATCGTCATCGTTGTCAGGTATAAAGAACGTTGATCTTCGCGATGCGTTTTGTTTACACACCTCACAGCTCCATTCAATACCAGGCGAATTACGAATGGTGTTTAGTTGTTTGTTGGAAAGCTTAGAACAAGTAGGATCTGCATGTACTATTTTGTTACATCTACTGCATTCTATCCCAGGAATTTTTTTGGTTATATTTTTATTACAAACGAAACACTTTTTTTGCACCATCGTATGTAGGTAGATTGAAAACTTCTTTGACGACAACCGCTCAGTAACGCGCCTAGACGCTGACTGAAAATTTTAAATTTTTATTTAGTTTGTCGCTGTTAGAGTTTAATATTCGGCTGTATCATTTATTTATTAGTTAGTTAATACTGTAAGATGCGTATCACTGTTTTGTGAGTACAGTGATCTCGCCGTCGATGAGATAATTTTTTCAAACATCAAAAGTCCTTTAACAACGTGAAAACAATATCATAAAACTAATAACTCGATCTCGAACTGGAAGCCGAGCCGAGAGCGCGGCTCCACGACCACACGACACTACATCACCGTTAGCAGAACAGTTTTGTCAAAAATTTTATGATTTCTATTAGTGTTCCAACTTCCATGGGATTATAATATGAATATCAAAATATTTAGACCTTGCTCACGAAATTACCACCTTGTCCACATGACGAAAGTTGAGCGTTGTTATTCCAGTATTCGTTTCAGTCAATACTCCTATAGGCAGGAGTGCAAAAACAAGTTCTTAAGAAGGCGCGCGCATGTGTGAGGAGGTTTATCGTTCTGGAGTTGAAAAATTTTGTAAATAAATATTTTTAACAAAAAATAGAACCGACTCAAAACGCACTAAAAAGTAAAAAATAACCATGTCATTTAGTTGCTTTAATTTACTTAAGCATATCTATGAAGTCGGTGCCAAGGAACATTTATTTTACGTAGTAAAGCAGTTTATGGGTTCTAGGTAACGTTCATAAAGTAAAAACCTTGACTGGCATCGACTCCTAGATATGCTTAAGTAAATTAAAGCAACAAAATGACACAGTTATTTTTTACTTTCTAGTGCGTTTTGAGTCGGTTCTATTTTTTTTTTTTTATTTGTTACTTTTTAGTGATTTATCGCCACGTAACGTACTCGTACTATACTGTCATAGTATATTAACTGCACTAGTAGCCAAAAAGCTACCGATACCGAGACATAAACCGAAATCGCTGTAAGCGTGCCTCCAAAATTTGAAGAGTTCCTTCAATTTTCCCAGGATATCATCATCAGATCCTAACATGATGACAATGGAACCACCTTGGAAGTATGCCCTTTCTAATAAAAAAAGAATTATCAAAATCGGACAACTCTGTAAAAAGTTATGCGTGGTCATACATAAAAAAATATACGTGTCGAATTGAGAACCTCCTCCGTTTATTTTCCTCGGTTAAAAAGTGGTGTTGTTTGAAATATATTAAATAGCTGAGTATCGTGATTTTTTTGCAAGAAAACCAAAGTTGGTTGCATAATGGCCATCAAGCGAATCGCTGGGAGTAGTTGTATTCAGGCGGATAACGTGTTCTTTGGCAGTTTCTACAAAAAGCCGTATGCCTTGCAGTTGATATCCGTCGGTTGAATAAAGAGAGTTTATATCGCAGTGGCGAGTCGGATGGCCGTGGAGACGCGCAGTCGGTTTTGCGTCGCGAGCTGAAATATTTGCAAAGATAAAAGTGGATGCCATAAAGTTTATATTGCTATGCGCATTCTGAGATTGCGAGGGAGATTCCATCTCTACGTGCGGCCGATGCAAGTGTTATTATAGCTTTGAGAATAACGGAATAAAGAGACGCTTGTGTTCTGCATTTTATAATATCTGTTAGGTATATTAGACGACGTAGTTCAATATTGGCCGGTAATGTCAATACACGTGTATAACAATCCATTGTTATGAATAACTGTTTTCTTAAATTGTTAACAAATCTTACTATCATAGCCGACATATTAGGTTTGTAAAAATCAGATGTTTTAGTAGGTTGCCTTTAGTTTTGGATATGTCTGACATATCCAAAACTAAAGGCAAAACATATATTTTTTTTTCAGACAATTTTGAATATAACCTTCTCATTTGCGTACCACGAGCTTTATATTATGAAAATAGTTTCTGAAGGCGCAACTCCAAAAACATTACATTTCAGATATTGAAATAGTTTTCTCTTGTTAAAAACTTTTTAATACAGTTTTTAGCTCTCATGTCGAATCCTTTTTTTACTGTGCTCTATAAAAGTTACGATCATAAATATACGGTGCGAAACGATATCTAAAGTTAAAGTTTTCCATTGCTAATAAGAGTGTCTAGGGTCTCAAAATAATTTCACTAGATATTGGCTCCGGCGCCAATGTCTCGCAGTGTCATTTAGAAATGTAATAACTTTAATTTATATCTATTAAAGGATTCTCAAAGTAAATGTAAAAGCGTTTTCACGTTGAAAAAAGGTCTTTAACTGCACCATACAAACATACATTTTATGTTGAGCTTTATATTTTGTATAGAGTAAAAGTCTTTAAAGAGCTATACAAAATGACATCGTGTAGTGGTTGACATAATTATTTAATTTATAAACATAATTATAGTTAAAATATACGTAGTAGTCGTCGTACGTAGTCGATCTAACTTTAACTTTAAGGATCTAACTTTAAGGATAGTTTATTTAAAGAAGTAGCAAAACACTTTGTGTTGTGTGGTTTTAGTTAGGTAACGTCCTTAAGTAGGAAGCTTTGGTGGCACCGACTTCATAGATATGCTTAAGTAAATTGAAGCAACGAAATGGTGCAATTATTTTTTACTTTTCAGTGCGTTTTGAAGTCGGTTCTATTTTATTTCATTATTATTTCTTACATTTTAGTGATTTATTGACAGTGAACATAGGTAAACCTTCTCGTACTAAACTATAAAGGGAACCATTATAGGACACTTTTTACACTTGTAGCCAAATAGGCTACTTAAAAATATTAATGTTAGTTTCGCAGTTTCGGCGCATCAAATTTGAAGGGTTTCTCCGATTCCGAGGTTATTATGTTAGAATCGGATGAATCATCCCATGATAACTATGGAACCATCTTGGAAGTATATTCTTTCTGATAAAATAACGTCCTGCTCCCCCGTTTTCCGTCGGTTAAAAGCCCACAAAGACCTTTTTATTTTATAAAAATGTTCAAATGGCTATGGCATCAACTTTTACAGAAAATAATAATACAAATTTTCATGAAAGTCTAATGGGATAACTTCTGTAATCTCTTTTAACAAACAAAATCTTTTGTTTTGTTTGTTCTGAAGGATCATAAATAAGAGGTAAAGGACTTAATACAAATAAAATTCTTTATTTGTTAATTAACTACTAAAACTGCGCGGTTTCTTCTGCATTATATTCTAGTTAATATTTTCAGTATTTCAATATTAATATTACATCCGATAACAATGAAACAAAAGGAAAATATTGCGATCGATGTTGCTGCAGATCGATTTGCAGAAAACGTATAAACTTTTAAAAAATTGGAATCCTTGTATATTTTTTGTGTTTGCTTTTATTTTATTGCCTCCTCTCAAACAACCAATATCTTTTATTAACAGATTTATGAATTTTCGATAAAATATTGACAAATTGACAATAAGGCTCTTCTTTTAGGATCCTCCTAGCCTTTGATTTAATAAAAAAAGATTTCCTCAACAAGCCGGTAAAAAGCCTTACAAAGTTTTTGATAAAATAGTGAACTTAAGACCTCACAGATTATTCTACCCTTTGGGCTATTGAGTCGTAATTATCAGTACGCTTTTGATAATGACTCTCATTACACGAACGTCGGCCTGTAGAAATTAATTAATATAAGGCGAACGTTAATGTATAATTATGTAATATACTGACAAATATTGATATCGATTTTATGGTTCTGTACCATATAACAAAGCCCTGTATTACACAAAGTAACTCTGATTTAGATATTTTTTTCTGCGTTAACAGCTATAATACTAATCGTTTATGTGCCGATATTTAGCAGAAACATCCTTTTAACATCTCACTACGCGCCATGCCTCTCTGCTTGTAGGCGAGGGAATACGGAGCGTAGACCCACCACGCTACTCCAATACGGGTTAGCCGATTTAGAACGATAATATTTTAATTTATTTACGATCACTACCTTGATGATAGATTTTAAATTTAGAGATTAAGAATGTAAGAATCACAAATAAATTAAAAGAAAAAACTTTTTTAAAGGAAGCTTTTATTTAAACGCTCTAAAAAGAAAAAAATAAATTTATCATTTTCGTTTCTTTTTTCACTATATACAATTTATAAATTGGAAAAATCTTGTCGCGAGGTACCATTCACCAGACCTTTGGAGACATCTAACGCAACATCACCTTGGTCCCAGTGAATATTCCTAGCTCCTTAGGTAGGCCGACGGTCTTGTTTATATCGGATGGTATAATATTATTTAGATCTAAGTTGACAGTTTTTTGAGTACAATCTACTAGAATATCCTTGTCTTGTGTGTGTGGGAGAATGCGTCACTTATTCCAGCTTGGAGGTTACTGACGAAACACTGTTCCGAGTTTGATTTTGGAGTTGTCCATCTCTTAAACAAGTTGTAGACCAATGCTGATAACGCCCATCTCGCCAAAACACACAAGTCAAACTTATTTCAGCTTGGATATAATTTTTACACCCACAAACTGATTAATTAACTCGTTTAAACAAACGAACAAACTCTTCGACTTTATATTATTAGTATAGATAATATGGTCTGCTATGCCAAATAAATTAAAAAGGATCAAATTTTCAACCCCATCACCGGAAGGACATCCTTACCAAAATGCTGATCCCTATTCAGTACGTACTCGTACGTACGTAGAGTTAAATTTAATTTTGACTTAATAGCGGCAGTATCGCGCTTATTATAAATTTTGTATTATATCCCAAACTATGTAACTAATTAACATAATGTGAAAGGCAAGCCGCGTCTCTATAATATCCTTATGATCATTAAATAACTTATTTTGATAAGGTTTAAGTTCAGTTGTTTAAGTAAAGACGTAAACGTTAGCATACGAATTAAATGATTTATTAAAACACAAAAAGTTATATATATCTGCCAAAATATAAGAGATAGATATATGCTATCGCGAACTTTTTTGTAGAACTTTTTAAGATGCATAAAGTTTTCATACAATGTTTTAAATTATATCCAATAGCAAAGGCAGCGTACGCGATTTACGCCAGTTTAATAAATTTCACGGTCCGAGTCGCGCGACAAAAACTTTATAACTCGGGTAATATATTCAATACAAATATAAAATAGAGCGTACTACACTCACCGATAACGTAGCATTCTACTAGTGAAAGATTTTTTTAAATCGGATCAGTAGTTCCGAAGATTAGACCCGACAGTTATAATATTAGTATAGATAGATGTATAGTGTCGCCGACTTTTTTGTAGAACTTTTTAAGATATATAAAGTCTACATACATTGTTTTCAAATATTTATGGCAGCGCATGCGGTTAAACCTGATTTAATATATTTTTCGGTCCGATTTGCGCGACAAAAACTTCGATAATTCAGCTAATATGTAATACAAATATAAAATATAGCTTATAGCACTTCTTAATAATGTAACTTTCTAGTGGTGAAAGAATTTCTTAAATCAGACCAGTAGTTTCGAAGATTAATCCCAACAAATCCATTTACAAACATACAAAATTACAAACTAACAAAATTTACCTCTTTATAATTTAGTAATAGATTGTAAAAATGCATTAAAATATCTATTCTGCCATCTTGTACGGATATAGATTCTCAATTCTAAAAGACCTTGGCCTTACTAAGCGTAAGCGCCATATTGGACGAGTTTCCAAAGCTGCACTATGGGTTTCCGATGTCACATACTATATCATGCATTGTCATCCAAAGTTAACGTGTATACAAAATTTCGAGATCAACATTAAAATATCTTTTGAAGGTATCGATTTCAAAATTGACTATGATGTCACATACTATATCATGCATTGTCATCCAAAGTTAACGTGTTCAAAGATTCAGCCACCCGGTTAAATACACTTGTAATTCATGTTAAATAAAAGCTTATAATAATCTTGTAGATTTATTGAATAGCACATTTTTATTTTGATTTTTGCATCAATCGTAGCGCAGCGTAGCTGCACGTAGTTTGCAGCAAGTCATAATCCGCCGAGCGCTCGGGAACTAACCAGACGGCGGCGACGCATAAAATATCGCAACTGCTGGAAAGGTATTATTGAACTGCCATAAAAGCGGGTTTAAGCGACGTTAACTGCTCACGTACGCTAGTACACTCGCTTTACACGTGGCTTGACTTGCGGTTGGCATTGATTGCAGCTACAATTATTTACGTCAATATTCCAATAAATGTTGCCATCAATATTTTATGGTATTTACTAACATAGCAAAACATATTTTGTTTGCTAGAACGGAGTAATATATGTAACTACTAGTCAGACTTAAACCTATCAGTCTTTTATCGTTATGGTCGTTGTAGTATTCTTATGAATACTTACATATTAACAAAATTATTATACAATTTAAAATTATTTTCAGCAGGCAAACCACGAGTACACCGCTACTGAAAGGTACGGCAAAGCGCTGAGTTATGATTACCTGTAACACATAATCCGTCATCCTTTTTTAATATCCGTCTCGCTGACAGTGACGCGGGCACAAAGGGACGGCATATCCAAGCCGTTATACAGCTTAACAATATCAATGGATCAAAGAGCTATATAGCGGCTGCACGCAACAGGTCACAGCGACAAAGCTTGTCGCAGGGAAATTAATGGGGGACCAAACGACATCAACTGCGACAATATCCTGTCGATATATCGCCTTAGGTTACTCGTACTCATCCAGCTAGCTGTATAAAATATTAGTATGTATTTTTAAGTCATTATGTGCTTGTAACTACGTACAACCTATAATATGGTAGCTCGTACTATTCTATTTCTAAAAAAGCATCATAAAAGCTCCCCAAGTCGCTTTGACTACGGAACGGAATTTCATACGATTTTCGCCAATACAAAGAATGATGAACCAAGCATAAATCGTTGGCACAATTGAGACCATATTTTTTAACCGACGAAAAAAAACGAAGGAGGATCTCAATTCGACACGTATTTTTTTTTATATGACCACGCATAACTTTTTACAGAATTGTCCGATTTTGATAATTCTTTTTTTATTAGAAAGGGCATACTTCCAAGGTAGTTCCATTGTCATCATATTAGGATCTGATGCTGATATCCTGGGGAAATTGAAGGAACTCTTCAAATTTTGGAGGCACGCTTACAGCGATTTCGGTTTTTGTCTCGGTATCGGTAGCTTTTTGGCTACTAGTGCCGTATACTATACTATGACTATATATACAGTATGAGTCCGATACGTGGCGATGAATCACTAAAAAGTAAGAAATTAAAATTTTTAAATAAAAATAGAACCGACTCATAACGCTCTAAAAAATAAAAAATAGCTGTGTCATTTAGTTGCTTTAATTTACTTAAGTATATCTAGGAGTCGGTGCCAGCAAAGGTTTCTACTTTAAGGACGTTACCTAGAACCCACAAATGCTTTACTACGTAAAATAAATGTTACTTAAACTTGGTTGACACCGACTTCATAGATATGCTTAAGTAAATTAAAGTAACTAAATGACATAGTTATTTTTTACTTTTTAGTGCGTTTTGAGTCGGTTCTATTTTTATTTATTAGAAGTGCCGCGTCCGCCTGTGAGCTTTTATTAAATAAACTAATTCCTTTGATATATAAAAACTAATGTCTGTTACTTGAGACTAATTGTCGATTATGTTCTATGTAAATGATATTGTAAGACAATGCTGAAGGCCACCAATTCGTTCTGTGTTTTACAGTATATTCTACTAATAGCTTATCCATATTGTCCACTTCTCATTTTTATTTTTTATTATAATATAAAATCAACCTTCAACCAAAGGAATGTAAATGTATTCATTATCAGAACTACACTGACCATCATCACAAGAAGATTCTGCTAATCTCGCTTGTAATTCTGTTGAAATATATTTTCCAATATGCGATCTTTGCTTAAAAGTACTTGCTCAAATATTCATAATGAAATAACTAAAAACTCACTTAAAAGAAGCAAGCTCGTACAAAACGAACAAGGTCAATATCAAGCACGATCATTGAATGGATCAAGTGTTTCTTGCACGCCCATAACCATGTACTGCGCTCCCCTCCTGCCACGCATATCAGTATAGATCGTCAACTGTTACAACAACTAAAATAATCATATTCAAAATGTGTGTAAAGTTAAAGAGACTTACATTACGTATAAACTGTATGAAGGCACCTCGTCACTCTGATAAATGTGTTTTGTTCGTCACTCACATAAGGGTTAAGGATATTCTACCATTAAAAACCATATTCTTGGTTACAATTGAAAAGTGTAGCTCTGGTATAGGCGATGGTTCAATCTAATCAAAAGGACCAACTACTTTTATGCAAAACAATTTATTTATATATTTAAGGTTCAATTTCCACTTCCCACGGCTTTTAAATTGCTAAATCGCGTTTGTGGTTAATGTGTAACACGGTAATATTATGAAAGCCAGCAAAAACTTGTACAAAAAGTCGGAGATGATGGTCCTAAAACCCTAATATTAAATTAGGGTTTTACCAAAATCATCTCCGCTCGCTCTCAGCTTACATTCTTGGAATGGAATCTAATCAGAAATTACACAGAGACAAAATCTTTATTTAAAACACATACTCAAATAATAAAATAATACTTACATTTGTGAATAACTTTTTAAAAAATATATAAAATGGAGTCGCTAATATTGTTACAAATAAATTAATTTTGTTGTCACGTCTAATATTTACTTATAAAAAATAGTTAGGTACTGTAGAAAGTGTGCCTACTTAGAATGACATTTTTTGAATTTGATAATATGTTTGGTTCCTTCATTGGAAATGATTTTGAGATTTATACATTTTTCTTTCCTTTTTTAGAAGAAATACCATTTATTATACTTTATAAATAATATAATATAATCCATTATTATATTTATGAAATATAATATATGGTATTTCCCCGTATATGGTACTTCTCCAGAAACAAACTGTTCTTGCCTTCGCACAGTTTGTTTATGTGTGAGGTACAAACTAAGAAAGTATCTATATCTCCTGTGTAGATACTCCATTGAGCAACTTATGATGGAATCACATAGCGTGGCCAAAAATGGAGAGCAATTTTTTCATTGTACTAACACATAGATAGCTAAATATCGTGCGTGGGAAGAAAGCCTACAAGATTAAATTTAAGCGAGGCAAAACGCCTCCTCACTCTCTCTAAAATAGGTACAACTAAGTGAAAAGTCGGATAAAATACAAAGCGTAGGATATAGTAATGTAACGTCAAAACCGGGTGAAAACGGTAAAGGTCTGGCGAGGCCGTGGGAGGCAAAGAAAACTCAAAACAAATTTTAACTTCTTTACTTTGACTTTTATTTACTTTGATTCTCTTGTGGGCGCTTGTGGTAAATAAAATTGAATTCAGGCTCTTATTGAGCTGTTTTAAGTATTTCTATAACACTGACAATTGTTAATTTATTATCTTGGTAATAATAGTGTTATCTTTTATACGATAAATACAACAATAGAGATTCTAAGAACGCTTTTCATTTCGTTATAACATTTTCTTCGACTGACTTCGACTTCTCTGAAACTCATAATTGTAAGTGTAGCAAAAGAACTATTTTAATCTAAACAAAAAAATACTACTGAACCACTATTTGTAAGTTAAAATTATCAGGTTTTCATTAAATGAGTATGATAGTATATACTTACGGTCCTTGGCGTTTAATTTTTTTCGGTCTATCTGTTTGTTTTGGTTAATCTCTAAAATTACCAGTCAGATTGTACAAATTCTATTTGTGTATAATAGCCAGACTCACAAGAGACTGACATAGGCTTGTTTGCATCCTGCGGAACCGGGAACTAGTCGAGTTCAATCGCGGGCATCTCTATTTTGTCTATAAAATAATATAGCCTAGTTTGGCTTGCAGTGGCTATAACGATGTGCAGTAAGGTATGTTGCTGTGACTGCCATTTGCTAGAGTACCCAGAAGGCCAATCGTAGGAGCAGATTTTTTGGATGTTAAAATCCTCTCTCTACATGTACCTAGATAGTATAAATAGATTCGCTACTCAATCTTGACGTTTCGTTGTTTGTCCTAATGTTCTAATCATGAAGCAACAAGTTGTGTTTCACTATAAGACAACTTGGTATTGTCATAAATCATGACGCGACGCAACGCTGCGCCTCTGCTTCAATTATAGTTAAGCCACAAAATCTACCTGCAACAGGAAAAATTAATTTTGAATTCCAATTAAATAACTAGTTCCAACATGAGTCTTCACTCAGTAACAAGTTGGCACATTATTGTTAGTTGACAAAGCTCGCGTAATTTCGTGTGTTGTTTGCTCATTTTCCGTGTTCACAAATTGCTCGTTTGCTCTACTTATCTCATTAATATCTCTACGGGAGCACCCTGCCGGCGCACGAGTGAGGCTTAACTACACTTTGTGAAAAAATACAACTCTACCCAGTAGCGACGACTTTTCTCGATGTAGCTCTATAAGGTTCGGTTTGAATTCCAGTAAAAACTTTGTTTAAGAAGTGACCGGTGAATGACTCGGTATATTTTACCAAGCAAATATAATTACTATTAAGTTAAAATTTATTTCAACTAGGCGAAATTACTTTCGTCATAAATCGTCAAACTTGTCTGTTTATTGTGACTATTTTTTGCTAAAAACAGCCGGCATGAGATCTAAGTTTGCAATAACAGTACAATATAATACTCCTGAAAACATCTTTGTCATTGAGAAGTTCTAAGTAAATGTCTCATGGAAATATTTTTCTAAATTAATGCACACAATTATTTAAAAATTAGCAGTCGCTCGCGACTTTGTCTGCGTGAAAACTACTTGCCCTTATATTTTTCTATGACAGACTTTCATACAAATTTTCTTACCTATGTCTGCTTCTGACAACTCTCTCTATGTCTACTTCTGACAACACTGGATTCACTCAATGTTTCCGGCAAGACGTTTCGTTTGACACGTGATGTTTGATGTGTTGATTGGCGAGGCATATCTAAGATGGCGACTGCAGTTTGTTTGGATAGCAACTGCGGTTTATTTGTCAGTATCATTAGAATTTACCGAAATTCTCCTTAATCCGAATTTTACGGATATATGTTGTCGACTTCATATCAATATTTTTATATGTTTTGTGTTTATATATTAATCTAAGGTTTCGATCGAGTCTACCGTACCTACGAAATTATAAATATAGACACTCGAGTAAAATAACATTTGAAACTGTCAGCATGGAGTTGGGAAGTTGGTGATATCACTGTATTACATCTGATTGTAATCGTGACATGATTCAAAAATCATCGCCCTCAGCCAGCGTGGTGGATATGAGCGTCCTAAAAGCAGAGAGCCTGTTGAGGGCCCATAAAATTAACTTATAATAATAAATATAAATTAATGTAAAGTTTTTATTCTGTCACTGCCATAATTATGTCATTCTTTTATTATATACTTACGGTATGGCGTGGTACGCTAGGCACTTGTAATTGTAAACTACCCATAGATCGCATGTTATTCAGTGCCATTCCAGGGAGCTTGCTCTGTAAGATGATTCATCGCTAGATCTCAGATCTCCAAACGAGAATCAAACCCATGATCTCTAAAAAGCGTATTACCATTAACAATGAAGAGAATGTCGCTATTCTACTATAATCTAACTCCATATTATTGACAAATATTCAACATGTAATACGAAACGCTATAACTAACGACCTTCCAAAGTCATATCTAAAAGTTGGCAAGTTCCACAAAGTTGCCGAAAGCTGCGGGTAGATACGTATAACGTACACGCTACATAGATACACACAGTTGCCAGATAGGTGAAGTTCTTAACCTATCGTATGAAACTTATGTGTCGGTATACTTAGAAACTACTTAATTTGCGAAACTTTGTTATTTAGGTGTGTATTTCATTAACTTTGTACCAGAGTCTAATATTAAACCCAAATTTCTGTGCTCTGAGTATTATGAACTTAGTATTAATTTCTCGTAACTTTGTTCCTGAACTGTGATACTTTGTTAATATAAACTCGCATTATGTCTATTTGATTTGATCTGCAAGATATTTAAATAGTTTGTAAGAAAACTGCTTCTTTTGTTTAGCGACAAGCGTACGAGTAAAGAGATCTTTGGTTCGTGTCCTGAGCAATAATATTAATTTTCGAGCTTTTATTGCTTTTCTAATTATTTTTAGTCTTATTAAAAAATTTTATAACAGAGTCGAGAAGTTTTTCCTCGTGCCTTGCAGAGCACGTTAAAAAGTCAGTTAATGTATGTCCAGCTAAAAATTAGCGCTGCATGGTGTTTTGGTTTATGTAGCAAATGCTGAGCTGGTCCACTTTCTAGGTTATGCTACACATCGCAGAAGCATTCAGATAGATTGTGATGAGTAGCATAATTTATAATAAAGATATTTTTCTCTTTTTTATTAATGAACAGCTTACAGTGAGTAACGGAACAACAAACACAAAAGTATTAGTTAGGATTCCATGAAAGTCATCGACATTGACCTTTATAGTTACAGTTGAGATTCAAATGAGGCACTTCTTTCCAACCTTCCAACATTAAGAAAAAAAATTGAGGTATAGAAGAAAACAGGCTTTTATCATTTTAATTTATTTAATTAAACTAAGTCACGAAAAGCTTTTTATCTTAGATTAGAAAATCTGATACGAAATAATATAATAACAATTGAAATAGAATAGTAGCTGTTATGTATTCCGTACCCCGGGGACAAATTACGAACTTTAGTCTAAAGGATCGGCAAATCTAAATGTACCGAAAATAATATCATTGGTGGCGCGAAATTTGCCTTTTTCTTGTTAACTTGGTTCAGACGAAGTTCCCTAAGGAGATTCATGGACTTGGTAATTACTTCAAACCAACTTTGTGTCAAACAACTTTTGTTTTTTACTTCAGAAGCATTTAAATGGAGGCTAATTTAAGACATTCACAATGGCGAAGAGATTTGTTCTACGCTTCAAATGCGGCTTCTAAAATAATTATTCGTCCCATTTAAATTTGATATGAAGCTGAAACAGCTACAGATAGCTCGGTTCTAGCCGACACCCCGCTCGGTGAACTGACGGTATAAGCGTATCGCAAGGAGTCGTTGGTCAAAGGCGGCTGTGAAGTCCCAATAAAGGTCCTACAAGTATGTCCAGCCATGCGTTTTTATCGGCTTATTATAATTACTATATTAGTGCAATGACTCCCCAGTAGGTGGACCGATGGCGACAAGAGGGTAAAGGGAGCCGCTACATAGTTGGCTCAAGAGCGTGGGGAGTGAAGACCTTCTAAAACTATTATGTCTTCAACATTCATCAGTTGATGTTTATCACATGTAATTAACATATTCTTTCGTTTTAGGTATAGATTACAATGTCATATTAAAAGGCGTTACATTGATTTAGTACCCGCGCTCAATCGCTGCTACGTAGAAACAAACGGCACACAAGTTTTGTTAGTTCTTTGCAATAAATATCCACTTTGAATAGCCCTACATTACTGCGCTATGACAAACACTGAATGTTTATATGAAGTTCATATAACGCGCCCCCTGCGCCCATTACTCGCCGTCTCATCTAGCATGCGCGCACACAAATGTGTTATATAAATGCAAGGAATAATATTACGTGTGCATTACAATAATATTACACAATCGCAGTCGTGCCCGACGTTATCTTTAAAAATCTCTGCCATTTTCATATTTTTATTTGCAAGCGTAACATATACTTAACCCAATCAGATTTATAATTGTTTTTCATAGTTTCTGTAAGATCTTCTAATTCGTTTTATTAAGCCACTTCTATATTAGTTTAAAAACAAAAAAGTCATATTATGCACGTAATAAATACTTGTAAAGATTATGTATCCGTATTCTTCGTTGGGTTCACTGTGTCTGACGTATTCACCGTGAAGCTTTTGAAGGTCAGCAGCTTTTAAGTATTGGCAGCCAATTAACATTTAGATATTTTAGCCGTCAAACACTGCGCTAAAAAATAAATGTTCAACAGTCCATACACACAAGAAATAAATGTTAAACGTAAAGTTTATCATTCTACGTAGAATACCTACTTATCTATTAGCTATAGAATATGAATGAAGCCAAAAATCCCGTCATCTATAACCAAAGTCATAGTAAAATCACAGAGCAATGTAAGAAATTGGAACATATTTATAGTCTAAACACTAAAAGAAATACGCACTTAAATCGCAATTGATAGCAGTTCGAATCCATTTTAATATTTTACACGTCGATATTCCTGTCGACGCGGTGCTAACAGCGGACTTTGCTCTCGGTTGATCGTTTTATTATGTTAGATGGCTTACCGTCTCAGAGGTGGTCCAAATTGATGTGCTCTTTTGAACCGATTTCAGATTTAATGTTTATACAAGCATTTAACAACCATTGGTCAAGTGTTAAACTTGTGCTATAAAAAAATATAGGAATGCCAAACCGTATTGTAGTACGGTGGTTCACCTCCCCCCCCAGTCCTTTTTATGTATTTTTCAAAAGGAGTAAGATGATTCAATATTATCATAGCCCGCCTGAACCTAAAAATCATTTATCATCATCATCATTATCAGCCTATTAACGGACCACTACAGAGCCAGGCCTACCCCCTTATTGGAGAGAGGATATAGAGCATAGACCCATTACGCTGCTCCAATGCGGATTGGCGGGCTTAGGGTGATAATGTTTCTTTTATGAACGATCACTATCAGATGTTGATGACAGTGACCGGGACCGACGGCCTAACGTGCTCTCCGAGGCACGGGGATGTAACACCAGTCACCACCGACTTCCAGGCTCTGGGCTTGGAATTTACTGAGAATTTCATAGAAGAATGAAAAACTCAGAATTATTCCGTGACCCGACACAGGATTCCAACCCAGGACCTCGTGATCGAAAACAGATACGCTAACCACTTGATCAACGAGGTAACAAATGAAACGCTACGCACATTTTCTCTGTCAACATTTTGTAACATGTTACATTACAATTACAAGTTGTGACAACGGTTTGCTATCGCATCGCAAATGTATCATCCGCTGTGTACACGGAGTATATCAACCGATGTGACAATCTGGTAGTATCGGGCAGCGGGCAGTCGGCTCGCACAGATAAGGCACGCGCCGCCGACACGAACATACATCACACTTCGTCGGCATGAAGCCACATTTTCCTTTATCAGATATCTTCTACACATTTTTTTGTACGTTGGGTTGGGACCATCCATATACCGGTATTACTTCTCATGAAGTTAGTGATTTTTTCGCTTGTTTGTCATATTCTTTCCTCTCTAGTGAAATAGCTTGACTTTATTAAACAAATAAAAATGTGTGCGTGTACTAGCGTACACTCGTAAGAAGTGAAACTAACTAACTAACTTATCAACATTCAAGTATTAGAAAAAATTTATACCATAATTACATACACGTGTTAGTGTATTGAAAAATACAATCAAAAACTGAGGTTAATTTTAAATAACGTGGAAAAACAAATACCATAATTACACCTAAGTATTAGAAAAAGAGATGTAATTACTTACTTTTTTTAGAAATTCACTGGAATTAGAATTAAAATAAACCCATTGATTCGGCTGATCACTTCATATATAACATATATATATATATATATATATATATATATATATATATATATATATATCACGTCACTTCCATAAGTCAAAGATGGCGCGTAACGGAAAAATGTGACGCGTAACGAAAAAATGTTACACTAAATTTTTTTTCAACCCCGATAAAGAAGTTTCACTTCAATAGCACTTTCGCTAGCATTTTAGGTGAATTATGTTTTTCGAGAAGACTTAAGTACGAGGAGGTGTATATCATGCTTAAGCAAGCTCACAGTTTAAGCCGTTTGATGAACTTAGCTCATACGAGTACGTAATCCCTCATACGTCTTTAGGTTGATCTCAGATATGGACGTTATACGCTGCATATTACATACCTGATTTACTGTTACAATGTTTGTGTGTTCCGTTACGGAACACCGCAATAAAAGGTTTTGGAAAATTAGTATATGCTGTGTTAATTTGACGCGTACTTTTGTTATTAATATTTTATCGTTTCATCCCAGTAAATTCAAGAGCACGTTAAGCCGTCGGTCCCAGTCACTATCATCAACATGTAATAGTTATAGTTAACAAATGAAACATTATCAATCCGTCAACTCGCATTGGAACAGTACATACATTAGATTTTGGATAGCTTTTTTTATCGACTGCAAGTTGGCCCTTGACTGCTACGCAGTTGTTTTTGTACGCAGTACGTTTTCACGGCGAAATCCTCCCATCAGCCAGACCAAGACAAATTAAGAAAAATCTCAATCTGCCCCGCCGGGAATCGAACCCAGGACCTCCGTCTTATAAATCCACCGTGCATACCACGGCGCCACGGAGGTCGTCAAACGTAACGTAACGATAAAAAAAAATTTATATCTCCTATCACCATCAGTTATATAAAAAATATTTTATATAACTGATGGTGCAGGAAAAAAGATTTTACGTAGTAGGTAAATTGAAATCAGGGTGAAAAAGTTGAAATCAATGAGTGCAGCTCTCCCGGCTTTATTACATGTTGTGTACATAGAAAAAATATTTTTAATTATTTCTAATCTAATATTTATAAACTTAATAAAATCAGTATGGAAGCAGACACGTGTATGACACTTTTAATAAAACTATTTAAATTGTAAGTTACATACATAAAAGTAGCTAGATATATTTTTCAACATTAGCAACAACTAACTTTGGCATATCGAAGTTGCGTTACATTTTTAAAATCCAATTTTTCAACCGTCTGCATTACTGAATCTGCAGGAAAATCTAGTTTATGGGCCCAATTTTTCAGTGCAAATGAAACAAGGCTTGATTTGTTCGCCGTCAGTCAGTGCCTGTGGCTGGACCGACGAACAAGTCTAATAAAAAAGTTTTGTGTTCCACGTCCGAGGTTGTACGCGTTTGTATATTTTTTAAACTGAAAAATAAATACTTCCGACGTTGCAGGCGCGGGGAGAGCACTGCGCAACCTATATTTCAACCAGCTCGACTGCCCACGGCGTTCGGCATAAATTCGGTTAATGCCATTTTATAGGGGGTGTAGAGATTTTTTGACTGCTGCAGTTTAAAAAAATGAGAAAATATATGACCTTATTGAAAAAAAAAATGTTTTTTTGGAATGAAATATTATGTGTGTGAGCTCTGTGATCTGACCTGTTGTTGATGATGGTGACAAACTCACAGAGACTCAATACATAAACAAAATAAAAAGTAGTATAGTTCCAACAACTAAAAAAAGGAAATATTATGTTATCTATATTATGTTAAACATTAATCATCATTTTGAAAGTAAAGTTACGGGTCAACTTAATCTCGACGGCAATATAGCAGCGCCCTCTATCTACCGGAGACGAATATCTTAGCATTCCATGGATCGCGTTGCTGAGAGAAAAACCCTGAACAGAGACCGAGACTTGTGACACGGGTGTAGGTTTAAGGGTACCTTTAGTGATGGCCGTCAACACTCACCTCCTCTGTTCAAGTTATTCTCCCTGTCCAGCCAAATTCGGAAGGACCCTACTAGAGCAGCTTTGGACACTCGTTCCAATATGGAGCTTACTGAACTTCTAGTAAGGCCAAGGTCTTTTAGCAGGTTATGGAGAGACTTAGCTGGTATACCTCTCGCACCCACTTCTACCGCGTATAAACTAACCACATAGCCATTTATGGGTAGTTCATTAATAAGGTCATAATATTTATTCACTTTGAATACATGGTCTTTAGAGATGTTTGTTTCCCACGGCACTGTAAGTTCAACAAGTACTATACGTTTGATTTGTTTGGAAATAAGAAATATGTCCGGTCGAAATAGCTAAGTCTTATAGTTTAATTGTCATCCTGAAACCCACCTTCAGTTACAGTAATTCTGTATCTGTGAAATATCAGATCCATAGCGTGTGAACAGTCTCACGACAGGATATCACGAATTAATAACATTTTATTGTGTGGGAGACAATATTTTACGCGGAGTATACAAAATTAAAAATAGTATTTCACAATACACAATTTCGTCGAAAAGAAAATTGGTGTTTTCATTTTTATTAAATTCGTGTTGGCAGGGCGCTAATAATATAGAAAATGTTTCTCATTTCCACACCACCACTTACGTTTTTCGCTTTTTTCCCATATTTTTATATTACAGTGAGAAAATTGAAAGATGATAAAAAGCTGTTGTTTATGGAGTTAGGCACGAAGTTATACACTCACAAGCACTCCCCGACTACCCTCAGCGATATAGATTGAAAATTGAAATTTATTTTGCGTTGTTTCGGGTTTATTGAAAATTATATTTTCAAAATTTAATATTTCATACTGTACATGAATTTAAAATGTTAAAATTGATTGACGGAGTCTGGAAGAATGATTTATGTAATGGTGATAGCAAAAAAATACAGAATGGTAGCGTTAGGAAATACATTTTTAAATTTTCTTTAGTCTTAAAGTAAAATTCAAATAAATTTTTATTCAATAAAAAAATATGTATAGAATATTTTTAAATCGATAATAAATAATTGTTAGACTTCCCAATTATCATAGTAGTAAAACCTACTTCTACATTATTTAAAAGTATGAGCTAATTTAACTTAAGATTAAAGTTATGAGGGTTTCTAATACATTGTTACAATTAGAATGCCATTATTATCACGTCAGCTAATGGATGTCCACTGCTAAAAATAGGCTTTTTTAGGAGTTTATAAACACAACGATCACGAGCCGCCTGTGGCCAGCGGCTTCCTGCGACACAATTATTAACACATTTTCCACCCAGTGGGTGGGTCGACCAACACCTTGGGCCTCCAACGTCTATCAGCTCTTCGAACATTACTATGTATCATCGATTTTAGTCATAATACTCTGCGCAAAAAGCAGATTGTCTGACTTAAATTATATTCCATCCAACACAATAACTGTCAACATTGTCGACAATACTTCAGCCGGAATTTCTTTAAGCGCCTGAACAAAACCTCGTTATGAATTAATACTCCATTGCGTTATGCAAAGTGCGCGTATGAAGCAGGTTCATATGTAAATACCGCACCAGGCGCTAGATATAACGCACGCTATGACTGAGGAAATATTCGCGTACAGTTCAAAAAATGGTAGCTTTTAAGTGGCAATGCAGAGAGCGTTATACAGAAATTATAATCAATATGGTAGACTGAGCAGAAAGCTACTTTTTTATTTTACAGCAAGATCCTTTGATGGCGTGAACTTTGTCATTTTATAAAAGCTGAAAGTGTGTCAGACTATAGTAGCTCATGGAGTTTGGATCGGTGGCTCGGGGTCACTCAAATATAGGTACGGTGTCATTATTTTATAGTTTCTTGTGGCCTGTAAGTCTACTTCTCTAGTTAAAGCAAGGCCTACGCACACCTGAAAGATAGTTATTTATATATTTAAAATGGGTTAAGCAAACTTAGCAAGATAGCACCTACAACTCAGATTGATCGATGCAGGGCGACATTTCGTAGAACGTGCTCCTTGCATGCTCAACAGTACTTGCAAAGTAGTGCCAAGTAGCTAGTATGTGCCGATCCTTCGTAGAAATGGGCCAGTTTTTAAGTAATTCAGTCTCATACCAATACTTGCTCTCTCAGTGAAAACTTCCACATAATCCTATTTGTTTTACTATTCTGTTTAGTATTACTCTAATATTCGTAACACAAGGCGAGCGCTGGCTCTGTTTACTGAAGATGCTGTTGAAGTAAACAACTTCGTGCACTTTTATAATATTAAATGAAGTGGAACGATAAGCTATGCTGAATTTTAATCGAGGTCAATATGTAGCACTGGTGCGGATACTTCATTGTTTTCTTTTCTTTTTGCGTAATTGGCTGTAGATACTTATATATAGTATATGCTACATAGTTAAAATGACTTCGAATAATTTGGTTTCGAGTTCAGGGTAGGCCAGAGAAATATTGAGCTTTACTTGCTTCCAATAGAATTTGTCTGTGCATCGGAAGGCATGCCAAGTTCCCTTCCCAGGTCCTATTATTATTGATAGTAATCTTTACAGTCAAAAATTATCATCGTGAACCGAGAACGTGAATTACAGCAGCGAACGAGCTACAGATCCATATTGTTACAAATAGTAATCCTGATCAGTAGTGGCCGGTAGTATAAATACCATTAATCTAATAAATTTTCACGTTTACTAAAGTCTAATCAATTAAAAGTTTGATGAATTGCAGTGACGACCTCCGTGGCGCAGTGACGACCTCCGTGACGCAGTGGTATGCGTGGTGGATTCATAAGACGGAGGTCCTGGGTTCGGTTCCCGGCGGGGCAGATTGGGATTTTTCTTAATTTGTTTTGGTCTGGCTGGTGGGAGGCTTTCGCCGTGGCTAGTTACCACCCTACCGACAAAGACGTACCGCCAAGCGATTTAGAGCCTTCCGGTGCGATGTCGTGTAGAAACCGATAGGAGTGTGGATTTCATAGTACTCCTAACAAGTTAGCCCGCTTCCATCTTAGATTGCATCATCACTTGACATCAGGTGTGATAGCAGTCAAGGGCTAACTTGTAGTCAATAAAAAAAAACCTAGAATGTTAATATTACCAACAGTTAACATGGTAAGTGAGTGGTAAACCAGAAGCGAAAAGCGTTAAGTGTTTACAAGCGTTGCTCTGCTCGTCGTCACGTGGTGTAACGAAATACGAATTTGCCAATTAAAAGTTTGTCGACGACTTAGATCTGGAGCCGCGCCAGCAGCCGGCCGGGTATCCACTCAAATGTTTGTAGAACAAAGTTTAATCTGTCGCATACACGTTGTACGTTTATTGGTACGGAAAAAAATCAAGTTTTAATATCCCGGATTTCTTGCGCTCGCCAAACTCGGTCACAAGGGCGTCTGGACTGATCAGCTCATTAACCACATCACTCCAAACGTCTTTCTTTAGTCTTAGGCTGAACTATAACATATCCGCGCAGAAAAGAATATAGTTAGAACTTCGAAGAACGATCTGTGTTACAAATAGCCCTAAACTAATATTGCTACTTCTTCAGAACTTCGGAATAATACCTATTTTAGTATTTTTGATATAGAACAAACATGAAGTCTTTACCTATCTTAATAATTTCCCATTTCAGAACTCAGACGTCTGTTTAAACATGCTAAGGGCTTAATTGACTTAACACTGTTTCGTCGGCAGGTTGACGTAGCGAAACGTGCTTAAAGACGGTAATCCTACCCCGTAATAGTCTACTAAAACTAGCGGAAATTGATATAAAAGTAGAAATACGAATGTCAGTATGTACATAAAAAACAAGATTTTTTGCATTGACGAAATCACGGGCCTATACACAAAAATATTTCCGACAAAGCCTTCCGGCGTTCATAATTCATTTTACCAAGTGAGAAAATCTTATAGCACTTGGCCGGTCTCGATGGAAGCAATAAATCAGTACCAAAACAAACAAATTAGCGACTCGCGTACACCAGGCAATCGTAAACAGATAAAGAGTTTACGAGTAATTTACGAGTCGGCGAGAGTGAGAGCGGGCCGCTCGTACCACATTATATATTATTATGTAAATCTCACGAGTGTAGAGACAGCGGTTATACGTCAACTATTATAAATCACACTACTGCCTACGTAAAGTGCCTCTACCGTACATTTTACTACTTTGTATATCTGCGCTATTAACATATCTTATTTTTACGAGTATACTATTAATGAAACTTTCCCTTATTATCCTAAATTATGCTTATTTATGCATTGTACTACTGAAACGTTTGGTTGCCAACGAAGTTACTATTTTTATTCGTTACAAATTAGATCGTGACTGCAATAACATCTGATGGTAAGTGTTAATGCAACCTTGATCCATCCCTTTCGGTTTCTATACAACATCGTACCGGAACGTTTTATCACTTGAGGGTACATTTCTATCAGCAGGGTGGCACAAGTTTTGCACCAACTAGACCTGACCCAATAAATAAAATCTCTATTAACTCAGCCAGGAACAGAACCAGCATCCATCACAGAGGCCGTCAAAACTTTTTTTAGTAATAATTTACAACACCTATGTGTTGGTGTGTGTAAGTATTGTACTTGGTGTTAGTAAGTATTAGATCGCTTATCAGATGTCCTAGGGGTGTAAAGAGGCGGCTATTCCCAGTCTTCATCCTCAAATATCAACTTCACTTGCTCGCGGTGTACCCTGCAGACGGATTCACGAGGCTCTGGTGACTGAAGATTGGCGGTATAATCATTTGGAATAGGCTAGACTATAAAATGAGGCCACTGTTAGGCAGCAGCGACACCGGTGCAATTAGTCTAACCTTGCGGTGACCAACTTGCCTGCCTAGTGTGGTCACTTCTCTTTATAGGGCAGTCTTTTATGGGAGACAGTCTAAAACGTTTCGCAGGAACAGGCTCAGGATCGTTATGGTTCAAAGTTCCTAAAAAAGGGCCTATGTCCAGTAGTGGATGTCCATGGGCTGGTGATGATACACCTAGTGCCTATCAACTTGCGGTATATGTATATGTTAAGTCTCGTGTGCCTGTTATTACACATATATTCATACCCTTCAGATTAGAATTAACTGCAGAAATAATACATCCTCGGAGAAGCTCAGTTACAAAGGAATGAAGGAAATATGAATAGATTCTCTATTTGAGTAGAAACGAAGATCGACTGAAGTTTTAGCAGTAAAGCTCCAGTCGATCTTCGTCTATACTCAGCAATTTAAAGATTTATTTTTATTTTATTTTAATAACTTTATTGCATTTAATAAAAGTAACATAGCATAAAAAATAGAGGATCATAAATTGGCAAAAGGCGGCCTTATCACTAAGAGTGATCTCTTCCAGGCAACCTACTGTATTGATTCTAAATATTCTGTAAGACGGGAAATTGCACATACAAAAGAAAATAATGTAAAATTACAATATACATACATCTAATACGATATACATATTATAATATATACATATATAAAACTTATACAATACATATATTTATTATATAATATTACATACATTTAACGAAATAGTCTTTAAACAAATACCTACATGAACTACAAAGATCCTAAATGACTGAACGTATAAATTATGTCTACAATTTTAAGATCATCGTATGTATATAATATAATTACTTATACTAATATTTTTCCGTCCCTCAATTAGAACTTGAATCGTCAACTTGATTCCCAAAAAATCTTGTTCGTTTATGAACGTATCAAAAATCTCATTTGTATTCAACTAATTTGGCGAACTATTTCTTATTATATTACTACTCAAGTCATTTCTAATTTGGGGATATTGCTCTTGTCTGGACCATCTTATATTAGTATTATATACATAAATCTGTTCGTTTGAGACTTTCTTTGTCAAACCTACCAAGATTGACCATAGCAACCAACGGTTAATAATGTTATTTATTTTTTTGTCTGTTTTGTGTAAGCATCGCTTTGATTTTTATGGTTAGTTTGGCATAATAACTATAAAAGCCAAAGCTAATTTATTATCAAGATGATATTTACCAGTTTTAACTTTTTTTTCATAAATTTGTATTTGACATCGTTTTATCGGAAATAAATAAAGTTCAGTAACATAAAATTTCCTTTTGTATTTCCAACAATATTATACAAATTAGAAAAATATAAACATGTGGCACTCGGAGACTGCCGCGGTAAAGCTATTGCATAGCATTTTTTATCAACTTATGTTTACCTACCGACGTCATCGGGACCGTGGCCTAGCGGTAAGGCGCGCAAAAAAAAGTCATTAATTTAAAAAAAAAAATGACTTTTTGAAATATCACGCTTGAAAAAAAAATTCTCTGGCATTTCGCGTCTCTCTGGCGGTCTCTACGCTCAAGGCCCGCGATAAAAGCTATACAATAGCTTAAAAATATAAATCTTTCTTACTTATGAATGGATGGAACTTCGTTACTCTTTCGCGAAAATCTACTGAATGGATTTTGATGAAACTTCACAATAATATAGCTTATATATCAGAATAATAGATAAGTCACAATTAAGAATCAGAATTATTTATTTGCTTGAAAAATTACAATACAATATACATAGATCTTGTTATGTCAAAACAAATGACAGGCATGCAATAATAAAATGTCAAAGAGAATTTAAGAACATAAAAATATATATCAAATAATAAATGTCAAAGACCATATTAAAACAATTATTTTTAAAGATAAAAATAAAATTAAAAAGACCTGTTTGGTCAATGTCAAATCCCGTACCTATTTGCATATTCCTGAATCGTGTAATATGCTTTAGTCTATAATAATTATTACCGAGTTGATATATTCCAGTAGTATTTTGAATTACCTACAAACATTTACAAGTAAGTAATTTACCCAGGAGGAGTGAGGAGCATATACTAGTGTATGTTTTTAATAAACTAAATCTGGGCAATAAGTATTCATACAGAATTGATTGTCCGGCGAGAGACGGAGCGTATGACGAGTACATTACTATGCAGACGGCGTGCGCACCAGACACTAGTTATTGCCCGTGGAACCGTTTATGCAACGTGGTTGCTTAGTTGATATAAGCAAATGCTTTGATAAACAAACGCTACCACTTTATAGAATAACTATCCGACGCCCGTGCCTTCGTCCACGTAGCAAACAATATTAAACTATACTTTATTTGACAGCCTCTGTGGTATTCGAACCGCGAAAATAAGGAATGCCCTGCCAGCTCACGTTTTCCCTACCACCTACAATATGGGTATCTTAAGTATGAATTTCTAAAGCGCGTTGCATCCATCTCTGGCTGGTGGAAGGCTAGCCTATACACTATAAAAAAAAAAATGAATTTGAAAGCTGGATGTCCGACAGTTTCCGCTAGTTATGTAACTGGATGTATCATCCTACCGGTAAAGACGTACCCTCAAGCGATTTAGCGTTTCAGTACAATGTCGTGTAGAAACCGAAAGGGATGTGGATTTCATCCTACTCCTAACAAGTTGGCCCTCTTCCATCTTAGATTGCATCATCACTTACCAGGTATGATTGCAATTGATGAGTTGATGAAAACTGCAGAACTAGTCCTGAATGCTTTACAGGATATCTATTCCTTGTAGAGCTGTCCGAGGAAATACTTCTGTCATGCGTTTCTAAAGCAGTATTACTATGTTTCGGAGTGAAGAGTAGGTATAGTAACTTGTTTATACAGACACAGCTTAACGCCTATGCCTCAAGTTGAAGTGTGCAGGGCAATGTATTTTAAAGTGTTTTTAACATATTTCCAACCATTAGGTAATATATAGTAAAATATTTTTCCAACCATTAGGAAAAGGAAGAAAAATGTTTTTATTTTACACCTACTGCCTTTGATGAAGTTAAAAGCATATAATTGTTTTATGTTCAAAGTGAAATTTGTATTGTCTAGAGTTCGATCCCCACCCGTTGGACTAAATAATTAATCGTCTTCACGCCGAGTATCGCCTTTACGCATAATTGGGGAAAAAGAGGGCAATATGGGTCATGTTCTATTTTAGCTAACTTGCCAAATACTAAAAACTCTTGTAATTTTGTCTGCGATCTCTTTATTGTACATACAAGTTTATGTTACGACTTATAAGCAAGTGGCTACATTTTAATATGAGCGTGCAATATCCTGATGGAGTCAGTCCGCTGAGCGGCCGTCGGGCGGCGCGGCGTCATTGTCTGCGTCAACATATTTGCGTACTGTCCAAGTCGTCCCTCCCTCCCCGCTCCACCCCCGCTAGCCACTATACACGTCATTTTATGATTGATACCATGTTGCTTGTTACACAAGTCAGCGTCCCCTAATCATAGTATGTAAATCGCTACAGTTTCAGTTAAGGTCTCTGGTTCAATTCCAGACTAAAAATTGATATTACACTTTACGAGTTTGTAATATACTTACAACAACAGTTGGTACGTATAGTATTTTATATTGTATAATTAAGTTATAACTGCCTCGTTGCTCCAGTGATAATCCATGTTAGCTTTCCATCTTTCCATGCAATTAGCTTGTATTCTGTTATGAAAATTAAGAATTTTTCTGAGGAATGCTTTCATTCCTCAGAAAAATTCTCCGCTTATAGTTGAATAATTGATGTAACACCGCAGCGTGAGGGCAATTAACAGCTGACATTGATCGTTATTAGATTCAAGCCTGTCAATCCATATTGGAGCCGCGTGGTGAGTACAAGCTCGTCATTGTGCGCTCTAATACTAAGCCGATAATGATGAACCAAGCTACATTTAATAGACCTCACCCTTCATTTTACAGTATTAAATTTATTCAGTTAGTTAGCCTGTACGATTTGGTATACAAACACTAACTTCTACAAGTACCTGCCAAACGGATTTTCATGCAATTATCGAGTTTTGTTTTATTGAAATCGGTTTATCCATTTTTTTTAAATAACTATTTTACAGCTCAAGATACCTAACCATTATCATCTATGTTAATGTAAAAGTGGATTCAAATAAAGCACAACAATGGTTACGAATTAAATTGTAATTATAACTTTGACATTATGACAATGATGTGGAATATTTACACGATATGTACATTTTTACACTAAACATTAGATACACAAAGTATTCGCCTTGCGACAAGTGCTCGTACGTACGACTGAGACCTAAACGTTAATAAATTCTTTGTAACAACCCTAGGCCGAACTATGACGTCACCAACCACACTCTTAACCCCTCAGCGATGGTTATAACACTGAAGCATTCATCAGCTTATATTTATGAAATCTATTGTATTAGAATGCTGATTAACATTGATACACTGTTTGATAATTGAATAGTGATCGTTTATTTTATTCTTTCAAATTGCAAGGGTTTATTTAAAGTCGAATTTTACAGCATAAAAATCCAAAATATTACCATTCAATTTTATCGATGTGTATTTATGAATAATTATAATTCTCTTTTATGTGACATAGATTTCGCAAGATAAGCATGAAAGCGTTACTCAGTTGACACCCATCGCTGTGACACACGCACTTACACATACATACATACATTAACAATTTCCTACCAGGAACTTGTACTCGTATACTCAGGTCCACACATTACATTGAATTTAGTTAGTAAACGATAATCATACAATTAGTTGGGTACGTTATATCTTATATTAGATGTCGCATCCGACAGACAGAGGACAGGGCTCGCGTCGCTCGGAGCTGTCAGATGCGCGTTACAGTTACACTTACTATACTCACAATGTGTCGTTAACGCGACTACTGTTACACGTCAACAACGCCACAGATCCGACCAAATCTTATTTATCAATCTAACAGCAAAATTGTACTCATGAACTTCCGCGAAGATACGTCTGATTAATTAACATTAATTTGTAACCGCTTACATTGATCTATAGTTTATAGTTCTTTTGTTACACTGGAGTCACAGTTTTAGCAACGGAATAACATTCACAAGTTTGGGGTTGGGAGTTAACGAAACCAGTCTTCGTAATCTAATCTATGGAAACGATCAAAGTGTCCTCGTCCGTCACCGTAGCTCGGTCGCGGCGACAGGCCCGCACTCAGAGGCGCGTGTGCGTGAGTCCGTTGGGCGCTATGAGCGGCGCCAGCGACGAGGGCCGCGCCTCCATGTGCAGCGCCTCGCTCACCACCACCGAGCGCGACGTGAGCGCCGTGGAAGCCTCGGAGCGCGAGCCGCCGCCCGCCTCGCCGCGCGCCGACGCGCCGCGCGCTTCGGCCAGCGCCCGGGACTGCGCGCGCGCCGCGCCGCCGCCCTTCTTGCGCGGGATGACGCTGTTCTCCACGTGCAGCGTCGCGTTCACGTCCTTGCCCGCGGCGCACGTGCACGCCTTGAGGAAGCTCTTCTTGAAGTTGTCCGACAGGAAGGCGTACAGAATCGGGTTCATGGCGGAGTTGCTATAGCTGAAGCACGCCGCCACCAGGAACACGGTGACGGTAATGCGGCTGGCGCACTCGTACGAGTAGATGAGCGCCACCTGGAACGCCCAGTACGGCAGCCAGCACAGCACGTACACGGCGATCACGGTCAGCACCAGCTTCGTCACCTTCCTGTGGGAGCGCTTCTTCTCCTTGGACTTGTTCTTCGGGCCGACCGTCTTCAGCTTCCTGATGACTAGGCAGTAGAAGACGAAGATGAGCGTCAGCGGCGCCGCGAAGCCTAGCGCGAACGAGTACAGAGTGAACGAGGTCTGCCCCTTGTTGAACTCGCGCTCCGGCCACACGATGTTGCACGTGTACCCGTTGCCCGACTCGATGAGCGTCGTGTACATGAAGATGGGCGTCATGAAGAGCGCGGACGCGGTCCAGGCGGCGGCGGACACCACGCGCGACACGAGCGGCGTGCGCAGGCGCGGTGCCGCGATCGGGTGGCAAACGGCGATGTACCGGTCGGCGCTCATGATGCACAGGAAGATGCTGGACGTGAACTGGTTGATGCCGGTGGAGATCATGTACGCCTTGCACATGAAGCTGCCGAACGGCCACGAGCGCACCGACATGGTGACGAGCAGGAACGGGATGCCGATGAGGAAGCACTCGTCGGCGATGGCCAGGTTCACGATGTACATGTTGGTGACGGTCTGCATCTTGGAGTAGCGCAGCACCACGTAGATGACGAGCGTGTTGCCCAGCAGCCCTACCACGCACACCAGCGCGTACAGGATCTGCGTAACCACGTAAACCACGGGTAGGTTGAGGTTGGGGCAGTTCAGCTCGTACGTGGAGTTGAAGGTGGCGTTGTCGTCGTACGAGTAGTTGCCGTGCGCGTACATCTCCACGTCCTCCAGCGGGTCCATGGTGACAGGCGTGCCGAAGTCCGTTCCAAGGTGACGCTCCTGCTCACCTGCGGACGAGAGTGTGTTTCAGAATAATGTGGCGCAATGCTATTCACGTGTGTGCAGTTTCGTTTGAACGAACAAGTGCATAATATTGTTGCTGCTAATGTAAGTTTTCTTTTACCTTTTCCACATGTGCGCTACACAAGCTTTTCGTTATTTTATTTTAATACTTTGTAAAACAGCGTCTGCTGCTGCTCTCAGTTTTATATATTTAACTAACCTATTTCTAAGAGAAGATCATTCTTTTATTGTTTTCGACAAATTGAAACCTATTTCAAACATTTCTTTTATTCGGAATCAAATTAGGATTATTTTTACTTCATTTCATATATAATACAAATCCTAGTGCTATGTCAACTACTTGATACGTGTACTTTTTATTAACTTTAAAAATCCCTGGATCAGCCAAGCCAACTTAGCTTAATTCAATGAAGTTTTTATACATGTTCTATTCTACATATTTACAATACTACTACTATATACTTGTTAAACATTATGAGGTCCTCTGTGGCGCAGTGGTATATGCGGTGGATTTGTAAGACGAAGGTCCTGGGTTCAAGTCCAGGCTGAACCGGCAAGGCTTTGGCTGGGACTATTTACCATCCTGCCGTACATTGCCATAAGTTGTACCACCAAGTGATTTAGTTTTTCGGTATCATGCCGCATAGAAACGAACAACGTCCCGCCCGATTCCATCTTAGATTGCATTATCACTTCCCACCAGGTGTGATTGCAGTCACAGTTTAACTTGTAGAGAATAAAACAAAAAACTCACATTGTATCAGAGCGGCAGCGGGCTACCCTCGGTGGTCCACTGTGTGTGTATCTGTAATTGGAAAACATCTCTTAAATCTATTATCGTTAGAAACTCGTTAACGTGAAGCGCTCCCGACGGAATCATTGACCAATAAAACTTACATTATAGGTGTTATAAAAGTTAACTAAATGGCCTTTCAATATAATATCTCTTTAATATTATAACGTTTATAAAATACAACCACAAACTTAAGATTGTATGGTTATTTTATAGCAATTAGTAGTTTCTTAACTACTAAATGCCAGATTTCTTGTGTTAGTTACATCTTTGCGCCTCCAAAATTTATTATGTTTAATATCTGCATTTGATTTTGGCTTGAGTCTAATCTGCAAGTTTCTCGTTAGAATAGAAATGCATAGACATCTTTCATTAGACCACCAGATCATACTCGAATAAATTTGGAAAATGCGAAATTTACCGTTACTGGAAACAAACCTTAGCACCATACCTCAAGCACCGCACTCACATTGAAAAGTTACATTCTGTGTTGCATTGCATTAACTTTAAGCTGAAAACACCCTCGATATCTAAGTGCACGTTTCAAATATGCACGTTAACACTAAAAATGTAACATTTCAGTGGAGTAATTACACCAGGACGAAAACTTGAAAGCAACGTAGTGCACTCCAAAGATTCAGGCAAAAGCTAATACAGCATGTTTGTATACAGGATGTAATCTCCTCAAACAGTAGAATATCGTTAGGAAAGACCAAATTAATCCTTCTAAATCCAATATACAATAACGAGCCTAGCCTCTTGAAGTGAAAGACGTCCTGTAATATTTTGTTTGCGGTCGAGGCGCTAGTAAACAGGGTCTTGCAAAGACACTCGCTTCCATCTTTTGTTTTCATACTAATGGGTAGTGGTTACCCTCGCCTATCTACGTCCTGCAACATGTGTTTACGGGACATAGATGGGATTGGAGGCCATTGATCAGTCCAGTGAATAGTAATTGCCTGCTGGATCTACAGTTATGGGTTCGATTCCAACAACAGGAAAATACTTGTGTGTTTAACATAAATATTTTCCACTGTCTGTGTGGTTTGTTTTTAATTAATCATAGCAGCTGTTGGACGTCCATTGCTGGACATAGGGCTTTTTTTGGGACTTCCCAACTCAACGATCCCGAGCCGCTTGTTGCCAGCGGCTCCCTACGACACGTTTGATGTCGTCAGTCCACCTGGTGGGGGGGTCGACCAACACTGCGCTTTCCATGCGAGGTCGCCATTCTAACATCTTGGCCCCCCAACGTCCATCAGATGCACGTATCGTTAATATAATATGTATACGTATACTTAATTATATTTCTATAGTTCTAGACAGCAATGTGTATGCATATTTTAGTAATTTAATAATATGTGCAATTGTTATAGTACACAGTTGCGTCGACTTGTTAGTGTCCGTGCTACGCGCTGTGGATCAAAACAAAACGTACTCGTATATTATGCGATATAAGCCCGTTCACATTGATCTAGTCGAACTAGTATAGGTAGTAACTAGATTTTAGAAAACACTATTTGGAATGTATATGCGTAAACTGTAGTACACTATTAAAGATGCTTATACTTAAGTAATACATTTATATAGATTGCCGAAATATGACATTTTCGAGAATACGAAATATATTTTTATTCTGATATTTAATTGATTGTATTTTTGCTTATCACATTTTACAGCAATGATCAAAATAACATGGTAAATAATCGGTTAACAATGTAATAAGAGCTAAATATTGTTTATAATGTCGAATACTAAATAAAAATTGCTTACAGAAACATCTTTGTTATTTATTAAGTTCTAGTGTATTGAATTGTTTATCAGGTTTAATATATGTTTTACTTTCTAAATAACTTTTTTACTCAGGGATTAAGTCCCCTGGGTAATATCAGGGCGTATCTCTCAGCTTAGGATGTATCGAATTCACTTGTAGTTAAAATATTATTTCTATATCTAATTCTCACTCAACCAACTCACTAAACCACCCATACATTTCAAATAGGTTTAGTTTACAAAGCCATACAATCTGTCGATTCTGTAATTCAACAGAGTGAGTCTCATAGTCCCTATCTGCCTCTATCCCTCGAGAGAGATAGGGACGACTTCGAGAAACGAAGTCGAGACTCGCACCGTCGAGTTTTGTTGCAGAATCGACATGCACATCTAAACCTAAAATAAAGCACAATAAATAAAATAAATTCAAAAATTAAAAATAAATTGTTGTTTATTGTCAAAAAAACATAGGTATGTCGAAAGAGGGTAGGACATTGTGAATAAACTAGGCCTTTGTATTCCAAGTAATTATAACTCAAGCTGAGAGTAATAATTAATTCGTTTGCACAAATTAATTATCAGAGTTGTCTAGGTTAAGCGATAAGCAAAGTACAAGGTCTGCACCGCGCCACGCCAGAGCCTAGACTGCCAGCCAGTTGTAGACCCGCTCCTTTTATACAACTTAGAATGACTCAAGTAGTGGGGTGAGTGGGGGTATCGAACGATGCGCAGCCGCAAGAGGGCGTAGCTGGTGCACGTGCAGTTCACAGACTTCTTTCTAGTCGTGTACGATGACGCAGGCGCCGTCACGGCCATACTGACCAGCACACGTCCTCGTGGGCGTCTTTGTTGCTTATCTGAGATAAACAATGACAGTTCGATCATCCTGACAGACATTTTACCATATTTACAAATCTCACAAACATAAAGATCTGTTCCTTCAGATTATGCTGGACCAGTCAGTAGACCCTACAGCGATCCCTTCAGTTTATTAACTGGCCCGGATATAATGCTAGACCGGATATTGATCCCTTTAGCAGATAATGCTAGACCAGATCAATTCCCTATAGCTGGTGGAGCTAGACCGGACATTGATCCCTTTAGCAAAGTCATTGGACCGGCTAAGCCCTACAACGACTTTTTTTTTTTCTTTTTTTTTTTTTTTTACCTGCGTCAAAAGATATCACCGCCATCCTACATCAGAAGTGGGATCGGATCCATCCCCACTACAAAACCTTATCATTGCTCTTCCTCACTCACAAAGTAAAGCAATTATCTTAGTAACGATGACGTGACGGCGGATGATTTAAAAACCGACATTCATCTAAATAATCTAGAAGTTGATTATCAAATTAATCATATTGAAATTATTCGTCTATGCCAAAATAATTCAGATACCGTATTAGTCAATTCTGGACATAACGTAACTGTACATTTTGATACTATGTCTGCCAACTCTGACACTATGTCTGACAACTTTAATACTGACTCTGTACAATGTGAACCTCACAACATTGTGATGCAGGCTGATGTTCTCATAACTAATAAAAAAAAACAAAACAAAGGAGAAAAAAAGAGAAAAAAAAATAACTATCATTGAAGGCGCAAGCGGACCAATGATAAGGCTATAGGGAATTATGAGTTCCGGTCTAGCAATAAAAAGAAAAAAAAAAAAGAAAAAAAAAAAAAAAGTCACTTTATGATCTGGTCTAGCATTATCTGCTAAAGGGATCAATATCCGGTCTAGCATTATATCCGGGCCAGTTAATAAACTGAAGGGATCGCTGTAGGGTCTACTGACTGGTCCAGCATAATCTGAAGGAACAGATCTTTATGTTTGTGAGATTTGTAAATATGGTAAAATGTCTGTCAGGATGATCGAACTGTCATTGTTTATCTCAGATAAGCAACAAAGACGCCCACGAGGACGTGTGCTGGTCAGTATGGCCGTGACGGCGCCTGCGTCATCGTACACGACTAGAAAGAAGTCTGTGAACTGCACGTGCACCAGCTACGCCCTCTTGCGGCTGCGCATCGTTCGATACCCCCACTCACCCCACTACTTGAGTCATTCTAAGTTGTATAAAAGGAGCGGGTCTACAACTGGCTGGCAGTCTAGGCTCTGGCGTGGCGCGGTGCAGACCTTGTACTTTGCTTATCGCTTAACCTAGACAACTCTGATAATTAATTTGTGCAAACGAATTAATTATTACTCTCAGCTTGAGTTATAATTACTTGGAATACAAAGGCCTAGTTTATTCACAATGTCCTACCCTCTTTCGACAAATTTGACTGGGCAAGGAGAATAACTTGAACAGAGGAGGTGAGTGTTGACGCGCGTCACTAAGGGTACCCTTAAACCTACACCCGTGTCACAAGTCTCGGGCTCTGTTCAGAGTTGTTCTCTCAGCCACGTTCGGAGTTACTCTCTCAATGTCTCTCAATTCGAATATGATTCCAGTCTTTGTACCTTCATCGAAAAGATATCACCGCCATCCTACAGGTACAAATAAAATTACTGCTTTTTAAACAATTCTAATTACATGAAATATGTATAATGAAATCAACTGTCCCTAAGTAGGTATACTCGTACATATGTTTTAGGCGACAGTAAAAAGCGGTGTATAGAGTGGTGACAGTGTTTGCTAAGCCAGCACTAGACCGGGGCACTGGTGCAGTGTGAATTGATTATAACAAGTATAAACCAACAATCAGATAGTTTACGAGGGCGCGGAAATATTATTCGCCATTAGTGTTATTGTGATAATAAACACACGCGGATTTACGCGCGTTCGCTCCATGTTTGTTTCCCTGCACGCAAGTACCTACGGTGTGCGCGTTGTGCTTGGGCTTATACACATGTGTTTGCGTTTATTGTTATTTTAAATACATACTCATTCACTAGTTATTGCTCGCGACTTCGTGCGTGTGATGACTGCATAACGTAAGTGTTATAAATTGTATTATATCTAAATTAGTAATGTATAAGGAAATAACACATTAATTAGTTGGATCGTCTGATAAACAGACTAAAATTTAAGAGCGCCATCACGAGGGTTTGTTTGATAAATTTAATATGTTTATCTACTATCCAATACCTCCTAATAATATTAACCCTTATTCCATGCTATTTATTGTACAACACAATGAAACAAAACTACAGTACTGACTCTAGTTACAACAACTTTAATCAAACTTCATAGTAAAGTTATGTAACAATATTACAAGGAAAGTTAGGGCGTTAATAAATCGCTAATCACAAAGATCGTCGTTAAAGTTATTGTACCATGACTTTAAATATCTAACTTGTTTTAGATTATATCAGTAAAATACCTGCTTTAAATTATTAACTAGCGAATGCCCGTGTCTTTGTCGCATACATTATATTTTTGTAACCTACATATAGCTCACCCTATATCTAGCATCAAGTAAACAAAACCTATAATCAATTTGGGACCTATTATCAATGGGAATATTTGTCCGAAATACAAATGTTACGTAATAAAAAAATTTAAGTATTAATTAGATAATTTCCAATCGTTATTTAAAATACAAAACTTATATCAAAATCTATTTAGTAGTAGTAATTGTCGATTAGATCATCGAGCGGAAATAAATGAAATTAAAAGCTATGATATTCGGTTCATAGCTCGGTGATTTAAAGTTATCTGAAAAAACACTGAATACCCAACTCTAATCAGCTTAAGAATTTATGATTTCTAAATTGTCTCATGTCGGGTCCGAGGATATTTGAATAGTAAATTACTATTCAAGCAATACTATTCAAGTATCGACACCATGTGAGAGTTGAGCGTGGCAGAAAGCGATTCGTAAATGACCTACACTTCTCTCACAGTCAAATTTAACACAAAATCTCCAACTTTTACAGACGAAAAACAAACAAAAGAATATTATGTACTTACTATATACAGTTTGTAAGTGCCGGTGCTCGCATTCCTTTGTAGTTATCTGAAAAATAAAAAGAGAGCGTAACGTAAGCGTTATCAAAATACACTAATTAATGTTTTATTTATATTAATTACTTCAGTAACCTTCGCTTTAATCAAAACAACTCGAGGCTAACGTCAAATTAGGAACTGACCTGAAAAAATAACTAAGCGTGTCACATTTTTTGTACTTTCTGCTATTTGACGGAATATACAAATAACCTAGTTGTTCATTATTGTTAGGAAAAAAATATTATTTACAAGTTGTGCCTCGCGATTTGACCTACGTTTAATATCCCTTAATATTAAGACAAAAAGCACCCATGTGCTATATTATTGATATAGCACAGGGTGCCTATAGACCAGTGCAGATAGCTTTTGAAACCAAAAAAAAAACGCAGTAGGATGAAACCTATTGGAAAAGGAGGAGAATGTTATAAAAATGAAAGGAAAAATAAATTACGGGCGATCTCAGGTCGGGAAGGGGTAGGGGGTGAGCTTTTAGGGGTGAAAAGCGGTTCTTCTCGATTTCCGGCAAAAGTAAAAGTTCTATGGAAAAGAGTTAAAGAGGCAAAGTTGTAGGTAATAAAGCTGAGGTCGGGAAGGGCTAGTGTGTGAGGTTTTAGGGGTAGAAACTTCACACACTACCCCTTCCCGACCTCAGATCATCCGTAATTTATTTTTCCTTTCATTTTTATAATATTCTCCTTCTTTTCTGATGGGTTTCATCCTACTGAGATTTTTTTTAACTTTTTATAATCTTAAAGGCTATTTGCACTGGTGTACTACCAGCATTTCCAGATTCGTTTAAGCCTTAGGCGTGATTCGGTCATAATTTTCATAATTTTTCTTTCGCTAAAACTTTCTGAAATCAATTATACATCAATTTCATATTTTTTAAACTCAAACGCAGTGATGATACAAGTATACATCGCGGTAAGACAGTATCGATAAATCAACAACAAAAAGGCAAGGCATAGAAACACTAACAGCTTTTGCTACGTTACTTTGCGTTAAAAGTGTTTAGTCATCGCCTGTTCTTTAATATTTTCAAAAAGGTAAACCACGTTTAAATATTGTCTAAAAATAACATATTTAGGCGTTAAAATGGATTCATTCTATAATAAAATAAAGGATCTTCTTACTTTCGGAAAATTTAAATTTAAAGACTGGATCTCTTATTGGCCTATTTTGATGAAAGTAACTAAATATGAACTAAAAGTATGTAAAAACAAGTCCACCATAAAACAAAACGGTCCCAACAACGCAGGGCCACAACCTTGCAGCAGAAGCGATAGCTACTCACTGCATAGTGGACGACTTTTCCAGCAAACTTCTTTCTTTTTGTGTGGTGTGGAGCCTTTTTTTACCTTTGGCCCTAGGTTTATAAGCGATACCATCAATTTTAATAAATTAAAATATTTATAATTTTCAATCTCTTAGTATTATTTTATACATATTTATGTTAAGAGGGAATTTCTCAAATAATAATCGGATCGTCGGGCAAATTTTGCTACGTCTATCGCATTGACAACAGCCGTGGCCCGGTAACTACAGTGAATAAACTTACTATTCACGTCCAAGTTGAAAGGCCATTATTCCTGCTAGTAATAGGCCAACACAGGGGGGAGGCATCAGCGCCATTACCCCGCGCGGGACCTCATAACGGGGGCACTTTTTACGAGTTTCCCGCGCTTTTTGTACGCCGGCCATTCATTTAGTCCAGTCCCTCCAAAATAAATCGATATCGACCTCCTGAGGCCGATTTGTACTTGAACGGGGTTAACAATTCTATAAAAATCTACTTCCCGCTGAGCTTAGCTCTTTTTTTATTATAGATAAAAGAAAAAACGAGAGAATCAGAGCAGCTCAGCAGCCGGTCCCAATAACTCCTCTTACGTTTATGTCAGATAATCGCACAGTTTCTCCCCCGATATAGTCATATTTTATTTGCTAAAATACAAACTTATCTATACTAATATTATAAATGCGAAAGTAACTCTGTTTATTACTCAATCACGCCTAAACTACTGGACCGATTTAAATGAAATTTGGTACAGAGATAGTCTAGAGCCTACTAGAGATCACAACAGAATTTTTCGAGGACGGAGTCTATAATTATATAAACGTAAATTTACCGTTAACGTCATTACGACGGATGGCTGTACTCGACATAGGCCTTTTATAACGACTTCCAAGCATCACAGTCTTGAGCTTTTTATACCAACAATCAAATAAACCATCTTTATACCATTTGTAATAAAATTTCTTTAAGACACAGATAAAGTTTTATGGATTCATATCTCTGCGTAGTTGTTTAAATTGCGCTTTTGAATAATCGTTTAAAGTTTGAATAATCTCAAGATCAGCCTAAGAATTTACTTATTTTTTCTAACTCCCTCATATTTGATCATTGAGCGACTCTAAGTACTAGAATACCAGGTTATGCCTGAGCTATTCACTTTATTGACAGCAAAATAGATTATCTTCCAGAGCACAATAAAGCGATGCCGCTTGCCGACAGAAATGTTTGTCACGAAGAGCCGTTGTATAAGGAGGTAATATAACAAAATCCTCCCAACAATATCTGGGAGGTCCTGTTTAGAGTCCGTTGACCAATCGATTAGATGGGCCTGTCATCTGGGCTCTGCAGCGTACTAGCTCATCGCACAGTATATGGGTCGGTTTTTATGCGGCCCCAAACTGTGACATGTTACGAAGAATGATTGTCATATTATTAATTCCGCCTCCACCCCCTTTTTCTGTCCCTTTTTCCGTCTACTATATTCTGGAGTACTTATTACTTATCTAAGTTTACCCATTTTCTTGTTGAAATATAGTGCAATTATGTAACGATGTTTTTAAAACTCGGCAGCGTGATTTTCTGAGTTTCAAATTCGTACTTATGTCTCTCTATCTATAATATCGTATTACATACAGGGAGAAAGGAAATCATTCACACCCTAGAGTTATAAAAATGTAACAGAGTTGAGCTACAAACTTGTTAAAAAATGTTTCATTTGGTTACTCAAAGTGTGATGATGTTGAAAAATCTGGGTCTACAAGTATAATAATTTGTCCTAATAGAAGGAAAAATCCCGTCCTATAGAGCCATCGTGATGCACCAATGAGAGTTGGCGAGCTTAAAAATATGTTGAACTCTGTAACGATTACTACGAGTATTATCGAAGAAAATAATGTCTGGGAAAGACGGTTTAACGTGCTCTGTGAGGCAAGAGAAAGTGACACCACCGGTATTAGTTATTTAAGATAATAACGTGTCAAGATTTGATGCTTCTACCTTCAAATTATGTTTTGGCTGCGAACCGAAACCTCGGCACGTTTCATATTAGAATCATGTGGAACTAAAAAGGTCCCCCTATCTCCGTCAGGGCACGTGTTTCTGTCAGTCTGAAGGCGACCTTACCTCGTCCTTTATTCCATTTGGATTACACTTACAGGTTAATGGCGATACGGCGCGCGATGTAGGTGTTCCGTGGCAGTGCTTTGCTATTTAAAGAAGCCGTCTATCGTACTTACTAAAGTTATACCAATAACTTGTATTTTTAAATGTATAAAATTTAATTATATAGCTTAACTGATTTTTTTATCTTTTTAAGCTAAGTAACGTTCACTATAATCTTACATTATTTATCTATTTTAAAAAGGGTGGACGGAGTGGAGAGACTGGAGATAATAAGAAAGAAATAACATAAGCAACTTTATTCTGATATTTACAAGGGTTACTTTTATGCACCTGAAGTTGCACGGCACAGGTACGAAACTTATGTATATCATGTATTCTGTTTATCATATAAAGACCTAGTACCTTTAAACCTAGTACATACTCGTACTTGTCCCATAGCAAGCAAGAAGAGTAAATAGCTTGAACACACAATAATGCTATTCTGTAACAAAATGTAACTCAATAGTTACAATTTCGAATCCGTCTTTACTTCTCTCTATCGTGTTAGACAGAGAAAAAGATCAAGACAAGCTCGAAACTTAAGCTGCCGAATTATAAAAACTTCTTAACAGAATTGCACCTCTGGACCCTAAAAATAAACGTTCACATTAGGATCTAGTTAAAGCAAAGCAGTGAGGCGTGTGGGCGAAGCTATTATGTCGCTATGTTAGGAAAGAGGACGAATTCTGTACAACATTACCTTTCATAAATGTATTATTTTGGAAGACAAGTAAACTATTCGAGGATGTTATTTATTTGACCTTTGTCACCGTCAAATGGTACATCAAAATAAATTTGATTTTCAATCATTGTATAACTTAATGAGTAACGGTAGAATGGTGAACTAGATGCTACTATATTTTATATTTGCTAATAACTTTGTAAGTAAAATGATATTAATAGATGAAAAAGATTTTCGCAACGGGCGTAGCGTATTAAAACGTTAAAGTACATCATTCGATTTAATTTAACAAAGCCATTTGCTTAATGTCTGTCGTCGGTTGTCAAATCGGCCCAAATTGTCATTTGACGCGTGACAGGGACAGCTGTAATGCTGTCATTAGTCATCGCTGGTCTTTGAGTGATGCCGCGCCGTGACGCTCTACAGGACGGATGTCCTCGCATTTATGTCTGTCGGAAACAAAGCATTTTCTGTTGTATTAAAACACGTAATAGTATTTAATTGAGGTTTTTGTTCATTTAAATATACGAAGCGAAATGGCGGTGGACATTAACGCTCAATTTTTATATTAATATATTTTTTGGTAGGTCTTGCATAGTTACAAAATTCGTTTCCTTAATAATTCTGGAAGAGCAAAACTGTGAGTTTGTTACCAAATGTTATATTGATATATGTAATCAAAGAGCAATTGTCAAGTTTCTTGTCGGCTTTTCCCAGCTCTGAATATATCGTATCAAAAGTGCTTATAAGTAAAGCTTACTTGAAATAAACGAATTATTATGCAGACAACTCATTTGAGATTTAGCACCTATGCCTAAATGTTGATAGACGCAATCTAAATAGGATGTATCACTGGCATGTTCTGCAAGGTGCTGCTCTGTATATTGGTGATATAAACTGACTATTTGCTTAATTCAAACTATAAAAAGGGTACAAGAGGGCAATGTAATTTAACCTTTAGATTGAACTAATACACAACACTGCAATAACCTTAATGAGCTCTACCAGAAAATCCCATGTACTATCTGCACCTAAGATCTCTGCAAGTTACAAAGATACTCTTTAGATGTTAATAAAAACATACAATATTCGTTTATTAAAGCTGTCTCAAAACGTACTTCGTATTTAAGTGCTCGGTTAAGTTAAAGTGCTTCTTACATTTGTAAGACTTTAATGATGTAGTGCCGAAATAAAAGCAATGTTTTATCTCTCAAGCACATCGCGCGGCTCCAGATCTCGTCGAATGCAACATTACGCTGAGGGCTGGTTTACGAAGCAGAAGATATTACGGTTTATCTCAACGTTTTAAGCCACCGCGATATATGGCAAAAATGTAGACAGAAATATTAAAGTTCATTTTTGTGTTCATTCGCTCCAAATTGACTATAAACCTTTTTTATTAGTTCAGTGAAACGTCGGTTGGTGCTTCTGCACCCGGCCGCGCTCACCACGTCGGGGTCTGATAGTTTACTGTGTTTGAAATATTTTTTACTGTTTTTGTTGATAACCGCTGAGCCAGTATCTACCGTTTTAATAGTTATAACAAGCAGACTAAATAAGTACTATGTGCTGTTCTGTGTCTTCAACCAAAAGCATAATGTAAAGCTTAATATACCTGTTATTTCACTGGTTACCTAACCATATCTTTAGACATGCTGCTAACTACTGGCGGGTTTGCTTCCGCGGATGAGCTGTTACTAAAAACTCTGCTACTAGACAGCAGTTAGAATCGTCTATCGTCTTGGAATGGTACTGATGATCCTCTACATCTGTCTGTTTCTATACAAATAAATAAAATTAAGTGTCTGTTTGTAATTTTAAAATAACAGCTTTTAACAATAACACATCATTAAAGTATACGGTAGCGATGAATAAATCAATTTTTAATTTTTTTTCCGGCGAATTTCTAAAACTACCAATCTGATTATATAATATTGCTTATTGCTTATGATAGCCAGACTCATGAGGAGGAACATAGGCTAATTCGTGTCCTGATATTCCCGGACAACGGAAACTAATCTTGTGAATTCCCGGGTGTCCACTAGTAATAAATATAAGAGGTCTACCGAGGTTACCTATTCATAACAAGTTCGTTATCGCAATAGTTGAGTATGCCTTTCTATAGTGTCAACTTAAATTTCGTTTCTTTAGACTTTATAAATAATATTTTTAAACGTAGTCATCCCCTGGGCATATAACGCGTTCAGACTAACCTATCGGTCGATCAGTCTGCGAGGTCTGCGGGGACCCTAAGCGTTTTTTATTAGTTTACCAAAACAGCGGTTAGCGACACAGGCGGTTAGCGACCCCCGGCGAGTAGCGAGTATCTAGCGCCCAGACTGGGGATTATTTATCTTGTTGCAAATCGCTTGATACCCGCTGATCCCCGCCCGAAGCGGCTAATTCGTTTCAAACCTTAATCACATCCCATTTCAGTCGAGTTTACAATGAGACACGGTTTCGTGAATTATGGAGCATTCACTGAACGACTTACAAACGGATTTAAACCTTAATCGCTTGTGTTTAGACTACATTTCAAATGAAAACGCTATGACAGTTTCAATAACAGTTCAGTATAGGCTTTGACGGAAGAGTCCTTTCATTGAATTATGAGACAGTTTAATTGTTTTGCTTTAAATTCTGTAAGTCTTTTATGATTAAAGCCATTAAAAATAGTCGTATCTTAAAAAACGGTTTTTGATGATAGCTTCCTCGAAATTGACCAGAACTAGGAATTAAATCAAAGAAAGTTTTTAATAACATTAGTTCCAAAACTGCAACGGAGACATTGTAGATTGCATCAATTCTTATCATCAACATTAACTGACAGATGCTTTCTCAGGTCTGTAGTCGTGTGAGTTTAAATTTATCTCTATCTAGTACCGTGTGAAACAGAGAGAGATAAACTCACACTGTCAACTTTACTGAATAGAGATTATCAAGGGCGTAACACTAGCATGTTTCCCAACTTCATTTTTACTTAAAAACGCATAAGTAAAGAGCTCAATATTTAATAGCCAGAGATAAAGACCCAAGCAAATGACACATAGCTGAAAGCTAACCACAGGGACACGATCATCTGCATATTGTCCTTGAACATGGTTCTCTACTCGTAACAACACTTGTAATATTCGTGCAAACATTACACACGATACATAAATCCTTGAAACATCTCGGTGAGTTCATATTTATAAGCGCATAAGAGATACTAGTGCACCTCGTATCGTACGCGGCGAAGTTTCAGCGAGTAATTCATCTCGAACGTTCGAGCTCCGTATGCACTGCATAATACGTATGTTACGAGCAAATAGATCTGGCGCGGAATATCGCTCACCCGGAGCGAATGATAATGCTATCATAACGTAACGTAACGCTTCGTTTTATAGCTACGAGTACGTCTCAACAGAAAATACAGTATAATAAGAAAGGTAGAAATGCACACTTAAAAGAATTTTAAAATTGATATTTAAAGGAATTGTGATTTTAAGGAATTGTGTTTTGAAATTTTAAAAATTGTATTATCTCATTTGTGAAATTTCATTTTTCTTGAGATTTACTTACTTCCCATGTTTCTTATTCTTGCTTGATTAAGTAAGATGACGTAAGTTATACCTATAAGTTGCGTTTCCCGTCTAAAGGTAGTTTATAATATCTTTATCCAATGTCGGTAAGTTGATAATTTAATCAATATTTGTGAAACAATTTAAATATAGTTCTAAAGAATGTATTAGGAGTAGTTACGACAAGAGTCAAACGAGCAAAACTGAACCCTTGACCTCTTGGTAGAGTCTCGGGCTACGATCACTACACTTAGCGCAAAGCAATTAAGAAGTTTGATTCATCATAGAATTGTTCTGGAAACAAAATATTTGAATAAGCTCGAAGTTACTTCGGCTAGTTCGTAGCATAATGAAACCTCGTTCGTAGCACGTAGATAGCCCTCTACGTGTGAGCTACGACTGTGCTACGATGTCTACAGATTGTTTAATCCTTACTCATATTATGTACGTACGCGATGTATGTACGCGACAGTATGGATGAATCGTTTGTTACTTTTTAATGTATTAATTTTAAAGAAACAATAATACAGCGTATATATCAGAATAACACACAGGCCACAATTTATCCCGAAATTTCCACCGGAACGAAAATTGCATAGTTGACACTGCGAGCGTCCTCTAGTGTCTTTAAAGCATAAGATGTATACAGTGTGTAGCACTAATTTAAGAATAAATACATTATCTTAACAACATTTTCAAGTTGCTGCAACTCCGTACTTTTTATCGGAATTTAAACTGAGGAATTGTTAAAAAAAAGGTTCAATATTTCATAGAACTCGAATCTAGGATCTGAAGATTCGAAGCCGTATAGAAAACCTGTGGCACAACGAGCCAGTTTGAAGTAATCACTTATATTAGCTTAAAGCTAACCTTGATGTCGAATATGTATTGCATAAGTTAGCAGCACAAATTGTTCGATAGCGGCAACTAAACCGGGAACTAGATTAATGGCCTACGGCGCGGGGCAGACTTTGACCTATACTTTAGGTATTTTCGTGCTACCTTGGAGAGCACGTTAAGTCTTCGCTATGGATATTAATTAGTTATCCCTAACTTCTAACTAAGATCGAATGAGATCGAGAGGAAATTATCTGAACTCTCTTTGGAACAGCTCCCTTGTGGCGCAGCGGTTTGCGCAGGGATTTATTGACAGAGGTCCGTGGTTTCAATTTCTAACAGGACTAATTGAAATTTTTTTAATTAATGCAGAGCAGATGGGAGGTTACAACAGTGTCTGGTTATCACCTTACTGACAAAACATGCCGCCAACCGATTTCGTGTTCCAGTGTAATGTCTTTTTTTTTATCGACTACAAGTTGGCCCTTAACTGCTATCACACCAGATGTTTAGTGATGATGCAATCTAAGATGGAAGCGGGCTAACTTGTTGGGAGTAGGATGAAATCCACACACCTTTCGGTTTCTAAACAACACCGTACCGGAACGCTAAATCGTTTGGCGGTACTTCTTTGTCGGCAGAGTGGTAACTAGCCACGGCGAAAGCCCCAGCCAGACCAAGACAAATTAAGAAAAGTCTAAATCTCCCGCCGGGAATCGAACCCAGGACCTCCGTCTTATAAATCCACCGCGCGTACCACTGCGCCACGGAGGTCGTCAAAAATGTCATGTAGAAACTGAAAGGGTTGTTCGATATCATTCTATTCCTAAAAAGTTAGCTTTCTTCCATCTTAAATACCATCATCATTATTATGATGAAGAGAATTAAAAGCAACTACTGTGCTTTCAAACTGTATATCTCTGTTTTCTATTTGTTGTATTGAAAAAAAACTTGCGTAGAATAAGCCAGACAGGCGCAGCAGGATACTTTATTATAATATGCAAAGATGAGCCAGAACTCAAGAGGCACCCGGCTGACGTTTTTGAGCATATTTCACCCATGTCTGATGCCGGAGGGATTAACAAACAAGTGGTTGCCTGATGTACAGTAAAAAAACTAAACCTTATACAAAAGCAAGACGATTAGGTAACGTTGTTGCCTAGCACTTTCGTATAGCTAGGATAAATAATCAGGCTGGTACTCCTGTTGCAAAGAGCCCTACTAAACTTTAAGTACCATCAAATATGGGTAATCGTAGTCGAGCCCGAATTATCCGTTATTTCCGGCCATAACTAAAAGCAATGAAGGTCTTAAACTCAATCGTCCGTGAACATAATACTTAGGTGGGAACAGTCCTGATGTTTATTGCACCACATTTTCCCTTCGCCGTTCTGCTAAATTTACCCCGGCGTACCCCGGCCTACCCGGTCGCGCCCCGGGTTACCCCGCCGCTTTGTCTGCTCACAATGCCTGCCTACGAATGGATCTAAGTATTTCGTCATACGAGCCTATGAAAAAGTTTTAGTACGGTTCGTCGACAAAGAGATTGCAGAGTGGTAATCTCCTTTATGCAATACTTTATCACTGAGTAGATCATATTATCCGAGCCCAATCGCTCGGCTCTAATATTTTCGATAATAGCGTATTTTTTGTTCATTTCCTACGTTATTACGTAAATATATAAACACAGTGTGTACTCAGAAATATTGGTTTTACGATATTATCTAAGCGTAATAATCGAAAAAGATGATTATGTTTGAGATCGTAAATTTTGTTAAGATAGTCAGTGTTTTGGAGTTTACTGTTTGATATAAAATTTATAGATTCATAAAAATTATCTTGCTATACGGTTAGTTTTAGTTGTTTTTGGTGATTTGATGTATAATAATCAATAAATCCAATTATCAATAAAATTCAGTAAATCTCACAATGTTACCTAAAAAAAGTTTGCATGTAAAATTGCAAGAATTAAATATTTTTTAAGCTAATTTGAATTTATAGAGCATATTATACGAGTATAAAGTATGTGCACTACATGAAACAAGTTTGTCTGTCACTACTTTTGCAAATAGGTTTGCCTCGTAGGAGAGGCTTACAAAATATTGGTTTATTTAACCATTAACGATCTTCTCAAAACGCTTTATAAACACTCTTGGGAATATCTATTTGATGTTCCTATTCCAATACAAAAAACAAATTAAAAACCATTTGAAAGTTATTTAAGTCGTTGATCGTGTAGATGTCTCGCTAGGGTGTAGTGAGAACTTTCAGACGCCATTAATCAGTCCAGCCTACTCGTACTTGTCCCGATAGTTTAATAGTCTGCGCAGCGGACAGGAACGTGATGGTTCCGACGAAACTTTAAAACGTCCTCAGAGGATAATGTCGTCCTACCTATTGCTAGTTTTATTTCTTTTTTGTGAAAAATCACATCATTTTGTCCATAGAATGATAAAACTTACACCATTAACTTATTTACATCATTGAAATTAAATAAAAAATATTTTTTTTTCGGAAAAAGTACTGTGATTTGATACTTATCATTTATGAAATAAATAAGGCGTATCTAGTATATTTTAATATTTTTAATCAGTAATGATAATACTATTTAGAAGATATTCAGGGTAATTCGCCAGTTTGTCTAAGGCTTATGTTCTACGTGTACGGGTGATTTAATATTAAAATGGTTATAACAATCTTGTTACGAAGCCTTGTACATTTCATGAGCAGTAAACATATCAGAGTTTCTGAAATGATAAGCTTCACTCGGTTTTAACTAATCTCTTACTCAAATACAGACTATCTTATTTCATATTTAATATCAGTTTAATCTAAGCGTTTGTGTTATACTAGTGATACGCCTGGTCTTTGTCGTGAGTTTTAAAGCCTATTAGACTAATAATCCAACTCATATTTTAATAATTTTTCCGAGTCACGAGATCTAAATCTGGCAGAATTCCAAAATATGTTCTGATAGTACAGGATACAGTAGTCGGTGAAATTAAAACCAATCCATTTTAAAACTGTGTGTAAATTGACTGACTGAACACAGGTAGCCGGCGCATGTCAGTGCATTGTTCTTCAGGGCGTGCCCCTAGCGTGTCTGCTCTGCTATATAATGACGGTATTCAACAAGTGTCCTACTAATTTATACGACTACTAGCAGTCGCCCGCGACTTCGTCCGCGTGAAAACCTCTTAGGTACCCTTCTAATTTTAAAGACAGACTTTCATACAAAATGTGTAAAGGCACATATAGTGTGCTCATTCCCCGCTCCCCCTCTCAATTTAATTTTTTTATAGTTTCCCGTGAAGCAATATTCTCCGTCCCGTCCCGTGCACTAAAGGTCTACATTTTTGTTAAACATTGTTTGACATTTCAGTATATTAACATTAAAAATATATATTTATGGCAAGCGGATGGGTATAAATTGATATTAAATAGTATATTTCACTCTTGAGTCTAGCCTTCAGAATAAACAAAAATAATTTTACAATCCGACACGCAGTTAGAGATTAGCCCGTTTAAAGAAACGAACAAACTCTTCCGTGTACTAAATAGATATTTGAACAAAGATCGAATTCTTAATTCATCATCGTATATATAACATAGATCTAAACTCCCCACCCGCACGCGCGCCCCCGCCTTGGTGACGCTCACTTCGCAACGCAGAAATAGTAATATTTTAATTTCGCCATAACTTCAAAACCAAAAGTCTAATTTTAATCTTTTAAATACCAAATATTATCTACATAAACTGTACTTAGTGATGAAATAATTTATTTTGATAAGGATTAATAGCATGAGTAAAATAAATGCGTTTAAATGTAGTCCAAAAAAAATTTAAGATTTTTAAATAAAAAAATGGTTGTTGTGCCTCACTCGACATAGATAGGTATAGTGTGTCGCGGACTTTTTTGTAGATATTTATAAGATCTCCAATTAATTAGAACATTTTATGGTTCTATCTTTTATAGTTTAGGCAGCGTACGCAATAATTAACTTTTCTGGTTGATTTTTTACACCTTGTGTCCGAAAAACCCAAATATTTTACGGAACCCTATTTTTTTCCAAAATAAAATTTAGCCTATGTTACTCGTGGATAATGTAGCTTACGAATGGTGAAAGAATTTTTAAAAACGGTCCAGTAGTTTTTGAGCCTATTCATTACAAACAAACAAAGTTTTCCTCTTTATAATATTAGTATAGATTACAAATTAAATATTAAAAATAAAAAAAAATATGACGTAAATTTGTAAGTATGGATAGAAAATATTTGTTATTCTTTCACACAAAAACTACTGAATGGATTTTGATGAAACTTCACAGTAATATAGCTTACATATAAGAATAACACATAGGCTACGTTTTATCTTGAAATTCCTACGACAACAAAGTCTACGCGGGGGGACCCGCGGGCGTCCTCTAGTTTCTAATAAAATAGACGACATCCTAATCCTTTGAGAGCACTCCATGGACACAACCGATAACCAAGATAAACTTGCACATTTATACACAGGCCTGTGACATTAAGGCGCAGTCGATCTTTGCAGTGAAATACTTGATAAAAAGCCTTTTACTGGCATAGTAGTTGTAACTCGCAGACGCAATGTGGGGACGTGATCGTGAAGTTTATCGCGAGGCTTGTTCCTACGTCCTGATGGATCTATCCGACAACGGCTGAGCAGCGGACGGTGGACGGCGGGCGGACTGACGTTTTGTCTGGACAATGCCTTATAAACAGCCCCCACTCTTTCATCGTCGGATTGGGGCGGCATGAAAAGCTTAGCTACGTACCATTGTGAGAGCAGTCAATTGTTTTATATTATGTACTTTGACTGTACCATTGTACGTGTCTCGTAGTTGTTCGCGAAACTTTCATCCGATTGTGATTCAGTTTTGTAAGACTTAGGATAGCTTAGTAAATATAAAAAATATTCTGAAAACATTACCATGGACGGTAAGAAAACTTGGACTCCAAATTTGATCCAATATCAATATATATTGTTGGCAGCATTGCGAACCATAGACTATAGAGGTGCCGATTTTCTGTATTGTTGTGGCAGACTGTACCAAAAAGTGGCGGTTACGAGCTATATAAAAGAAGCCCTAATGGTGAAGTGATTATTATTTTAGTGTGTTCTCTTGTGTGCAGTTATGCTGCCAGTTAATTTTGTTAAAAGTTAAAGTGTAATAAAATGTAAATAAGTGCTCGTTAAGTAAATTATCTGATTACCGTGAGATTGTTTCATTTTGATTTGATTTAAGAAAGTTTGTAATTAAAAGGTGTTGATAGTTTGATTAATGTTGTTTTCCTGCTTGTGCCTTTTGACCCCTTCTGATGGTGTTCCTAAAAATATATTAAATTCCAAAAAAAATGTTTTCAATCCTTACGTAATGATACTGACATAGTAATGCGTTTTAAGTCCGTTAAATTTTTTTGCTAAAAATTTTATTTCTTACTTTTTAGTGATTTATCGACATGTACCCTACTTGTAGTATATTATTATAGTACAGTAGCCAAAAAGCTACCGACACAAAAACCGAAATTGCTGCAAGTGTGCCTATAAAATTTTAAGAGTTTCTTTGATTTTCCCTGGATATCATCATCAGATCCTAACATGAAACATGATGACTATGGGACTACTTTGGAAGGTTGCCCTTTCTAATAAAAAATATTTATCAAAATCGGACAATTCTGTAAAAAGTTATGCGTGGTCATACATAAAAAAATATACACGTCGAATTGAGAACCTCCTGTTTTTTTCGTCGGTTAAAAACACGCGAAATTTTGTATTAATTTTAAGCTATATGTACAGTACAGTTACTTTAGCTACAAAACTCCCTTCTGAAATGTGCGAAAGTTTAGTTCCTGTGTTATTTCATATTGTGTACTTATCCTCCACGTGGACAACTAGCTGCGGGTAATGTGTAATAATTAAGTATTTTGAAATCGTTCCCAAATGTAGAGTTTTATACTGTTTGCGCTTTTGCACCGGCGCATTCCCTTAAGGTTGCAGTCTCACAGATCGTCAGTGGTTTACTTGCCATTTTAGTATCATAAGTCTAATCAATATAGACATTGAGTCAAAATAAACGGTTTTTTTTATTGACTACAAGTTGGCCCTTGACTACAATCACACCTGGTGTTAAGTGATGATGCAATCTAAGATGGAAGCGGGCTAACTTGTTAGGAGTAGGATGAAATCCAAACCCCTTTCGGTTTCTACGCGTGGTAACTAGCCACAGCGAAAAGCTTCCAACTAGCCAGACCAAGATAAATGAAGAAAAATCTCAATCTGCCCCGCCGGGAATCAAACCCAGGACCTCCGTCATTATAAATCCACCGCGCATACCACTGCGCCACGGAGGTCGTCAAAATGAAATGTCCAAAATGAAATGTATAATGTATGTATATGTATAGGCATGATAAATAAAATCTTCAAATACTGAAGGAGAGACGAAGCCTGCTCTTTATGTGACATATTAATATAGGATAAATATTAAAATATCAACATTGTAAGGCATATTTTCTTTTTGTTATTGCCCCCGGCGTAATGGCATGTTAGTAATGATAATTTAAAACCACAGGACGTTGTTGACTATATGAAAATAATTTCAGTCAAAATAAAAAAATAGCAAGGAGCTGTTCAAGAAAAATACAACTGTATTTGAAATTGTTGTCCATTTCAAATTTGAAATTCGTTTAAATCAGATATAACTTATAAGCGAAGTGCTTCTGTATGTAGTGACTCTATCGTCAGTTCGGAAGGCATAAAGCCTTTTATTAATCCTTGTCTCCCAAGTTTAACAATAAAAAAAAACTGGACTGGCTGGCATCGCTGACTATCGATCAACGATGGTCCTACACAACAACCATATGGCCGGGTCCAGCAGGAAAAAGAAGTGTAGGTCGTCCGAGGTCATGTTGGACTGACGACCTTATATCTACAGCAGGAAAACAGTGGGAAATAAGGGCAAAAGATAGAAAAACATGGAAGGAACTGGGAGAGGACTAATTATGTTGCGATATTCGCTTGTAAATTAGGCTGATTCAAGCTACCTTAATTCCATTGAGATATGTTATAAAACATAAAAGACTTTTTCATACAAAAAAGTCTCGGCTATCTTTTCTAACCAATTCAATAAATAATTGACAGTTAGACATTCCTTTTATCGTTAGTTTTGAATAATAGCCGTGCGTGACATGCCATGCTAAAGAAAAATGCATGAAAATGCGATCCCGGCGAAACATCCGCGCAGTGTGACCATGGCCTTAATGAGATACTGAAATATTCATGATCCGAGCAAAGTTTGCGACTTTTAACTCCGCGGCGACGTTAAACAAACGACAAGTTATATATTCATCTTCGCAGTTTGTACAACATGATCATTACTGTGAATTATTCATTTATTATTTAAAGAGCAATTCTTGTATATATTACCGTAAAATCCGTTTTTGTTTAGCGCGTTTTCTATAGTTAGAACTAGACTTACGAAAGGCATTTGTAATAAATAACATTAACTATTGTAAAATCATTTCACTAAGGCGCGCCCCACTATTTGTCGCAAGGGGTAACCGAAGGGTGAGGGGAGTACAGTTCGAACATTAGTCTCGAGTCAATCACAGCTCGGTATACATGGCTATTCTAGTTTGTGTCACTGCGTGTCGTGCCTTAACGCAAAGTTGCTCTACTTCAATTTTTTGATCAATATTATATAAACAATGTCAAGAAAAACGGATCGTATGGTAGGTACTTAGAAGTCCAAATGTACATGGTTTTTCAGAGCCTTGGTGGATTGACCGATCTATAGATATCTTATTTGATCTTCGCGAGCTTCTGGCTTCGCGATTTAACCGTAACATATATTATATTATTAGAAACATCATCAGAAGGGGTCAAAAGGCATAAGCAGAAAAAGAACATTAATCATAACATCAACACGTTTTTATTACAAAACTTCCTTAAATCAAATCAAAATGAAACAATCTGACGGTAATCACAGAATTTACTTAACGAGCATTTACATTTTATTACACTTTAACTTTAAACAAAATTAACTGGCAGCATATCTGCCTATGCTAGAACTGGAATTGATAATGTCCGCAATTTAATAAACCGTCCTTTTATATAATCCAAAAATGCCACAGAGGACATTCTTTTTTTTTAATGATTCTCGTCTAATCGCAGTCGTAGACTCTAGCTGTTTGAAGCGCAGTATTCAATGTTGCTAACAATATATTTTTTAGTAATAATACATGGAACAAAAACTATAAATCGTTGCGAGGAACTGTTCAATTCAATTTCATTATTTATACATTTCGTTTAATTCGGCTAGCAAGAACTAACACAGTAAATTAAATAAAAAAACACACAGTAAAATAGGATTAATTTTGACGAGCATTCTCGCATTTAGTTCAATGGTTTTATGAAAAATCAAATATTTCCACTGTTACTAAGCTAGATTTGTTTGAGTAAAAACATTGAATTTTTTTTAAATGTAAAAAGATTTTTATCATAATTACATTCAAAAGCGTTATTTGGCTAAAATACTTAAGCAAATAAGTCGGGAGCAAAAATTCATCGCGTTTGGAAATTCAAATCGCCACAAATATTTGTGCCGGTAAATGTGTTGCCGCGGGGAACAGCTTCGCGGTCTCATTCCCTTTATATTATAGTTTGTATACATTTAAACTCCCTTTACATAATTCCATTTGAAGTCTTAAAATCAGTGCAGTCTATCAACTGTAGCATCGAGTTGAAGCAACGCCACATTTTCGCCGTTGTATGAATTACAAGTGTAAATAAATAAAGGAATAAATAACTTAAAACCTAGTGTTAGTATCAAAATATGTTATAATCTAAATGAGTAAAGATTGCTACTGCACTGGTTTTCTTTACTAAGGCTAATTGTATTGTGGAAATCCAATCAAGTGCAATTTGCTAAACTTGAATGCTTACTATATTCAGTGCATCGAACCTTACTGTACTACTTAATGTAAGACTGGATAAGTAACTTCCGTTGGCTTCTTCAAAATAGAATATAAAAAATTTTTGTATCAATAATAAATTATTTATAAGAAGTCAGACTGTTTTTTACAACGGGATTACAGGCTTCTATCTAAATCTCCTTCACATCCTGTATTATTATTATTTTTATATTATCTTTTTAGGACAGAGGATCAGCATTGCCATTCAACGTGGCAATGCTGCCAGCCTTCTGGGCACTTTACCGCTCGACACCGATTCGGAGGAATATTATGACGCCTAAGTTTTTTTTAATTGTTTTATATATTATATATAGTTTAGGATATTGTAGTGTTTAAGCTTTTACTTTTTTATTTATTTAATTGTTAATATTTAACTGTAAATAAAATTGTAGATGATTCAGTAAAAAAAAAATATTAAATATATTATTATGTTATCGGCAGTTTTCAACTTTTGTAAGGCTCCTATTTCACCAACGTTTTGCGAACGACAGCGTTCCTTCAACTTCTGCGCTGTATTAATGAATCGTGAGTTGTATTAATGAAGCTAGTATAAAATTAGTTTTTTAGGATTACTAAATACTATATTAAACTTTGAACTATAACTTACTAACTGTTTTCTGGGTTTGTTTGTTTATACTGTTTTCTAACGAATTCTCCCCAATACATACGTGTAGGTACAACAACGTAGTTCAAATTAATTTAATTCACTTGTTGTTTTGCACTCCGCCAACTAGTTTTCTCGTTCACCCTTTATTTATCTTTTCTTCTATTTATTCACTAAATTAAGTAACGAAATTGCCTTTATTCTTTTCGTTGAATATTTATAATGCGGCATTTAGTTACTTTAATTTACTTAACCATATCTATGAAGTCGGTGCCATCCAAGTACAAGTAGGTAACGTTTTTAAAGTAGAAAGCTCGGGTGGCACCGACTTCGATGAAATACAAGGATCATTTGACAGCTCAGTAAACATGGTGGTAGAGCTTCTCCAACAACCTATTAGCTGCTACTCATTTTAATGTTTTTTATTTAAATCTTAATGGGCACCCCATTCTGCTATGCGCACAAAAACCAACACAATAGAGAGAGATGGGCATTACAAGTAAAGTTAGTAGTCAAGTACGTCTCTATCTACTCTGCCTCCTTCCCTCTCTACTTTCCATATGCGTAGAGAGTGTGGCAGGCCCATTAAGTTAGACGGAAACAAAGCTCGGTGTCCCAGTGTGAGCGGGGGCAGGTAATGCGGGCTGCGGTAATTGGCCATCGTTCCTAATGACCCGTCTAGACAGGTGACCGTCCCGGCGCCGCTCGGCGTTCGTCACGATGAGAGCCAACCAGCGACCTCTGCCGGGAACCTATAATAATTATTAATTGAGCTCAGTGAGTTGTTGTCTGCCTCGTCGATGTAGATAGCCTAGCTTCGGATCAAGAAGCGCAGGGACGCTAGTTTTGGTTTGGGCAGTGAAATATTAAGGTTTTGATCCTCAGAAATTCCTGGCCGCAAAAAGTCAATATTAAACAATCAGTCCCATCAATTTGGTAGGTGTTGTCATCTGATACTGATTTTACAACTATCAGTTACAACTCCGCTGAAGAATTAACCGTAAATCGTTATCTGCGCGGTTACATTGTGCAAGAATATCGTCAAATTAAATCGAAACCAACGTTAATCAAAAACGTTTTGATATTTTGTATGGTTACATTATCTAACGACTGTCTCTTGGCCTACGAATAGTATTTGATATAAAAATAGAATACCATCGCATGTCACAAGTAGATCAGCGGCCGGCCGCAGCCACGTATTATAAATGACAGATCGGATAAGCGTTGTTAACCCACACTATAACCTGATGACGGCTCTGCGGGCACTACTTTCATATTGTTCAATCTACTAGTTAACTTCGAATGTTGCACTGAGACGCAATCTGTAAGACATAGCTTGAAGGGAGTTCCGAGGAGGTGGGGGTCCGAAAACATTTTCTTTTACCACTAAGCAGCAATACGTTATGTACAGAAATTGAGTAGAAGTACCACAATAACATAAAAACAATAGAAGTAAGAGCTGTCACGAATACCAATTTTCAAAATGTTTGTCTGTTTCACACCGATGCTGAAGTATTTTTTGAATCTTAATTTTATTTTTACACTTTTTACAATTACTTATAAACAAGATATGTATTGAAACGGTCGTTCCCACACGTAACCTAATTACTCTCAAATGACACAATAACGCATTAATGACTACAGCGGCAAACGGCACCGGCGCAACACAGCGGCCGATAATTAAATAGCCCCAATAGTCCAATAAATAACACCGCACTAAGCCGCCTGAGTAGATTTTGATGGTCCTGACCCTTTCCGGAGACGTGACTTATGAAACTGTTTACCGTTATTACCAGTGAGTCCACTAGTCGCGATTTCTTCTACTTTGTAAGTAATATGGAAGGACCTGCAGAAACTATAACGATTATACCCGATTGACATTCAGGCATTATTTTTGAAAAAGAAAATAGCACAAGTTGTTTTAAATTAATTCTTCCTTTCTTTTTTTATTTTCTTCACTACTAGCTATTTCCAAACGGGTCTACCCAATGTTTGACCAGTTTGAATTTGAATGACGTCGTCACTTTGGCTGACATACAGTTTGAGGACTACGACGTAACTCTTCCGTAATGGATTAACGATTTGCTAATAGGAGCGGCAGCGGCGGCAGTGGGCGATGCTTCTGTTTAAACTCAATACTAACTATAAATCGGTTCGCAGCTGCGAGTGGCGACACTGATTGATTGCGCGCCGGCGATTGTGTAAACTTGTGACCACATTGTGCCCGCAGACGACGGGCCCGGGGCCTATAGGGCCCATGTTAGTGCCCGAGATGGGTGTATTGTCCCCCGCGGTACGCATTGTCTACAAAGTTCCCTTTAATGGTTCTTTGTTTAAAATTTATATGATAATGCGCGTTTCTTGCATTAGAAGTTTTGTTCTCGACTTATCAAATGTTTGAAAAGTTTCAATATTCAGGGACTTACTTTTAATGTAATGTAACGACGTACTTTGTCATTCTCTATCATTTTCTCAGTTTCTTTTTAAGTAATGTCGCTTCATTTGTTTTTTAAATTGACATTCGCATTTTAAAGGCTACTTAGGATATTTCAGTACAAATTATCATTTTGTTTCTTAGTTTAATATTATAAGTAGCTTTTGAGTTTATTCACTGATATAGCACCATACATATACATACATAAAATTATCTGAGTTGGTTAAATTATTATAAATTTAAAATGAATTTGACATTAATTAAATTCTAACAATTAATTATACTTGACATTTGGAAAATATCATTTATACATTAAAGGTAAGAGGTAACAATATATATATTTTGTTTTAAATTAAAAGTAGGCAGCTAATCGTGAAGAATTACTACTAGGCATTATAAAAATACGACTGTATGTACAATTATGTATAGAATTCAAAAATAAAACAGGTCTCTTTCTATTATTCCGTTTAAACAATAAGGCCAGGCTTAAACTGGGCATTAATTTGTATGATTAAATACAACCTGACAATATTTTAACATGTTATCATATGCAATGCTAAGCAATTATTGTAATTATAATTGATTAAGATGTCAAACATGCCCTGGTCAAGGAAGTTAGCACGTAAATGATACATTGGCTCGATGGTCGATGGCGTGCGGTGTCCGTCGGCGGCGCGAGTGCAATAAGATGGATCCGCTGTGCGCTGGCAGGGCCCACACCATTCGTCACTCCGCCCCGCGCGCCCAACCTATTTATGATAGCAAATTATTTTCACCGCTAATATCTCGTTTGTGAAGTGATAGTTATACTATTGTTACAATTTTTATAGTTAATAACTATATTAGTATCATGACCTTGTTAAGAAGACTGAAACTGTTCACTGTTGGACATAGGCCACCTTTAAGAATTACCTAGAACCACAGTTTTGGGTTGTCAGCATTCAACCGCGCGCCGGAATGCATAGTGTTAATTAGCACTGAACAATTTTTTAAAAAAAAAACGAACGTATAACCTAAATCTAGGTTGGAAAAACTAGTAGAAAGTGGCATCCTTTTAAGTGGTATCATTTTTCAATTAGCCAGAGATAAATTGGAAAGTCTAACTGGTCAAACATTGGGTATGGCATATGGGTCAAACAGGTTGGTATTTATTATGAGTCAAAATTAACATTACTTACTACGTTTGTTGTGAAATTAATTTGTGAATACTAATTAACCCGCTAGGGTGATTTCCTTAATTAATTAATTATTAATGAATGAATGAATGAATGAATGAATGAATGAATGAATACTCTTTATTGTACACCAAATAATAAAAAAAATCTTACAAATAGAAAATAACTTAAAAAAAAAAATGTACAATTGGCGGTCTTATCGCTAATGAGCGATCTCTTCCAGACAACCAATATTGAAGAGGAAAAGTGCATTCATTGGAGAGGTTCGGGTGTACGTACAGTGAAGTATAGGAAGTTATTGTATCTATCAAATTATGTAATATAGAATATACTTACATAAAATACTAAATAAATACATACATACACAAATACATACATACATAGATACATACATACATACATACATAGGTACACACATACATACATACATACAAAAGTTCCCATATAGTAAATAAAAAATAAATAAATGAAAATAATAGAAACTAGACGATATTGAAGGGAGAGAGTAAACAAATAATGACAATGTAATATATACACAAATAAGTGAGTACGAGACTTAATTGAGGAATCATAACGATTTTATGGGGGATAGAAATGCCCATTCACCAGCCGTTTAAAAGTAACTAGTGATTGAGCACGCCGAATCTCTAGAGGTAAAGAGTTCCACAGCCGAGCAGATTTAACAGAGAAGGATTTAGAGTAGAAGGAAGAGTTGTGAGAAGGAATTTTTAGGAGTAGGTTATCTTCAGATCTAAGAGAGCGACAATGAGTGGAATGGAGGAAGTGAAATCGCTCTTTTAGATATATTGGAGTAGTAGGATTGAAGAGGACATTGTATAAAAGGGATAGCATGTGAGTATTCCTACGAAGGCGGATAGAGGGCCACTTGAGTCTATCGCGAAACTCGGAAATATGGTCATATTTGCGAAGACCAAATATGTACCGTATACAAATGTTTTGAATGCGCTCAAGCTTATTTAGCAATTCCTCGCTCAAATTAAGATAACAAGTATCAGCGTAATCGAGAATTGGTAAGAGGAGAGATTGGGCAAGGGCAATTTTGGTAGATAGAGGAAGAAAATTGCGTAATCTACGCAGGGACCCTACAGATGCAAACACCTTCCTACTTACGTTACTTACCTGTGGAGCCCAAGTAAAATATTTATCAAAAGTGACTCCTAGATTTTTAACTGAGTCACTAAATGGCACACGCGTTCCATCAAATATTACATTAGGAATATTAGCCCAATCAATGCGTGCAACCAAATTGTGACTGCCTATAATTATAGATTGTGTTTTTGATGGATTTACTTTGAGACCATAAGCGTTACTCCATTGCACAATGGAATCTAGGTCTTTATTTAGTAAATCTATCATATCTGGCAAATCACTTAGTTTGGACTGAACATATATTTGGAGATCGTCTGCGTACAGGTGATAGAGAGAAGTTAGCTTAAGTGTGATGGAACTGATGAAAATAGAAAAAAGAAGAGGAGACAACACGCCACCTTGTGGTACACCGGCAGTTAAAGTGCACCAGTTAGACACAGTGTCATTAACTCGCACACGCTGCCGGCGACCAAACAAGTAACTGTGAAACCAGTCAATCACTTCAGGAGATATGTTGAGGGAACCTAGTTTAGCTAATAATAAGTCAAAATCCACGTTATTAAAAGCATTGCTAAAATCTAGCAAGGCCAACACTGTTACACACTGGTTATCCATGCCGTGACGAATATCCTCAGTAATGTTAACTAATGCAGTAGTCGTACTATGACCAGTACGGAAACCGGATTGGAAAGGATTGAAAAGGTTCTGACGGGTAAGGAAAAGGCTAAATTGACGATGGACTATACGCTCAAAAACTTTAGAAAGGAATGGGAGAATAGAAATAGGCCTATAGTCCGAGTAGTTAGAAGGATTCAATTTTTTGGGAATCGGTGTCACTTGAGCCTCCTTCCAACAAGAAGGAAAGCTTCCGGTAGAAATGGAGAAATTAAATAAAGATTTGATTAAAGGAGCTAAAAGATGAATGATAGGAATGATCATCTTACGACTAATGCAATCAGTACCTACGGCATCAGAATTGACCTCACGGATACTTCTCTCAACATCACTGTCAGTGATTTGACAGAAAATAAAGGCAGGATCGTCAGAAGTGGGTAAAGCTATCAGCTGATTTTTAGTATTTAACTTTGTGGCATCATCGATACCACAAGAAGAAGAAAAATGGCTATTTAGTTGGTCTAAATTAAAATTGCAGGAATGATTCTTTTGTCGTGCTTTCCCAACTCCAAGAGACTGAAGAAATTTCCACACTCGACCGGAATCGTCTTCCTCGAGTATGGATTTATGGATATGGCGTCGTTGCATATCTCTACACAACCTGTTGCAGCGATTCCTAATAATATGATAATTGTCCTTATTGATATCACTATTGTTTTTCCTATATTTGGCTTTAGCTGAATTTTTCTTAAGCTGTAGAGTTTTGATTTCCTGAGTAAGCCAAGGTGCAGGAAGGTGCTTAAGCCGGACGGGGCGAATTGGACCATGCACGTCATACAACTGGATAAGGAGAGAGTTGAAGCTCTCAACCCTATCATCGATGGTAGCTCCAGTTAGGACATTCGTCCAATCAATTTCAATAGCATCATCCCTTAGAAGATCTAAATCCATATCACCAAAATTACGCTGCAGAAGAATTCTCGATTTAGCTTTAGGTGGGCGTATTTTATAAGACAGATAAACCAAGTCGTGGTATGAAAAAGCATCAGCAGGGCACTGCCCATGCTTAGCAACGTGATCGGGGCAGGAAACTAACATAATATCTAGAAGAGATGGGCATGAATTGGGAAAAGAATGGGTTGCTAAAAGGGGGAGAATATGTAAATTAGCTGCCCTCACTAAATTTTTCAGCCGCGTAGAGCGCGAGTCAGTTTTAAGAAGGCATGTGTTGAAGTCGCCCATAGTGATGGTGTGTGAATATAAAGGAATAAATTTGTCTAACAAGGCTTCAAATGAGGGGAAATAGTCAATAGTGACACTTGGATTATAATACACGCCAAGTAAGAGTTTAGTGCTAGAAAAAAGTACTTCAATCAGCAAATGCTCCCCACCCGGCGATGGCTGGGCATCTGATACATTAATGATGGTAAAAGGTAAGTGAGAACGAAGATATATCGCCACACCACCGCCAGTCCGGTGAATGCGATCATTGCGTATTAATTGAAATCCCGGGAGAGCATATGAAATTGAAGACAGACATGGTTTTAGCCATGATTCTGAAATCAGAATGGCATGGATATACTTGTTATCAAAAGATGAGAGCATATCTGGATAATGTGCAGGAATACTCTGGGCGTTAATATGAACAATATTAAAATTCTTTGCTACGTCTGAGAAGTGAGAAGCTAGATCATCAGATAAGGAAGGAAGGCTGTGATAACTGGAATTACTTTCACTTTCATCAGAGGATGAAAGTGAAAAAAATAAATCGTCTAAGTTTTCATTTTGAATTGACATAATATAATATCAATATTAATAATATAGTAAAATATACAAACTAATATTATAAACTTTATAAAATAAAAATAAATAAATATTAAAAAAATATATATATATATGTATATATATATATATGTATATATATATATATATATATATATATATATATATATATATATATATATATATATATGTAATTATATATTAATATCAAGTCTAACAGTATACTTTGTGATTATTTACAATTTTTCCCTTACCCGCCAGTTATACTTAAAGATTATTAATGAATTATGCTAACTTACAAACACCAAAGAAACAAAAAGATAAAACTAAAACAAAAAGAAAGACAAACACGGATAATTATAAGCGCAAATAACATTCTAAATATTAGATTTTACACTTTAGGCAAAAAAAAATGTATTCCTCTGAGATATAAGGCAATCAATTTACCCAAGTCCTATTACAGAAATTAGTCTGTGGTATACTACTGAAATTATTATTGACAAATGACAAGTTCACATTCTTGACGTTTGGCTGTCAGTTTCAGCCTATTGACATTAATTAAACTATGAATCGAAACAAATTAGATACCCTTGAAAAATTAATAATTATCAATCATAACCGTTTTGAAGTGTGATATCTACATAGACTAAATACATACCAGACCAAACAATAATGCAGCACAACAAAAGTAATAGCAATAATGTGAATACAAGCCTGACAGAATGAAACAGCAAAAACTAGTAGTACTTATAAGAGTTCTATTTTTTGTTGGCCCTCTTGGTTCGAGGGGCCAGTGGAACTTTAGGAATTCCTGGAGCAGCAGGACGGATAGCCACAGGAGCTGCCGGCGCAGGGACCTCTACCGTCGGGGGAGAAATATCTTCCAGATCTGCATGAGAACGCACCCGGCGCCTAGACCCATCTTGCAGAAGCACAAAAATATTCCCCTCCTTCGTCCAGCACTTATTAACACCGACCCGTTGACGTGCTGCTATGAAAATGTCGCGTCGATCCTTAGTAAGGAACTCAGAAAGCGTTATTCCTGAACCTCGCAAAGCAGTTTTGGCATACCACAGTTTATTCCTGAGTGTCAGATCATGGAACTTGATCAACACAGCTCTAGGCTTGCCAGCCTTAGGACGGCCCAAATGATGGCAGCGACTTACGCACTCTGAGCCGACTGGTATATTGAGATGATCGGAAAGTATCTTGACTGTGACTGAGTCCAACTTCTCATCTTTCTCAGTTTCTTTTATGCCATGAACCAACAAGATTTTACGTCGAGTTCTCATTTCTACATCATCCATGGATCTGTACAGAAGCTGCACTTGTAATTGAAGGCCTTCGAGAGCTGTCAACACAAAACTTCTGAAGGATTGAAATTGAGCTGCGATATTAGAAGTTGGACTAGTAGCTGGTATTGCTTGCTGGAGATGTCTTTGAAATTCTTCCATTCTCTCATTAAAATGTGCGCTGAGTTGAGTTACACTTTGCTGTATAGATTCCATTGTTATAGTTTTAGGTTATAGTGTTAGTTAGATGAGTGTATCACTTTGAACAAAATTGTGCATAAATCACTTTGGAAATTATAAAGGAATTACTATCTGGTAGGTAAAAGAACTTTTAGCACATAATTTCACAAAATAATGCTGTATTTACTATTAATTTCATTAAATATTATAGAGAGCAAATCAAACATATGTTTACTTTTTGCACGCCTACCCGCGAAAAAAAGTGTTAAATTATTATTATTATATTATACTTATATTAATATAAGTGTTAAATTATTGTGAGGCTGTTCAGTATTCCTTTAATGTTTGTTGACGGTCGCTGGGCTTGGACAGGTACTACAGGGCAAGTTGGAGGGCACCTCTCATGCCTTTCCTGTACTGGGATTCCGGGTTTTTCTTTCCCATTACTATTTCTTTAGGTGGACGGCTACCGGCCCCTTTAACAGGGCAAGAGACGATGGCACCTATTGCTGGATCGCAGCAGACACGGAGCGTCCAGAGGAGTTGCGACCACTGGATCGCAGCAGACCCCGGAGCGTCCCAGGAGTACCTACTAGGCCAGTGTCGTTGACTACCCTATTCTCATATCGGTGGTGCGGTGGAAAAGAAATAAAGCACAATTGACTCACGACCCCTGAGTTTTCTTTCTACCACTACACCTACCTATCTGTGGCGGGTCCCCCCGTCACAATGCGACGCCCTACCTGTTATCGTATCACTCATTAATATGCTTTTCCTTGTTGATATGACTGTAGTTGTACACGATATGTGCGGAGCAAATGCCGTTTGGCCTCTGCAGCACTAAAAGAGTACTGTACTAAATGTGGTCAGGTTGACTTTAAGCCGTCAAGATGTTGGTGCCGCTTATTACACTTGAGTACCTATTTCAGTGTGTAAATAAATTTGTTACAATTCATTCAGTCGCAATTTGTAAAAAACCTGACCAACAGTTGTTTATACAAAAAAATTACAATCTATACACTGCAGTGTTCATTTTTAATTAATAACGAACAAGGTCGTACTGTTTCAAATGACCGCCGGCCGAGCGCGAGCTGTGAGCGGATCGAGTTGCAGTTGTTTTTGCGACTCGCGTGTATAGCTATTTATTGCTTTATGATTGCCTGAACTGGTTTTTTTAACTACCAACAACGATCGACTTCGTTAACATATGTTTTTTTTTAATCTTTGCTCTGTGCCCAATGTAATTGAAACAAAGCAAAAGCAAGTATATGACATTGTTTGTCGGAACTCGTCCTATGAAAAGTACATAATTATAAACACGTATAAACTTCAGCAGCAGGGAGCGTTGGTAGCAAGGAATACTCAAACTTGTATGTATAAATTCACTTTATTACTTTACAGAAATTACACAGACAGTATCTACTTGAACGTTACGATTCCTTCAAAATTAGAAAACACAATGAGCGCGCCACGTAGCCAAAGTCCTTACAACATCTCTTTTTGACGTGGAAGGGAAAGTGAACTCTGATTGGTTGCCGCCTTTTTGCGTTAACCAATCACAAAATGACAGTTGACTATTCTGTACGAAGAGTTGTGTTGCCAACTTAAAAAAATATAAACGATATAAAAACTTAAAAAAATAAACGATTAACGCAAATTCAATCGATCCTAACAATCGACCGTCCTGACAATGTGTGAGTCCTCGCACACGTCGCCAGGAGGCATCCTAACAATCGGAATTTGGCAGATGTCGCACTTTACAATAACTTTTATTCTCATTATACTGTTAAGTACTTAATTATGAAAGCGATACTTTAATTGTTTAACTGTGACAAAATGAGTTCTATTTAACAACTGAATAACATCATAAAATGTCAAAAAAAAAATATATACATACATTGCTAGCAACATTATTATCATCATCCAAAAATACAACACTTTATATTATTTTTGCATAAGTAATCTTGTAATACATTATTCCATCATTCAGCAGATTAATATTACTTCATAACACTGGTTACATAAGAAAACAACGATCGATTAATGTTTTCTTATCTCTTAACCATCTACTTGTATCCGAACGATCGATTAATCGGATAACTCAACATCAATATTTCCCTCGAACGATCGATTTATCGAGGAAAACCCAACAGACATGCCTACAAGACGATCGATTTACTTGTGGCAGCCCATTGAGCAACATCAACATCAACATCTACGTACCACGACACGAACCATCGATTCTCGTGCCGGGTACTAGGGTTTTAGCTAAATCAGGTCACGATCCGATCGATTCTTCTCGTGCCTGATTCCAGCTGCATCATGACACCATCCGATCCATTCTCGTGTCTAATCTGTAACAACGAAAATGGTTTTCTGTAGTTTAATGTCTCTAAGTCTACACAAAAAACACAAAATACGACTTGAACATACATTGGAAACTAGCATTCAAACTTAAAGAACATGTGGTTTAAATCAATCCTCATTACCGGAATCATTACTGGTGTCTGAACCGTTCAACTCTGAAGCAGCAACATGTATGGCACCATGTTGTGTTGATTTGCTAATGCTAATGCATGTTCCTACCCGATATCTAACTTCAAAACCTTAGCGACGCGATAGGGGCCCTATGTACGTTTTTTATTTATTTTTTTATTTTTTTTTTTGTTTTGTCCGTCATTATTGGAACATTTTGGTTATTTTAATTGGTTTACTTTCCACATACACTCGAAGCGTTTACATGTCAAGTTAATCAATTAGAATATTTTTTTTATTCTACAAAACTTTGTATCACCTCACTGCTAGTCGAACTAACGGCGGACAAGTTTTCGAAAGATCCCTCTGGGTCTACAATGTGATTAAGGGACAATGCATCTACGTCATAATTATCTTCGCGCCTGCCCTATATTATACCGAATATTGAAATTCTAGCAGCAAGAGCCACCAGCGTGTTATCCTCGAGATTAAATCTCGTTTTTTTTTTGAAAATGTGGAGCAAAGAGCACCACAATCTGTGATGATCTTAAATGCGCTTCCTAACGAGTTGAACCTGGATTTCCATAAAAACAAAATAACCGTAAGAGATTTCTCACAAGAGAAAATTCTTTACTTTAGGGGACGTTTGTCTGCTATAACATGCCACTGGACAAAAGTATCTTTGGGGCGCTGTAATAATATTCCTCCAATGTCTAATCTACTTGCGTCAGTACATAAAAAACTCGACTCCATTTTTGCCTCTGAATCGTATATTGCTACATACACACATTCAAAACATCACGCCTTATACCCGTAGGTGTAGGCAAAGACCACATCCCTCCACTTGCCACGGTCCTTGCATACTTCCTTCATCCATTTTCTCTACATGCCCAAACTGTCCAAGCATCCCTTTCTCAATTTTATATTGCTAGAATGGGCTTATAACTACCTTGCCTTCGAGTTTACAAAAGCTTTCTCTTAATTATCATTCCAAGTCCACACATCTTTAAAGTTTTGGCTATTTGAGACTAATCAAAATATTAGAATTTAAATTTATTTTTTTGAAACTTGATTCTATAACAAATATAATATAATAGAACTAATTAAATTGTTAAAAATACCTAAATGAAAAGTTTTTAGCAATTGAATATGTCTGATTAGACAGAGACAGCCATACTGTGATGTGACGTCACACTACAGTATCGCCATATTGGCTTAGTAGGTACAAATATTAGTTTTGCGAGAAAAGGACAGAAGACCCCTACTCCAAACATTTAAATGGCTGTAACTTTGCAGATCTTTATTGGATTTTTATTATTTTTGCAGCGTACGCTTTATTTTCATCTTAGTTTATAATAAAGTAATAAAATATATAGAGTCAAATACCCAATTTAATAAATTTGCGAATACACCTGGCTAATCGAAAGAATTACCGGATATTGTGTACATTCTCAGGTCGTAGGAAGTGACGATGAGGATCTTTTCCCGACTAGTTCTTACTACAGCCGCACTAATAACATTAATACATGATCAATTTTATCTCTTAAAGATTCGCAATTTGAAAGATTTAAAGTGAGATTGGCTTTTCATTTACCCGCAACACTTATTCAGGGCGTTCTAAGCATTCTGTGGAGTCCCGCCCGAATATTAGAACATCGAGACACGCGGTTACCGAACTAACAGACTAAGGTCGAGTTCGTCCTGCGCTGGAGAACGGCTGGTGCGCTTTGCCAATCCAAATGACGACCGATTTAACTCATACAGTTCAACTGATACCACTAATACATACAAGGTGGGGTGTTTACTATGCTCCAAAATAGGGACCCGATAGAATCCGGACGTCAATTCGAGTAGAATAAAACAAGCTTAGCCGGTAAGATAAGCTATTTCATCCTGAATAATGGACATAGGATAGCGCTCTTTTACCATAACTGAATTAACATCTGATAATCGACGGACATTCTAAGAGATTCATCCCTTTTTACACAAGTATAATTGAACTAGCGTACTCAAAAGACGACTAAATATTACCGCATCATCATCAATAACTTTTTACCATCACACGTACTTTTTAACGCTCGTGGTGTGATAACCTGTCAGGTCGATTAACGATAGGACGTTGGCTGTTGAGATTTATATTCATCGTGGCTGAATTCGTGTAGCCTAGATCTTTAAGTGAAGACTTAACAATGTGATGTTTGAGCAACTCAAACGACCTCTATTTAATGCCCTCCGGTACCTGATTACTGACACGTATCATCCTCAATCACGGCAGGTATCTCAGGTGGCTAAAAATTGATTCTATTTACAACGTCTACTGGTTTGGCCTTGCACAAGGTTGCAGTGAGCAATCAGAAATTCAACAAGAACCGGAACAAGGGATTACTGTTATATTGATATGCCTAATTTCATTCAATTCAGCGATAGAGACCTAGACAAACAAAATACTATTTGCTCGGCTTGCCCCGACTGATGTTGCAACATGCAGTTCCATCACTCCTGCAGTTGTAATCCTAATTGAAGACTAATAACCCTGAATCAGAAAGTGACATTTCTTTGCCGATGTCGCAACAAACAGGAGCCTAGTTGCATCTTTATACATAATGATATGAGGTTATTCTGTGTACGACTGACCAATAGAGATGGGCTTTTCTAATAAATTATCTAATATAACTTTACGTAGTAACGTGATAATTCCTCTAGAGAAATCCCTTTAAAAACAGGGTCGTGTGATACGTCTAACTTCTGTTAGGGTCTACTATATTCTCGCCGAGAACATAATGTTATAATTCAAGAACTAGAATGCAAATTAATAAATATATCAATATAATTACATATTTTATTTTATGTGTAATTAATTAATAATTCATAATTGGCTTATTACCTCCTCACTAATGTGAGGAGATCAGATTTGAGTAGATTAACGTGTAAAAGTGATGTCACAACTGTCAATGAGTTTATTGAATAGTATTTTATAACATGATCATAATAAATGTTATGTTTTTAATAATTTATAACGTTAAATTAACGTTAAAAGTTTATGTTATAATGTTGGTCAAACGATTTAGTCAGCCTAACTTCATCGCATCATGCCATTTATTTCTACGTCCTTCATAAATTTTGAATTCGGAAGATAATTATGTTCTCGACTGATTGCAAAAAGAGAATATTTTAAGATACATTGACATTTTCCGCAGGTCTATTATCCCTTTTAGAGGAGCACGAATCCTCTGTGTGACCTACTCTGTTACATAGTACGCATTTAATTAGCGGCTTAAGACAAAACTAGAAATTATGCCCTTTCAGTTGTAGCAGCCCGGAAGAGAGCCAGATCTCTTACTCGAATTCCAACTATAGTGGGTACGGATATAAGAGATAATATTGGTTTTGTTTCTAACCTGGTTTCGATCGGAAAGTTGAAGAATCTATACTACTTATCAAGAAGGGCAATAGCTGATCAGGGTTAGGAACGTAATGCCAGAGCACGAGATGTTAGGGTCCTACCACTGATAACCACGAATAACACAATCCACTGCTGGTTTATCAACTATAACGCAATGATTAAGTAACGCTAATTTTTAATAAAACTAAAGTTCTACATCTCCAAAACCTGACCATAATTTTGTTCGTATGGAAAAACATTAACTTCTCTTGCCAATCCGGCCAAGTAAGCAAATTGAAGTCAGGCCTTCGTAATACATCTTAGCGAGAGCATGGAGTTTCTGCATGGCAAAGTGAGTGACAGTTTTATCATCGCAACCGTACCTATACACTAGCACATTCATTGACTTTCTTGAACCAGATATCAATCCGTTGATTTCTCGTGGATGGGTTGAAATTTGGAAGTAAGAATAAACAAGACGTTTTGAAAGATCCTGTGTCATGGGTAGACGGCTGAGATGTCAAACTATGCTCAAGACATTTTAAAACATTTCTAAGAAACAAATGGACTACGTGACCTTTTATTATATCCCGCGACGCTCCGACGGCAGCCTCTGCCCGCCGGGACAGATCTGGGGACGCGTTGCCGCTGTGATGTCTGTCAGCCGCCGCGCGCATGGCACCGCAGAGCCGCCGAAGTCGTACGCGGCGCGTTGTAGCGGCTGCGACACCGATTGCAGTCCTCAACCCGTAGATGTTGCCCCCGCTCTTGCAGTAACTTCCACTCCAGACTCTTCACCTGCTCACAGCTCGACTCCAATACTTGATCCGAGATCAGGACAGCGAGTACGTAGCCGGCTGCGGCTGCGTTTCCTCCCTCGGGTACGGTTTCGATGTCCCCCGTGGTCGAGCGTCTCAAGTCATCAATCCGTGGTCGGTCCGTGCCAAAAAAGAAAAATAAAACAAAGTTAAAGTTTGAGAAAACTGTAGGTATATCTAAGGGGCGTTGAAAATATAGACATCATCGCACAGTTCTCCTCTCTCATAGAAGGAAGGGTTGGCAGGCTTTGACGATTATATTTAAAAATTAGTGATAACAACAGAGACTGCTTGATGTGACCTCCATAAAACACTGCCAATATTCAGATCCCGAGCTGATAGGTTTGTTAATAAAGAGAACCCAAATACCTAATTAATTCATTGACCTGACCCAAGAATCGAACCCGGTACCTTATGATCCACGAACAAACATGTAACCGCTAGACCAACCAGGCATTTGTCAACCACAATAAAAATAAACAAATTATAATAACAATAAAAAAAAATAATAATTGAATTTGTTTTAAGCCGACGACTTATTTGAAATTAAAGTTTAACGTATCATAGCGAGTGATTATACTTATTCATTGGTATTAGTAATTACAGTATCAAATCCAACGCTCACTCAATCTTTTCTTTTTTTTTTTTATATACCCACGTAATATCAATGTGTAAATTACATATTTCACCATAAATAAACCATAATGTAGCTTGGGAAAACACGTGGCTAAATATTAGTCAAACAACAAGTGAAACTATTATGAAGGTTACACATTTGATGATGATAATAGCTAATGAATATAGTATAACTGGGCGTGTACTTACGCGTTGAACGGTAACGCTGTCTTCGCACTTCTGAAATATAAACTTCAGCAGCAGGGAGCGTTGGTAGCAAGGAATACTCAAACTTGTATGTATAAATTCACTTTATTACTTTACAGAAATTACACAGACAGTATCTACTTGAACGTTACGATTCCTTCAAAATTAGAAAACACAATGAGCGCGCCACGTAGCCAAAGTCCTTACAACATCTCTTTTTGACGTGGAAGGGAAAGTGAACTCTGATTGGTTGCCGCCTTTTTGCGTTAACCAATCACAAAATGACAGTTGACTATTCTGTACGAAGAGTTGTGTTGCCAACTTAAAAAAATAAAAACGATATAAAAACTTAAAAAAATAAACGATTAACGCAAATTCAATCATGATCCTAACACACGTTTGTGAATTTCAGAAATTTGCGTAAACAGATACAAAAGGCTTTCTTGTTTTGCCTCCACACAGCTTTGTTGTTCTTTTATATAAAAGAAGAAAAAGTATGTTCCTCATAGTCAACTGTTTTGTATATTATCAGGAGATAGTACTGTAACTAACGTCCTAAAAAGCTAAATTTATACTGATGATACAAAAGGAATGTTGTAATAAAGCTTGATTCCCTACAAGTGGGATTTTCCTTTTGTCTCAACGAAAAAGTTTGTCTGAAACACAAACAGGAACGTGTCGTGTAAGCCGCTCTCTTCGTTTGCGCAAAGCCCTGCTTGTAAATAAGCTAAACTTTTTATTTGGGGCGCCAGTTCCTTACGTTGAAAACAAAACTCATCCGGTTTGTTTTTAACCGAAAGATAAGGAAATTCGAGAATTGAGATTTCACACGAAAAATTTTCTGATTGTAAAGTATTTTTAGCGTCTTAAATATTAGGCACTTTAATAACAATCGCTACCTTAATTTTATTTTTAATTAGAAAATAAAATTTCTTCAATCAAGTATGTAAAATATGACAAAAATAGCGTATGTTGTGAAGAACTCAAAAATCTGACTAATTTCCAAAATGACATAAATAGATTGATAAAATACTATCTATTCATCTACTAGTTGTAATTGTTAAATATCTAAAAATATATACCATTTCAATCGTATCGAAGACTATACCGTAACAAATTGAACCCGAATCAACCGCAAATGATTTCCACCCGCCCCCAGTTGACTGGTTGTACGGGAAGCAATTAGGACTACAGAACCGCTCTATTAGCTGACCGCGGACCCTTCCCTTCCACCCGAGGCCACGAGCTGAATCGCCTCAAAATCGGTGTTAGCGTCAGCGTCAAGTGTTAATAAAGAAGGAAAATGCCGATACGACGACCATGAAACAAAAAAATAAAAACCATGGCATCCAAATGTAGGTACATACCGTTTGTTACGCTTGTACTGAAGCATTGCAGCAGCGCTTATTTATCCATTAAAATAGTCGGAAGAAGATAAAATAAACGTTATCCTTTTTAAATTAGTGGTTGACAACCTCAATTATATTTATACATAATTAAAGATGATGGGAAAGGTTATACATAAAGAAAGATTGTTTAGTGGTTGATAAAAACACCTACACACGAACGTCGACAGAATACAAGAGTCATTGAAAGTAAAATTCTGAAGATTGTGAAGTCTTAATTGATATTCGTAAATCATACTTGTACATAGTTTCCGACAGATCAATAGTGTCGTGGCCCAGGTTTACAGCCCATTGTGTCCTTTAATGCTCTATAAACCATTTCCAAATAATAATAATATTGGCTAACATTTAACTGTCCCACTTTATAGAAATCATAGTCACAACGCTATGAACGTTGCTTGCCCCTAAAGTCTTAAATTCTTTTAGCGATGCACTATCGCCGTTTTCATCAAATTACTAACAATATTATCAACATCATTATCGGTCTATTTCAAAAACTTAACTTCAGATTTTGAAGCTAAGATCTAATCCAGGACTTTTGATCTTAACCAATGAACCAACGAAGTAGTCGAAATAAAGATGTGGGTACATTTTACTCATAATTATAAAAAAAAATTGCATTCGTGAAGCAGATTTTGCATTGATGTGCAAATTACGTATATTAATAATGACGTTAAGCTTATAACAGAGTATAATAACATTTACACTTCACAAGCATAAGTCACAGAGAACGATATCCAGGTGAGGCCGCAGACAAACTAAAACAAAATGAAGCAAAAGGTCATACGAGTAAATAGTGAAAACAGATCACCGCTGGAGGGTATTTGTAGATTTGTGTGAACGTTACGCTCCAAGCGATCGTGTTACTGCGCTACTGGAGTACTTGCAATAAGCAGCTTAGCGGAACAATTCAGAGATTTCCTCTTCGCAGGTTTTCGAGAAGATTATGAAATACAATTTCGTAAAGTAACCAGTAATATGGTTCGCTTAGGAAAATTGTACAAAACATTTCGTCATCATCATAAGCCTATTTTCATGACCCTCTGCAGAGCCAGGCCACTCCTAATAAGGAAGAGAATTTGGAGCTTAGATCCAGTACATATGTCGAATGTTTCATTCTGTAATAATTACTATCAGCTGATAGCGGCCTGCGTGCGCGTGCTTTCTAAACATCTCCAAGTTCCGACTTACGTTTTGTTATAGAGCATTTATCAGAAGCTATAATATCGACCCACTCAAACCATCAATATGATGTCTTTAAATCTATTTTATTAAATTACTTTGAACATGTAAAATTCCCAATATCCCGGAATCCGGATTTCAGTCCGAAATCAGCGCAGTATCTGAAGATGTTTGTAATTTTTTAAATGCAAATTTAATAACAAAATCTTATCATTCATTGCTTGTAATAAAGGCGCAATGTTAAGAACGTTCATACTAAAAGTTAGTTTAGTCCCATTTCTAGTAAGAGGCCAATATAGAAGGCCCATGTGCCGACCCAATCTCAATAAGAACGCTACAATACGACGCAGTTCAACGCCAATTACAATTTCACGACACCCTTCCACAACATTTGAAAGGTCAAATCATCTACTTTTCATACAAGTATCGAGAAGTCTGGTCTATAATTCAAGTTTTAATAAAAGCTCAGGTGGACAGACATTAATAATACGGCGTACGGTCACTCGCATGGATTTCTGCAGTGGACGGTGAAGTATTGCCGACGGCGCTTTTTCCACAATATCGACTGCAGATGTGAACTTGAATAAGATTTTCGAAGTTACAATTTTTACCAATATCACTTGCTATACTTTGTGACTTTAGATTTAACTTTTCAAAAGCGCTTGTATAGAAGTCTACTCGAATTTGAATTCAGATTGGTCAATATGCCCTAAGTTTCTGGAATTGGATTTCTCTAGGACAAATTATTATCCGATTATGATGTTTCTTTATTTGTATGTTTTTCAAAACTAGTGCAATATACATCGTTCATGTTCAGGGTAGACTCGAAACTTGGCGAGACCTCCTTCAAATTAACATTCTGGACTTTTTAACAAATATCTGCTTATCTGTTTACCACGAGCCCTGGTATTTATTAGGGGGTAGTAGCACATTCCGTGATGCGCTAATGTCCTCCTGCGCCGCCGGTGGCTCGTTAGTCAACCCTTATCAGCGCAGGTAGGCACACGTGTCGCGATATATTATCATACGCCGCGGCGGTCCGAGGGGAACGGAACTGGTATTTGTACACTCAACATCGCGAATTGTTAAATGAGTTTTTGTTTTGACCCACTTGTTTGTTGTTTGGCCAAATTGCCACAAATAGTAGGAGAGCCCAAGAGAGATTTTTTGCTGTTAAGTTATTCGAGCGCGGCAGATCCACAAGAGACCACAAGAGACGATACTTTGCAAGTTTTTGAGTAACTCTGATGGGTCCTTTACACAGAGGCACACGTTTAGGGCAACCCGTTAAAATATTAGAAAATGTCAATAATCAGAAATGACCAACAAAAACGTCAGATTAAGGCAGAGTTAGGCAGAAAGAGGCAGATTAGCTTAAAAGTGTACATTTCGAAAATCTGACGCGCTCGGGCAATTGCAAAATAATCTTGCCTCTTGGGCTTCCCCGCTGCAAAAGAAACTTTAACTGGCAACCAGTTAAATTTAATCATGTTAACACAGTTAAATATAAGATACGGTTACAAAATATAATATCGGCAACAACGTACTTGCTATAAAATGTAGGAACACACACGTATATAACAATAACTGTTGCTTTCAAGATGACGATGACACGCGGATGCAGCCACCGGAAAGCTTGGGGCGACAAGGGCTAAGGGCCCCCGTGAGTTCTATGAATGAGAGCGTCATGCGTGCGTACTATGGGGCGACAGAGGGGGGAACTAACTTCTCTGCGTACCGTGCAAGGATGCTGTCTTTGTTTCAGATGCTAGAACCAACGATGACTGTGACTGCACAACGACTTTTGGATCAGGTGCGGACTATTCTGCGACGTCATCTGCTGGATGAGTCTCTGTCTGTTATCACTGACAGGTATATTGTAGCCAATAGACCTGATATAGTGATAGTCGATCGATCAGTACGCCGTGCAATAATTGTTGATATTACTATTCCTCATGACGATAACCTCGTGAAAGCCGAAAAGGAAAAACTATCAAAGTACTTGGACCTTGCTCACGAGATTACCGCCATGTGGAATGTTGAGTCAACTATTATTGTTCCGATGGTCGTTTCAGTCCATGGTCTTTTTGCGAAAAGCTTCGATCAACACCTTAAGAAGCTTTCGCTTAGTTGTTGGATCAAAGGTCGGATACAGAAGGCAGTAGTCCTTGAAACGGCGCGTATTGTGAGGAGGTTCTTGGACCCGCAAAGGCCCCGCAAACGGAGGAGAAGATTTTTTTTATAAATTTTTAATAGTGTTTTTATATATATTTTTGTATTACTTAAAACATTGTTAAAAATTTAAAAAAAATATGTAAATAAATATAAATGAGAGAAAAAAAAAGTGTTGCTTTAATTGTTGCTTCGTCTTATTTTAACTTAATAAACTTTATGGAACTATTGTATTAGATTTTAACATCATCTATACAACGATAGTGTTAAGGTCATTAATACACTTTAACTGTTACTGATTTTACTTCTGGTATAAATCAATGATCATACAAATTATGGATTTTTTTAAGATTACCTAGTGCAATTACTTTTATATGAATTCTTATGAAGTATTAGAAACGTAATATATTTATCTTGGAAAATCAAGAACTAACAGAGGATATTAAATTTCATTATTGAATTATTCACAGCCAGTTGACGCTGTAAACGTTGGTAAGTTATACATAAAACGAATACCAATATTATGTTAGCTATAGGAGATCAATAAGGCTTTTAGTATAAAATGTTCTTAGCAGCCGCCCTCAGCTCGGTAATGCAATTAAAGCTATCGGAGTGCTATCCCAGTCCCACTCGAGTGTGAGTGCATCTCTATAAGATTACACACACTGCATCCAATAAATGCACTTATGTACTTCCATTCCTTCTAGTATAATTATAATGGATTTTAATTTTAGCATAAAACCTTTCATTTTAATTAAATAACCAGTGGATTCACTTGTGTTGATCCCGTTATCGTGGGAATATCGATAAATGCGGTGTCGTCTACATCGCGAAATGAGTAACGATGCTCAAGTCAATAAAACGAATAGTTTTAGACATCTGCGATGAGTGAGTGGTTAGAATTTCGCTTAAATTTATACCTATACTTTAAAATTCAATATTGGTAATATTTAAAAATAATAATTTAACCTGATGTGTACGTAACAGTTACTCATTACGTCCTATGGGTAATCTGAGTTACTAGAACCTAGAAATTAAATTCATATACAGATATTATATATATTTAAATAACCATTAACCAAAAAACTCTCACGGTTAACATGTGCAAAACTTAGAACGGTGATAGGACTGATCACAGGACACTGTCCATTAAACAAACATCTCTCAATTCTAGGTATGACCGACAGCCCTATATATAGGGCTTGCCTGGAACACGACGAGACACCGATACACGTTATGCTCAGTTGCAGAGGGGTATCGGAACAACGTGAACCTACACCAGGGGTTCCACGCAAACATACTGCCCAAGTGCAGAAAGACCCAGGAAGAAGAAGAAGAAGAAGATAGATAGATAGATAGATAAAATCATCAAAAAAAAATAAAGAATAACAAATAGAATAATATATAAAACAATAATTAAATATGTACAAGGACGGTCTTATCGCTGAAAGCGATCTCCTCCAGACAACCAGCACAGTTGGAATAAAATGTGGGAAAGCGGATAGTGCAACACAATAATAAATAGACTACATACACTTACATTCTAGTAATACATAAATAGTAATAAGACAAAATATATAGATAATGTATATATATAGATATACTAGCAGTCGCCCGCGACTTCGTCCGCGTGAAAACCTCTTAGGTACCCTTCTAATTTTAAAGACAGACTTTCATACAAAATGTGTAAAGGCACATATAGTGTGCTCATTCCCCGCTCCCCCTCTCAATTTAATTTTTTTTATAGTTTCCCGTGAAGCAATATTCTCCGTCCCGTCCCGTGTACTGAAGGTCTACATTTTTGTTAAACATTGTATGACATTTTAGTACATTAACATTAAAAATATATATTTATGGCAAGCTGATGGGTATAAATTCATATTAAATAGTATATTTCACTCTTGAGTCTAACCTTCAGAATAAACAAAAATAATTTTACAATCCGACACGCAGATAGAGATTAGCCCGTTTAAACAAACGAACAAACTCTTCCGTGTATTAAATAGATATTTGAACAAAGATCGAATTCTTAATTCATCATCGTATATAGAACATAGATCTAAACTCCTCTCCCGCACGCGCACCCCCGCCTTGGTGACGCTCACTTCGCAACGCAGAAATAGTAATATTTTAATTTCGCCATAACTTCAAAACCAAAAGTCCAATTTTAATCTTTTAAATACCAAATATTATCTACATAAACTGTACTTCGTGATGAAATAATTTATTTTGATAAGGATTAATAGCATGAGTAAAATAAATGCGTTTAAATGTAGTCAAAAAAAAAAATTAAGATTTTTAAATAAAAAAATGGTTGTTGTGCCTCACTCGACATAGATAGGTATAGTGTGTCCCGGACGTTTTTGTAGATATTTATAAGATCTCCAATTAATTAGAACATTTTATGGTTCTATCTTTTATAGTTTACGCAGCGTACGCAAAATAAGTAACTTTTCTTGTTGATTTTGTACACCTTGTGTCCGAAAAACCCAAATATTTTACGGAACCCTAATTTTTTCCAAAATAAAATTTAGCCTATGTTACTCGTGAATAATGTAGCTTTCGAATGGTGAAAGAATTTTTAAAAACGGTCCAGTAGTTTTTGAGCCTATTCATTACAACCAAACAAACAAACAAACAAACAAACAAAGTTTTCCTCTTTATAATATTAGTATAGATAAACCTACATAAAATAATACATATATACATATTCATAACAGAGATAAGTAGTATTCCCTTAAAACGATTTTTGAAGACATTCATTGATTCAGACTGTCTAATGTCCCTTGGCAAATCATTCCACAGTGCTACGGTTTTTACTGTAAAGGAACTACTGTACGCTGAAGTACGACTTACTGGTAATTGCAACTTATTATCGTTTTTGGCCCGCAAGCTGCATTCAGCATTGCTATCCAGAAAATTGAATCGCTCTTTGAAATATTGCGGCGTAGGAGGATAATATAAAATAGAATATAGAAGCGAAAGTGCGTGTAAATTTCTACGAGATCGGATAGGTAGCCACTTTAACTGAGCTCGATACAGAGACACATGGTCGAACTTACTTAGAAGAAGATACAGATATCATCATCATTATCAGCCTATTAACAGCCCACTACAGAGTCAGGCGTCCCTCCTTTAGAAGAGGGGTAACGGAGTGTAGACCCACCACGCTACACTAATGTCGATTCGAGGGCTTAGGGTGATAATGTTTCAGTCATTAACGATCATTGTATGATGTTTATGATAATGGCCGGAATCAACGGTTTGACGTGCTCTTCGAGGCATGCAAGTAACACCACCAACTTCCCGACTCCGGGTTAGGAATTTACAGAAAATTTCTTAGTATAAAGAACAGCTTAGAATTATTCCAAGACCGATCGCACGCAGGTCCTTGTGATCGAAGCCAAACAGGCTTACCACGAGACCAGCGAAACAGTCCTATATAGCTAATATTATTTATAAATGGCAACTATTATTCGATAGAACTGAGGCTGACAGCTCCTTTTTATAATTACGGCGTGCTACGCCGGCCGCGGCGCCGCTTCTGCGAACACACCCTGCGATAAATTGTTATTGCGTTCACTGGATAATAGAATTTCTATCTGAACTAATAATCGTGTTTCTTCCCACCATAAAAACATTATCAGTACATACATTTCTGCCAGATCATATCTAATGATGATAAGATTGTAAGACACGAGTTCGAAGGAAAGTACACGTTTTAGTTTTAGGAAGTTGCTGGTGTTACCTATCTCGTACTCCGGAGAGTATATGAAGTAGCCGGCTACGTCCTTTATCAATACCATCGATAATCGTTACCAGAATTATATCACCTTACCCCGATAACCTCGATCAGGCTTTGTTCCTTTTATGATAGGGGATAAGGTACTAATACCATACCCCATATTTAGGACATGGGGTATGGGATTAGTATATGGAGTATAAGTTTAATTACGCTTGTAAATATCATGATGATGAAATTGTTCAAAGTCTATCAAGCATCTATTTTCCACAATGTGTGCGTTGCGCCGTATTAAATACGAGGACCATATTGTACGTGCCCTAATCCCACACGTATCGATACGGATACCCGTTAATTGGATAGTAAGTTAGTTGAACGCCCGACGTATAACGTCGCATGCCGAGGCTTAGCGTACTGGTACGTGTCGGCGGCGCGGGGCAGCACGCTTTGTTCCCGCTAATTGCATCGTCGGAACATAGAGTGCTTTTTATTGGATTGGGTTTCGAATACCCCTTTTATATACTTCGCTGTGGATTTGAAGCGAGCTACGGTAACAGGCCCGTAATTGTGCCTTTGTTAGTGGAATAGGAGAGAAGTGCATTGCGCCGTGCACTCCATCTGAGCGTTAAAACACTGCATGCTCTAATGGAATGGAAGTAACCAAATATCTAAAAAATCGGTAGCAGCGAATGTACTCATAAATATAAATCTTTTTATATACATATAATTTATGTACGAGAAAGACTTTAATTAAATCACCCTGGTACATATTATTAGGTATATGTAAGTCGTTAACATCCTGATACCTTAGAGTTCACGAGATTGATGAGACGATTCTATGACAAGATAATACCTGTGATCTTATGTTACAAGACGCCAAGCGAAGCTTATTTACCTTGATATCAAATTATTAATTGTTATAACTTTTTATATTAAATAGACAGCTTGCAGTAAATTTCTTTGTAAACGAGCTTGTCGAAGGAAACACTACCGCTATACCGCAACGCTGTTTTTCAGCTGAGAAACACTGCTGTGAAAGAGCACAACATTACACCACAATACCATGAGTCCTTACTGTGCCACTCTTAGTCACGATTCAAACTCTAATATAATGGTTTATCTCTTAATATCTATTGGTTCCACCAACGACTACTATATTACAAAACAATGGATTATAACCGCTCATTATATTTTTGCTATATTTTTTAGGGTTCCGTACCTAAAAAGGAAAAACACGGAACCCTTATAGGATCACTTGGTTGCCCGTCCGTCTGTCTGTCAAGACCCGTTGCACAGATAATGGAAAAATTACGAAATCTGTAAATTTTTAGTTACATCATACATATAACACAAATACATATGATAAAAATATTTTTAATAATTTACACTTACCCCCTTTTCTTATGAACGCGTAGAGATATTAAAAAAATATAATTCATGTCAAATACTTGGCTCTATAAAACCTTTAAGCTGTAACAAAATCAAACTTCTATGTCAACACAGTCAAATGATATAGCAATATAAGCCGCATATTTAACTCTACTCTACTACTTGCAGCTAGTCCTAGAATCTTGAAATTTCGCATGAAGCAATGAAAAAAAAATTATTATAGGACATACATCGCTATATAGCCCCAAAGTAAGCGTACTCGTAAGTAGCTTGTGTTATGGGTGCTATGATAACTGATGAATATTTTTATGTATGTTATACATAAATAATTATAAATAATATATAAAAACTTATAATATATAGATAAACACCCAGACACTGGAAAACATCCATGCTCATCACACAAACATTTTTCCAGATGTGGGAATCGAACCCACAGCTTAGGACGCAGAAGCAGGGTCACTACCCACTGCGCTACTCGGCCGTCCGGCAATGTTTAGGAATAATTTCGAAAACCTTAAGATGTATGGAACCCTCGGTGCGCGAGTCTGACTCGCACTTGGCCGGTTTTTTATTTCTGATATTATATATTTATTCCCTCAACATTATTGATGTTTGTTATACATCAATGACCAATATTGAAAAATGTATCGACAATGAACGAATGAAGTCTAAAATCGAATCCAATTTATCACTCTCAACATAAATCAGTCAAGTTTTGAGAGCGCGCAGATGTACAATGTTAACTTGCGCTAGCTGGACGTATTGACAGGAAGTTATTGCAACATATTGTTTATACGCATAACATTTGTGTGTTGAGAGAATTGCTTACGTTGTCCATGCGAACAACTGTAAAATATTTAAATGAGCCGTCTCAGCTATTGCACAGTCATATCACACTATTGAAATCGAAGTAATATGCTTATTCATCTTTAGTTTTTATTGAAAAGTGTAACACTTAAGGGATTATTTATATTTAAGAATAAACATAATATCAAAAATTGCAGAACCGATGGGATTATTGTAACAGTTCATGCTGTAGATGGCATTACAGACCGTATACCATATTGTATCAAATCATTGTATCAAAAACATAATATCAAGGTACAATTTCGGCACCGACGTCATCGGGATCGTGGCCTAGCAGTAAGGCGCGCTAAGTTCCCGGATTGCCAGAGAGACGCGGGTTCGAATCCCGTCGGTTCCGTAATTTTTGATATTATGTTTATTCTTAAATATAAATATGCTTATTGTATATTTTTGCCTCTTATTTATTAATTTAAAAATCCTTTTTAACAATGATAATATTTAACCTGCATGTTATCTACTGTCTGTGTAACTATGTAACATGTTTTTTTTTTAATTTTTCAATATTACTTATTATTAAAACTGTACATAACATAGCATAACGCAACGACATCACGCTTCAAGGATTTAAGCTTTCACGTACATTTCAGTTACGCCTGATCCGTGAGGGATTCATTCATGTAGGTATTGCTAGTAACATTGAATACTGCGCTTCAAACAGCTAGAGTCTACGACGATTAGACGAGAATCATTAAAAAAAGAATGTACTCTGCGGCATTTTTGACTTATATAAAAGGACGGTTTATTAAATTGCGGACATTATCAATTCCAGTTCTAGCATAGGCAGTTATGCTTCCTCAATAACTAATATTATAAAGAGGAAAACTTTGTTTGTTTGTTTGTTTGTAATGAATAGGCTCAAAAACTACTGGACCGTTTTTAAAAATTCTTTCACCATTCGAAAGCTACATTATCCACGAGTAACATAGGCTAAATTTTATTTTGGAAAAAAATAGGGTTCCGTAAAATATTTGGGGTTTTCGGACACAAGGTGTAAAAAATCAAACAGAAAAGTTACTTATTTTTCGTACGCTGCTTAAACTATAAAAGATAGGACCATAAAATGTTCTAATTAATTGGAGATCTTATAAATATCTACAAAAAAGTCCGCGACACACTATACCTATCTATGTCGAGTGAGGCACAACAACCATTTGTTTATTTAAAAATCTTGATTTTTTTTGGACAACATTTAAACGCATTTATTTTACTCATGCTATTAATCCTTATCAAAATAAATTATTTCATCACTAAGTACAGTTCATGTAAATAATATTTGGTATTTAAAAGATTAAAATTGGACTTTTGGTTTTGAAGTTATGGCGAAATTAAAATATTACTATTTCTGCGTTGCGAAGTGAGCGTCACCAAGGCGGGGGCGCGCGTGCGGGAGGGGAGTTTAGATCTATGTTATATATACGATGATGAATTAAGAATTCCATCTTTATTCAAATATCTATTTATTTAGTACACGGAAGAGTTTGTTCGTTTGTTTAAACGGGCTAATCTCTATCTGCGTGTCGGATTGTAAAATAATTTTTGTTTATTCTGAAGGCTAGACTCAAGAGTGAAATATACTATTTAATATCAATTTATACCCATCAGCTTGCCATAAATATATATTTTTAATGTTAATGTACTGAAATGTCATACAATGTTTAACAAAAATGTAGACCTTTAGTACACGGGACGGGACGGAGAATATTGCTTCACGGGAAACTATAAAAAAATTAAATTGAGAGGGGGAGCGGGGAATGAGCACATTATATGTGCCTTTACATATTTTGTATGAAAGTCTGTCTTTAAAATTAGAAGGGTACCTAAGAGGTTTTCACGCGGACGAAGTCGCGGGCGACTGCTAGTAATATTAATAAGATTAGTGTTTAAGGAAAGATTGTTTCATTTTGAATTGATTTAAGAAAGTTTGCAATTAAAATGTGTTGATATTTTGATTAATGTGGTTTTCCTGCTCGTGCCTTTTAACCACAATTCACAACGTTAGTATGTAATACGAAGTGGCAAAATTTTAATGAAGGACATCGCAATCTACAAAATTACCAATTTCAAAACTATCAGAACACTCTCTAGGCGACCTACCAAAGTGGCTAACAAATGACACAATTAAGTATTAACGAGTAAAATAGTGTCAATCTAGATTAGGGGCAACAAAGAATTCAGTAAGTAGCGAGGCGCAGATTACAAAAGGAGGTTCAGGTTGGCTGTCAGACGATATTCAACTAGCAGCAGGCGACGCGAGTACAATAGGTACAAGGTCTCGTTCCGCAGAACGTTACTATTGTCGATGGTTTGAGCCTTTTAAGCTGTCAGCTAAGCTAACGTGTCAGCTGCAGGAAATCTTGAAAACTTTCCTATTTCGCATTGATATTACAACTATATGTTCTATTTTACTTTGAACAAACTCACACCTAGCATAAAATGCACATTTTAATTCATCCGTTTTTTATAGCATTGAAGCCATTATCTATTCTCAATTTTTAACTATTTATAGGTTTAATTTGTAGATGTAAGCCCTTGACTGCAGTCACACCTGATGGTAAGTGATGATGCAATCTAATAATACATTTCGTTATTCAGGTATAATAAAGGCCTAATATTGGGCCAATTATAATCTAACATAAAAGCAGGCTAATTTGTTAGGAGAATGAAATCCACACCCTTTTAGGTTTCTATACGACATCGTACAACTTCCAAAAAGTGTAAAAATACTTTGAGATATTTTATTCTTAAAAGAAGAAGGCTATGGTGTACCTATTTCAGTAAAATTAGGTCATTTAATACGCCCTTCCTTCTTCTACATATTAGATATGTACATTAAAACACACTTACTGTGTGGAAATTTTTGGGTTCGCTAGGCGTTGGACGTCAGCAAAAAGGGATTTCAAGTGATATTGATTTGAATGCGTTAAATCAACAATTTTGTAAAGGTACGACTCATATTCCATTAAAGGCTCAAACTCTTGATTCAATCAATTTACTTCCTTATCCTATTTATCCAAAATTCTATTTCAAAATTGTTACACCCTATGAAGTTATGAAGCATTTAATGGCAGTGAAATCGGACGCCATGGGTAGCGACAGTATCAGTCGTAAGATGATACATCTAAGTTTGGACGGTGTCTTGCCTATTATATGTCATTTATTTAACACATCCCTTTTAACTAACGTCTTTCCCAGTGCATGGCGTGTGGCTCATGTAATACCCATACCAAAAACCAATAACCCCACATTGTTTTCCCATTTCCGACCTATTTCTATTCTTCCATTCTTATCCAAAGTCCTTGAGCGTATTGTCCATTCCCAACTTTCACTATTCCTCTCTAAGAATAACATTCTCAGCCCTTTTCAATCTGGTTTTCGTCGTGGGTACAGCACGGTTACGGCTTTAACTAAAGTCTGCGATGATGTTCGTTTTTCGAGTCGAGTTGACAACAAGCAAGTTACAATTTTGACCTTGCTCGATTTTTCTAACGCGTTCAACACTGTTGATTTTGAAATACTTCTAGCGATACTTAAGTCTATTAATATTTCTCCTCCTGTTGTCAGCTGGTTTCATTCTTACCTGTACGATCGCACCCAGTGCATCCGTGTTGGGGAGAAGTTATCCTCTTACTGCTCTCTTAACGCCGGTGTCCTACAGGGTGGTGTGCTATCACCTTTACTTTTCTCTATTTTTATCAATACAGTTACTAGTCTCCTGTCAATATCTTATCACCTGTATGCTGACGATTTTCAATTATATATTAAAACCCCTGTTCTTGGCATTTCAGAGGCCATAAATCGTCTCAACAATGAGCTTAAGGCTGTCTGCGACTGGAGCAAGTCTTATGGATTATTAGTGAATGCTAATAAATCCCAAGTTATTATACTGGGTAATTCCAGGCAGATATCCAAAATTAACTTTCCCGTTTTACCCCCAGTTGTCTTTGATAGCGCCGTGCTACCCTATAGCAAGACTGTAAAAAACCTTGGCCTTATCATGGATTGCAATCTATCGTGGAGGCCACAAGTTGCTCAAGTAAGCAAGAAATTTTTTAGCGCATTTGGGTCCTTAAAAAGATGGAGTAATCTGCTGCCCATTAGAACTAAAACCTTACACGTGAATGCTCTTCTTCTTCCTATCTTAGATTATGCTGATGCCTGTTACCTGGACTTGACCGAAGACCTCCTGAACAAACTCGAACGGTTGCAAAACTTGGGCATTAGGTTTATATTTGGCCTTAGAAAATACGATCATGTGTCCGAGTTTCACAATAAACTTCAATGGCTTCCTATCAGGCATCGGCGCAATCTTCATGTCCTTTCACTTTTATATTCTATCCTTTTCCATCCTTGGACACCGCCTTACCTTAAGGAGCGATTTAATTTTCTTGGACCCTGCACTTCTCAGGGCTCACAACGGTCTTTAAGAGAGAATGTGCTTGCTATGTCTAAAGGTGACTCAGATTCTTTTACCATTAAGGCTGCTACATTATGGAACGCGCTTCCGGATGATATTAGACGCTCTAAATCACTGGCTGTATTTAAGAATCGTGTTAAGAGGCATTATCTATCATTATAATTGTCATCAAATTGTAATGGTAGATAATGTTTCTTATGCTGTGTGTATATATTATTGTGTTATTATTTATGTTTTTAAAATATATTATTTGTAATTATATGTCTTAGTATCATTATATAGTAAGTATTTATGATAGTATTTATTAAATATATATATGTATATATAATAGATATTTATATTTATCGATATATGTAGTATGTATATTATTATTGGTAGTTTATTTAATTAGTTGCATGTATGTTTTGATTATGTAGTTTATTGCAATCCCGTCTCACACAATTATTCTTCCTTAGGATGGGTAGCCTGGAAGAGATCACTTTTAGTGATAAGGTCGCCCTTTGCTTTTTCGCTATATCTTATTGTATTGTACCATTCTTGTTTTTGTTTTTGCAATAAAGTTGTTTATTATTATTTTATACATAAATTATACGCTCACGCCCGGACACACAATAAATACATATAAACAAAAACCGAAACTGTTATGGTAAACGTACTTAGATACTTGATATAAATAAACTTAAATATACGCTACATAAATACATATATGCTCCGGGCGGAGGATTCACCCCGGCAGGGAGACCAAACGGCCGGGGGTCAGGGCGACAGGTGAAGAAACCGGCGGACCATCCTAGCCGAGTCGAGCAAGACCGCTTTTTGCATCTTGCCTGCGAGCGAACCGCCACGGAACCCCAGCCGCCTCAGATGGTGAGCGAGGCTGACTGGGACCAACCCATTGGCAGATATAACGATCGGGATGATTTCAGTGGACTCCACATGCCACATGGCGGTAACCTCGTGAGCCAGATCAAGGTACTTACGTTTTTTCTCCGTCTCAGCTCTCACAAGGTTCTCGTCATATGGAATTGTGATGTCCACCAAAAACACCCTCGACTGTGCCCGGTCTAACACCACGATATCAGGCTTATTCGCTAGAATAGTCCTGTCCGTGATGATAGACCGGTCCCAATAGAGCCGGATTCCGTCGCGTTCTAGCACTGGCACCGGTGTATACTGGTAATAAGGCAGCCGCTGATCCAAGAGACCGTACATCAGAGCAAGCTCTTGGTGAAGGATTTTGGCTGCTTGGTTGTGTCTGTGCAAATACTCAGTGTTGGCAAGAGCCGAACAGCCCGAAAGCACATGTCTGAGTGACTCTCCGGGATGGCGACAGGCTCGACAAATGTCGTGAGTGCCATCCTTCAGAATGTACTTTCGGTAGTTCCGCGTCTTAACCACCTGATCTTGTATCGCACAGACAAACCCTTCGGTTTCCCCAAAGAGGTCTCCGAAGCGCAACCACTGCACGGACGCTTTTCTATCAATATGGGGCTCATGAAGAGCCTTAAAAAAGCGTCCGTGCAGCTCCTTCCCCTTCCATACGGTCTCTCGGTCAGAGGTGCTCAGTACCACTGGTTTCTGCCAATCGCTCTTGGCCAAGGATAGGGGGGTGAGTCCTTTATCACATTCTGTGACCTCCACATGCATCGGAGACTCCCTTTTCGTCTCGAAATAGGTCCTGAGGCTGCATATCTCCCGATTGTGCATGGTTTTGGCGCTGAGTAGGCCTCTGCCACCGCACTTTCGGGGGATATACAACCTCATGACAGACGATTTTGGGTGATGCATACGGTGGAGAGTCATAGTCGTGCGGACTCTTGTATCCAGGGCGTCAAGTTCGGACTGAGTCCATCTGAGCACGCCAAAGGAGTACATGAGAACGGGCATGACCCAGCCGTTATAAGCTCGGACCTTATTGGCGCCTGACAAGTAACTTTTACAGATCTTTGTCAGACGTCGGAAAAAGTCCTCGCAAACTGACTGTTTCATGTCCGCCTCATTTACCCCTACGGATTGTGACATGCCCAGATACCGGTATGTTTCAGCTTCAGAAAGGGTCTTGATGTTAGTTGGCCCGGGGTTGATCCCGGCCGTATGAGTAACCTTTCCCTTCTCAACATGCAAGACCGCACACTTGTCTAGCCCAAGCTCCATTCTGATAGAATTACTGAATCCCGTGGTGAGGTTCAGTAATTCCTTCAGACGGGCAGCATTGGGTGCCAGCAGTTTGAGGTCATCCATGTAGAGAAGGTGAGGCACTTTTGTCCCTCCTCTCCGAAACTGAAAGCCTGTCCCCGAATTCTCTAGTAATGTACTAAGAGGATTCAAGGCCAAGCAGAACCACAGTGGACTCAGACAGTCGCCCTGGAAGATACCCCTCCGTATCCTTATCCGGTCATCGGCAGCCGCCAGCCGCTTGCCATGGAGATAAAGGATCGTGCTCCATTGCCCCATACACGACCGGAGGAAGTCTTGAACTGTACTATCAATTTTGTACAGTTCAAGGACCCTCAAGAGCCACGAATGAGGCACCGAGTCGAATGCCTTTTTATAGTCAATCCAGGCAGCGGCGAAGTTCCGGCGATTGCGTTTGACCAGCTGGCCCGCAACGGAATCGATGAGAAGGAGCTCCTTAGTACCGCGGCTACCGCCCCGGCATCCGTTCTGAGCTCCAGATATGATGTTATTTTCGTCAACGTGACGGGTTATCTTGGAGCTCAGAACGGATGTCAGTGTCTTGTAGATGGTAGTAAGACACGTAATGGGGCGGTATTTAGATGGGTCCGCGGTATCGGTGGTCTTTGGAGCTAAGTGAGTGATCCCGGTGGTGAAAAGGTTCGGGAGCGTCCTTTGCACGAGAGCCTCTTGGAATTGGCGAGCCAAGGTGACATGGCAAGCCGAGAACGCCTTCAGCCAGTAGTGGTGCAGTCCGTCGGGCCCCGGAATTTTCCAGTTCGCAGCCCGCCTTACCGCACCAACTACATCCTCCGAAGAGATGGCGACCGGGTTCATCGGCTCAATTGCGGCACATGCCTCCTCTATCACCGCAATCCAAGGGCCCTCATCGTGCTCTACCTCTCCTGACCAGATACTTCGCCAGAAGGCGATGAGGTCGGCCGGACTCGGCTGTGGAGAGGCAGAACAGACCGCAGGACACTCCAGTTTGTTATAGAACCTTTTCTGATCACTCGAGAAAAGACGATTCTGTTGAAATCGCTCGACTCTTTCCGAGTATCGCCGTATGCGGTTCCCCCACGCAGCGATTTTCTGCTTCAGATCGTCGATGCGCTCCGTTAGTTTTTGGGTTATGTCGGCTTGATCCAGCCTAACCCCGAGCCCATTAAAGGCTATCCTAACAGAGCGCACAATCCTTGGCCTTGTGTTGCCCGACCTGAAGCATTGCAGTCTGCCAATGAGTCTTCTGGCGTGGGTGATACGGCGTTCTATCCTCCTCTTCCAGGCTGGTTCTGCTCTGGTGTTATTAGCAGAACGCCCCGGCCGTCCAGGTTCCTTGACTTTGATACCAATGAACCGATGGACGGCCAGGGCTGCCCCGAAGAGAATAGAAGCCGTATCGTCCAGGCCAGTGCTGACCGCCAAATGCTGGTGAAGCATTTGGTTGACAGCCTCAATGACATCCCGCGTCGCTATATTCAGCGTAATACGGGAGAGCCGCGGACGGTCCTCAAGAGGAGCAGTACGGATTTCAGAAATCGTCTCTTCTAAAATCCTTCTCATCCGCTCTAAGTCCAGGGTGACTGTTCCCTCGGTGTCCTCCTCCACATGCAAATCTTGGGACATAGGTTCAGTCTCTTCGCGGGCAGGTGCCGCCGGTGAGACGATTTGCTCTGCGGAAGAGGTTACTACTTCGGGAACAGCCTCACGTCGTAATCGTTCGAGCTCGGTAGCGTTAAAGATGTTCGAACGCTGAATAAACCGAGCCCGATCTGCCAGGTTTTGTTCCGTGACAGTTAAATGCGGCTCAAGCAGCAAGAACTCGCGGTACATTGCAGCTCGGTAGCCAGTCCGTCCAGTTTCTCCCCCTGTAGCCCTGTAGTACGATCGCATGACATTCTCATTCATTGGAGTAGTCCATCTCATGCGACGTACACCACCAGCGGCGGGCACCGATGATTGGGTCCTAGGGGACCCAGCCGGAGCCAAGCCTTCTGGTGGGGATGATGGATGCGCCGACTGACCCGGTGGTAATGGCAGTCGACTGGTTTGGCTGGCGGGTCGCATGCTGCCACGTCCAGCGCCAGCCCCAGACGCGCCCTGGCGGCCCCCAGGTAGCGGCCCTATTCGTTCTCTTATTTTTTGCTCCATCATCATTGGTGTGGGGGGGTGAGTGGCAGTTACATCACCCGGGGTCCACTCAGGTCCCCGAGGAGGCTGTTTTATAGAGGCAGCTTACTCATTTTCGGAGAACCAAAAGATGTTAAAGGGTTCTCCGATCTCCCTTAGTCGCCTCTTACGACACCCACGGGAAAGATAGGGGGTGGCAACATTCTAATCTGCCGGTGCCACACGGCGTTTATTATTATTATTATTAAATTAGTAAGAATGTTGATTTGTGATCATAACTAATAAGTACCAATGATAAACTCAACAATTTAACGCCTCACTATCAAATGGCAACCATTGACACTGTATGCAGCTAAAATATAAAAATACGTATTTATAAGTCGTGTAAAAAACGAAAACCTTCGCCATTTTCATGAGTCGTTTATAAAATAAACATAAGTTAGCATTATGCAAAGTACGAGTATTAATTCCATTTGGTTATTGTTTGGCTATTCGGCGCGTATCCCGCCCCGATAAACAAGCCTGTCACTACACAGACTATTTAGGGGTATCGCGGGTGACGCTCGTGTCTGTAATATCATTATTTGTAATGTTTGCAGTCTGTGTGTGCATAACACATTACAGGGGCGGCAAGCCGTGGGTCGCGAGCGCGTGGAAACTTTGGAGGACGAACTCGTACACATGTTCGCATAGAATACACCTCTAGTGTTTTAATCCAAATATATTGAGGCGATGTCTAGTGTTGTATGCTGGCTGAAAAGTATGGATATCATTCGTCTCTTGCTACGAAAGGTTGAATTAATTAGGCTACTAAGCGACGCCGATGATAAATCGACGAAATCTAAAATCTACGAAATACAGCCAAGTAAGAAGAATCTCGCCTATTGGTCGAGGCCTAGAATCATCACAGACAACTACCTGTCTGTCTGCTTGTGTCTTACAACAAGATACTCTTAAATGAAGGTTGGTGATTTCCCATACGATGTTTTCAGAAGGTACAGTATCAAGATGATGGGCTCGAACCTAATCTAGGAATAATTTTAAAATTCTTTGTAGTAAGCCGTAAGAGATTTCCCACCGTTATCGTACATCATACATCCTGTCTGTAGCCTATTCCCATTTTGATACCGGGAAAAATATGAAAACAAACATATTTTGTAAAACACAATACATGCTCTTCACCTCTGAAAAACCGGCTCTAATATTTGATGGTTTGAAAATATATCAGGCGTCGGAAAACGTCCGGGCCCCGAATATCATGTCAGCCTACAAACAGCGAACGTTATCTACAATTCAGCCTGTTGTCCGGACAATTGGCTTCCGGTGCGGAGTCAATTTTCCGGATCCCCGGACAGCGGGCACACAAGGCTGTAGATTTTTCACGTGTTTTCACATACTGCGGGCGGCTTGTCCCTCGCGGCCTGACGCTTTTGTTCTGTTTTACATACTCTTCTTTTTATAATACCACTCACCAGGACACACTGTCCTACATAGATGATCTGGTGTTTATCTGCAGTACCTTTGCATAGTGGACCTAGTCCTAGGTTCGATTCCCAGCTGGACTAATTCAGATTTTCTTAATCAATCTTCTGACTGCTGGGAAGTCTCGGCTGGAACTAAAAATCCTGCCGACTAAGACTTACCCAACGATTTAGCGTTCCAGTACGATGTTGTAAAGAAACGAAAAGCGTGTAGTAGCGAAAAATACAAATTTAATGATCGCGTTATTAAAATACCGATACTAATTTAACTGCTGTCAACAATGACATACAAATTTTAGACATAATTTGTTTTAACATTTTAAACATAATTAACCATGTTTTGAAAGTTTCAGAACGAAATCAAAACATATTAGAGCGAGACTCAATTTAACTTTGAAAGTTTAAATAATAAATGGGCATCATAACCACCGCGTGCGAATTGTGACGAAGCGATAAACCCGTCGCTCCACTAAACTCTTCAAACTACATCAACCGTATTAAAACTACGAGGAGCAGACGTTTATAGCCATCGTTAATATCATCATATATTACTTCAATGTACTATTCATCCGCTTGAAAATTGGCAATTTTGTAAAATAGAGTGAGTATATTCTTTACTATCATTTATTTATTTACATTTTTTTTTTAAATTTTTAACTTTTAAAAAAAATTTGCTCCTCCACTTACGGGGCCTTTGAGGGCCCAAGCAACCGGTGGTCAGGACTCCAAAGTGAGGAACCTCCTCACAATACGCGTCGTCTCAAGAATCACCGCCTTCTGTATCCGACCCTTGATCCAAAAGTCAAACGAAAGCTACTATAGCTTCTTCTATTGAGTATATTATAATTATAAAGTTAATATAGTATGTTTTTAGAGGAGGAGGCATTGAATATTTCATAAATTGACATTGATGGTTGCGCAATATTCAGTACTCGCGTAAGAAAACCGGTGACCAATCACAATCGCTAGCCTTTACGCGCCGCGATATAAATATCTCTCTATATATCTTACACTGATAGGCTGCCTCGTTGGTCTAGTGGTTAGCCTATCTCGCTTCGATCACGAGGTCCGAGGGTTCGAATCCTGGGTCGGCTCACGAAATAATTCTGAGCTTTTCATTCTTCTACGAAATTCTCAGTACATTCCAAGCCCGGAGTTGGGAAGTTGGCGGTGTCAAACCCCCGTGCCTCGGAGAGCACGTTAAGCCTTCGGTCCCGGTCACTGTCAACAGCATCAGCTGATAGTGATCGTTAATAAATGAAACATTATCACCCTAAGCCCGCCAACCCGCATTGGAGCAGCGTGGTGACTGTACGTTCCATATCCCTTCTCCTGTAAGAAGGAAGGCCTGACCCTGTAGTGGGCCGTTAATAGGCTGATAATGATGATGATGATGATGATATCTTATACAACTGTAATCCGCGGCCGCAGTAGACTACAACAATACAACTGAACTCAGCGTTCTGTTCCTAAGCCATTACGTATTACCATGTATATAGTAGCAGATAATTCTCGGCTTTACACTGTAATATTTCGCTGAGGTCGTTAGTAAGGAAAAATTAAGAAAGAAATTAATTGCAGGTGGAAAATTTAAATTTAGAGTGCTAAAAACGCGTGTCGTCTACAGGCAGTATGACGAGACCTTAGAACAAAGTAGAAAATAATCGCTAGACAAAGTGTAGCCAGGTGCGATGCGAACACTGGCCCGTCGTGATTTATTGGATAATTCAGACTTGCAGTGAAGTACGCGCGGCCAGTGAAAAGAGTTTGTTTTTAACAATTTTTCTAGTCTCTTAGGTGAAAAATTATCACTGAAAGGAAAATGAAATATTATTTTCTGAGTAAATGCAATTTAAATATTCATTTATTTTAACTTTAGCTATATTTATTTATGTTTGCGATGCTTAATAACCGAATATTAGTTATTCTCTTTAGATACAACTAGAGAACGAAACTGTTCTTAAAAAATATCTCTAGGGTGCTCTACATTTTCGATTAAGAATTCAAATTACTACACTAAAATGAAACTGTTTGGCAAAAAAATTTAACCGACTCAAAATGGACTAAAAAGTAAAAAATAACTGCGTCATTTAGTTGCTTTAATTTACTTAGGCATATCTAAGTCGGTGCCAGCCCAGGTTTTTACTTTAAGGATGTTGACCTAGAACCTACAAAGTGCTTTACTACATTAAATAAGTTTTTCTTAAACTTGGCTGGCACCGATTTCTTAGATATGCTTAAGTAAATTACAGCAACTAAATGTCGCAGTTATTTTTTACTTTTTTGTTCGGTAAAAAGTTTTATTTCTTGCTTTTTAGTGATTTATCGACACGTGATCCTACTCGTACTATACTATTATAGTACATTATATGGCACTTGTAGCCAAAAAGCTGCCGACACTTACACAAAAACCGAAATCGTTGCAAGTGTGCCTATAAAATTTGAAGAGTTTTTTAAATTTTCCCAGGATATCATCATCAGATCCTAATATGATAACTTTGAGACTATTTTGGCCCTTTCTAATAAAAAAAGAATTATCAAAATCGGAGACTCCGCAAAAAGTTATATGGTCATATATAAAAAAAAAACGAAAAATGTACGTGTCCAATTGAGAACCTCCTCCGTTTTTTTATCGGTTAATAAAGCTATGAACTAGTATTTATTTAACATTCTTCTACTTGGATGGTATCGACTTCACAGATATGTTTAAATAAATAAAAGTAACTAAATATTGCAATTGTTTTTTAATTCGGTCAGTTATAGTTTTTCGGCATATTTACTAATTTCTCAATGCGTATTCGCGCTATGAAAGGATTTCTCAATATTTCCAGGGATATGATTAAATCGCTGGGCACAAGTATTTAGTTAGTTACAGTAACGATATGTCAGTATTTAGTATTTATTAATTTATGTGGACACAAGGCGCAGGGTCTGCGCAAGGTCGGGCGTGTCCGGACACCGTCCACTGCGCGCACTCTGCCGACATAACAATAAACAATATACAAATTAATTATCTATCTGCGCCACTAAATTTTGTTTACGTGATAACGCTCCCTCTATTTATTTTCTAACGAATTTTTCTGTTCATAAATTGAGTCCAGAGTGTTATTATATTCGAAGACGTGATAAACATACAGATTTATAGACACGTTTCGTATACATTTATTCTAATGCTTTTCAGTATTTTTATCACGCTTATATTTTCATGATGGCGACACAAAATGTCGTTTTGCGTCGTAAAACCCTACAGTCTCATTCCGTCTCAGCGGGTTATTGTAAAATACTTGAGCTTCATTTGTTTATGAAACTTTCGATACGCTACAAGTTTAGAGCTATGAAGACAGTTGCTTTTATATTGAAACATGTGTATTTCGATTCTTAAATTTATATGCACTGTAATCTAAAGATTTTTTTACAAATACATAGAGAGAACTATGATAAAATCGTTTAGTAACCTATATTATCATTAATTTTGTAGATAGCCAACACATATACATAATTAAATATTAAAAATAAAAAGAATTGCAACATTTGGCATGGACGAAATGAATAGTTAACTAAAAGTAACGTTTGATACAATATATTTTACACTCAAACTCAGGATCCGAAGACCGCGAATTTAGCAACTAGCAGACTTGCTATGCTGGAGGCATTTTAAATCTGCTCACTTAAACAAACAAATGTTATAGAAGGAGCGAATTGTCAAATGTTGCAGAAGAGATTGTTTATATAGCGCTTGTATTGCAGTGTGAACCGAAGGAGCGCCGTGTTGTTGTTGGCGAGAGTCGTTGCGATAAATATATCGCTCAGCAATATTTTAATGTTCCGATAATAGGATCGCTCGGCTAGATATTAATAGATCGACCGACAAACGGTTTATTGTTTCGTAGCCTTCGATCATCTGGAATCCATCTGGAGATAACTAAATAACCGACAGTGACTATTAATCTTAGTAGAAGGGCTCTTTGTGCTCTGCCAGGGAAGTGGTTCCGGTCTGAAAGTATTGAAAATGCAATTAAACGAATGATTTTTATTCGTTTTTTTTTTCATTTAAAACTAAAATATAAAATGGAATAAAAGCGTCAATAAATTTATATATTTTGCGCAGGGATTCGCAGAATCGATATCTCTTGAAGATACTTCAGTTTTAGAATGTAACGAACGTCGATGTTTTCTATTTGATAGCTCTCAGATCATTTTTTAACAAGCTTGCGGTTTGCAGTATTTTCCGGAAATTAAATAACAATGTGTTAATAATTATTCATTAGCCCATCAAAGAATACATATTGATTGCATGGTAGTATCTAATAGTTGACTGCCTCGTTGGTCTAGTGGTTAGCCTATCTGGCTTCGATCTCGAGGTCCTGGGTTCGAATCCTGGGTCAGGTCACGGAATTTCTGAGTTTTTCATTCTTCTATGAAATTCTTAGTACATTCCAAGCCCGGGGTCTGGAAGTTGGTGGTGTCATACCCCCGTGCCTCGGAGAGCACGTTAAGCCGTCGGTCCCGATCGCTGTCATCAACATCTGATAGTGATCGTTAATAAATGAAATATTATCACCCCAAACCCGCCAACCCGCATTGAGGCAGCGTGGTGGGTCTACGCTCTATATCTCCTCTTCTATAAGGAGGGAGGCCTGGCCCTGTAGTTGGCCGCTTATAGGCTGATAATGATGATGATGATGATCTAATAGTTCAAACTGCCACTCTCCTGATTTAGGAGCACTAAGTTAGACAGGCATCACTCTCGCAAGTAGGTTAAAGAGTGATAACCGAGCGGCGCGGTCGGCGAGGCATCATGTCATTCGGAATATTCTATCTCCTTTCCGCTGCAGCGCAGCGAAGCTTCTTGAAACTTTAATCAAACTGCAAAACAGCTGCTTGTTCGTAATTGAAAATTCTATTTGCTGCAACTTTGGCCTCCACTTAATAAAATAAATAAATAAATCTCGTTCGGATGTCGTGTAGCTGCGCGCCGGCTCCTGTGTCACTCGCGTTTGTTTTATTGACACTGGACTGTAAAAACTTTAATTTAAAGATCAACTAGTAGTTAAATTAATTCTTTTTTGTTTTGGTATATCACGTAATTTTTAGACGTAAATGTGATTTGTTTGTTACCTATTTCACAAGTCAAAATGAGAGCTCTAAACTAGTAGTATCGAGACGTAAAATAAACAGACACTTGGCTATAACACCAATATAAAAACTGATGATTTATTAATAGATTTCGGTTGAATCCTATTATTAAACTATAAAATGTTCCCGAGTTGTGTGTTGTGTGTTGGTCGGACGCACTATTAATATCTGTGCCAATAACAACAAATCCTACACATGTATTTTCAGTTAGTCAGAGATAGAAGCGCGTTGCCTTACTCAATGTTTTATTTGTTACCAAAAACGCGGTTTAACAAACAGTTTTTTTAAAATTGAGGGCGACGCCTTACGAACTGGTAGGGGTTCCCCGAATTTCAGAGGATCCTATTGAGTATCAGACTATCTTAAAAGTATACTCTTTCCAATAAAAATATATATTCAAACTCAGACTACTTTGTAAATGGTAATACGTGGTCGTGAAAAGAAAGAAAAATAATATTTTTTTTATCGACTACAAGATGGGCCTTGACTGCTATCACACCTGATGTTAAGTGATGATGCAATCTAAGACGGAAGCGAGCTAACTTGTTACGAGTAGGATGGAATCGAATAGAAATCCACACCCCTGTCGGTTTCTACACGACATCGTACCGGAACGCTAAATCGCTTGGCGGTACGTCTTTGTCGGTAGGGTGGTAACCTGGCCACGGCGAAAGCCTCCCATCAGCCAGATCAAGACAAATTAAGAAAAATCTCAATCTGCCCCGCCGAGAATCGAACCCAGGACCTCCGTCTTATAAATCCACCGCGCATACCACTTCGCCACGAAGGTCGTCACAAATATACTCGTCGACTTGAAAATTTCCTTCGTTTTTTAGCGGTTAAGAAAGTTAAGTCTAATTAATTAGCACGGAACACAATAGAGAGTACCGTAACGATTCTAAGATGGATTTTAATTAATTTTTTCGTTACAAAACAAATAATTTACAAGGTTAGGCTCCAATCAAATTAAGCCTGCAGTGAATATTTAAAGTATGAAAGACATTCACTATCTATATATGGAAGTAACAATTAAAATACAGCAAGTTCTTTTATTAAATGTCACGGCAAGTATATATATAATTGTATAATTGACACATTGAAATTCACTCAACTTTAAATGCGTAAAACAGTTGCGAATTTAATAAAAATCATTCATTTTAATGAATCTGTTCGTGTTAATCGTGTTAATTAACAATAACGAGCAGTTTTATAATGAAACCTTTTGTTATAATTTTATGCAGTGAAGCTCAAATATTATAAGAGTAGAAAAAATAGTGGTAGTCCGACAGGTGTTCCGCGAATAAAGAATAAAAAAAATATGTGAATTAAATTTCCGTCAAAATTGATGGATTTCTCAGTTGCATCTTATGCAAAATAGCCATGTGTTATCGCTACGAAGAAACTTTAATACAGAAATTTCAAAAGCTTCTAAATTTTTTTATAATTATTTGTGTGTTCTATTATCAATCTTAATTAGGTACTATCCGCTAAAGTATATAGGTAAAGGAATGTTATTTAATCGGACGATTAGTTTAGGAGAAAAGTAAAGTGGTTTTTACAATTCAAGAAAAATCAAAAGCATAATGAACATTACTTATTTAAAAGCGGGGTTTAAACCTTTGAATTGCGAAATCCTATCAAAGCAATTACAATTTGAACACCATTTTATAAGCAAATCGTCTGGTTTTCATTCAAAAGTCCAAATATTTTAAGCTGTGTCGGGCATGGACTTTGTTGAAATAAGTGTAAAAAAAATGCACTTTGGCATCATGTTTGGTAAGTCGCCGTACTATGGAAAGATGTTTTTGCAAAGCAGTCTGGCAGGTTGCTTCAAAAAGTGCACAAAGTCTGCCATTTAAATGTTCAAATGTTTGAAACAATTAACAGTTTCAATAACAAAAACGTCAACAACTTCAACAAATAATATCGCTATTTCAACTGAACTTGGATACCAAACCATCCGGGTCACGAGTCGATGCTACGAACCGCAGCTGGCGCATCGCAGGTTTCAAATTATCATTACTGTTTAAAATATTTGCATTTAATTATTTATGTTCCATTACAAATTCTCCTCATATTGTTACTTTTTGTTAAGTGACACTAAAGACTTACGGCATCGTAACGGTACGCCTGATCGCTTGGAGGTAAATTTTTGCCAAAAATTCACAATCAAACTCAATAAATATTATACTTAATGTTTTCAAACCAGGCATCAAATCCAATACCTTCTGAATATAAATTGAAACAACTGCGTCAATGCGATTGTATGTCGTGAATGCAAAGTTAAATTGTTTGGAGCTGGCAGCATCTGCTCTTAAGATTAAATTTGAATGTGAGGGTGCAATGATAGCACGTATGCAGAACTTCTGAGATTGAATCCGAGAGCTATCAGTAGGTGTACCTGCGAGAAGCACTAGATGCGAACTTTCTACATGATTGTTTGTAAAACTTGTGCTAAGAGGAATGAAAACTGAAATCAATTTCCTGAAGTACAATCTTCCTGGTACGAGATATTACTTTAAGTGATACGAGATTATAACGCTGCCTGTTTGTTTCTATTATAATTTTTGTAATAGAACGAAAAATTTCATTTGTACAAACAATTTGAGAGCTCAAGCTCATATAGAGCATAGGTACAAGTCATTAGCCTTAATAATGTTATAATCTATGTAGCTCTACGAGAACAACTTTTGTCACTTAACTATTATTATGAGAATAAAAAATATTAATGTTGGTACTAATAAGACACGAGTAAAGGGGAAAGCTTTTGCCCAGCAGTAGAATCCACTATAGAAATATTTTTGTAACTAGTAGCATTGAAGAAATAAAAAATAATATTGATTATACTTAACTACTTAACAAAAATATTGACAATAGTTATTGTAAACAGGGTAGTAATATATATATAAATATATAATATATATATATATATATATATATATATATATATATAAATATATAATATAATTATAATTATATAAATGTTTCAAAAATTACATTTTATAAACACTTAAAATAATTACTAAAGTAAAAAAACATTTTCACACTACACAAGGTCTGAATTAACTCACTAACTACTTTTTAATCGGCTCTTACTTACAAATTACCATCAAAAGAGATTCATTAAGAGTCGAGCTACTGCACAGAAGCTGTATGATTGGTTTTCTCGAGAGGAAAGCCAATTTGATAACACCCTCACCTAATTTAATATTTTCCTTTTCGCAACGTAATTTCGTTTGCTGTAGAGCGTTTCCCGTCGAACCGTTTTGTAATAATATTATGTTAACAATTCGAGACTTACATTTCGAGTTGCGCGGAACTTTTGAGTTGTTCAAAACTGAACAATTTGTTTGCATCATTGATAACATTCTTCAAGTTGAAACACGAAGGTATTTACGTAGCTCGACTAGCTGTCGCTCTCGACTTCGAGCGGAAGTTCGTGATATTTGGTGATTTTCGATAAAATTACAATTTGCAAAGCCAAAATTTCAATTTTAATGAGAATGTCTGTCCGGCAGTCTCACTAAAATACTTTTAAGAAATAGCATTCGTTTTAGGCATAGGCACAAAGTTCAACAAATTTATTAGTGTTTTCAATTTATATACAAATGAAATTCTGTCTAATCTCCTTAAAATTCACAAACATCTATTAATTGCTCCTATATATAGAGAGAACTTAAAAAATAAAGGAAAAGCCTAAAATTATTCTAATAATAATCTAAGTACAACGCTTTAATTCTGCGCCACTGTAAGTTGAACCTAAGAGTAACATTTCCTCTTTTACATCTGTACCGTCGTATAAAGTATACCTTAAAAGCGTAATTTGTATATAAACGTAACCAGGGTCGGGAAAATTCCACCGCGGCCCAATTATGATCGGGGCGCGTATCGCGATCGTGTGGACGTCAGCGGAAGAGCCAGTTACAGATACAAAGCCGTCAGCACCGATCCGCCATTATGTGACTGACAAAAGATCTGCTCTGTATTCACGAGCCATTGTGTGTCTATCTTATCGCATCTCCGATGACTTATAACCGTCGCCATTGTCACCCGCCGCGTAGAGGACCGTATGTACCATACTTAAGCGATTGCCAAAGTGGGTTCCGTAGAAAAGTCACTCGGGTTTCGGTAGTTTATTTAATACCGCAGTTATCAAATGACACAAATATTATTTTGAAATAAGGAACTGACTAATTGAAACATGATATCTGGTGTTTAAGTTTTTTTTTACAATTCCATCCTTTCTATTTTCGTTTATATTAACATTTACTTTACAGTAAACTATTATTCTACCCTAAACAAAAAGTGCGTTACATATGTAGACTTCCGTGAAACCAAATGTTTTTGGTCAATGTTTCATTGTCTCACAAGTTTGGGAGCCTCTGTTTGGAGGGTACGACGCAAATAACTCGCCTGCGCGCACAATGGAGACGTGTTTGTTATGATTTTTTATTAATATAACGGTACCACGTGTAATATTATTATTATATAGTTCTAGGATCGATACTAGACAAATAAATTTTAATAGAAAAATGCACAATTTTGTTTAATTGATACTTATTAAAGAGTTAATATCTACATTTTCCTTTCTATAAATCGATATACGGATACTATTTCCTAAAATTTGAATTCTAGGATTCTGATTGTAAAAATATTGAGTTTTTCTTTTAAACATATTATTATAAGCAGTTTGGACTTATGCAGTCAATGGTTTCTCCTATGTTACATCATCACATAAAGAATATTTTTTTATGAATTACAAGTTAGCCTCAAGATGTGCAAGTGCAAGCTCAAAATTATTACTCCTGCAACGACAAAGGCCATGGCATTATGGAACGATAAAATATTATTATCGTTCCATAATGCTCATAATTAATTTAGCATATTATTATTAACTTATTATAGATTTCTTTTTTTTTTTTTCCTCCAATAAAAAACTTAAAATTTAATTTAAGACAGCAAGGATATCTAGGCTATTGTGCGTGGCGACACCTTGACTAGGGCCAGCTGAAAATAAGTGTTATATTTTTATTTATGAGATGCAGATATGTCTGTGCTGTTATTTTTCTGGTATACGTAAATTGTGCCACACATCGCAGGGTATTGTCCAGGCGACTAATAAACAAGTTGTGATGTGTGGCATAATTGCATTAATAAAGATGTTTCTTTCTATTAATATTATAAACGCGAAGTATGGATGGATGTTTGTTACTCTTTCACGCTAAAACTATTGAATGTATTTTGATGAAACTGTACAACAATATAGCTTATATAACAGAATAGCACTTAGGCCACATTTTATTTCAAAATTCTCATGGGTACTGGAACCAGGCGGGTGAAACCGCGGGTGACCTCTAGTAGTACATAAAGCAGGTACAATCGCGTGCAACATGACACTTTAATAAATTATAATTCAGTAAAAACATCGCAATAAAAAGTCGCATGTAGGGATGCGACACCAAATGACAGGGCACGCGTTCGGCGCGCGTAATTTCAGTCACAAAGTGGTAGTTTGACGCGCCTATGTGTGTTACGCGGGCGGGCGGCTGTCATCAAAGTGGTATAAAAAACCTATGTCCACCGTTATATGTCCTTTGCTTTAGTGTAATTAAATTTAAAAATATACTCTAACATTAGTGATTCATTTTGATATTTTACAAAAATAATATCCAACTCTAAGATCTAATAACGAGAGAGATCTAAGCGATTTAAAAATATTCTACAATCGTATAGGTTCTCGAGGAAAAGATTTCAACATTCAACAGCATTTTCGGAAAATAAAACAGACGCCTGATCATGGCTGCCTGTATCAATCTGTACTCCTTCGAATATCGCAAACAGTTAATAAATCATCTAGAATGGCGACTTTTATGCTGGATTGGTATATCCGATGAGATTAGTGAGTTATATTCTCTGTTAGCACCTATTACTGTCGTACTCTCAATACACACTGATGTTTCAATCAGATGACACTTGGTTACAAATGGTAGTGACAAAGCAGTTATTACCTTAAAAGTTTTCAGGAAACCGTGAAAACACCATAAATTTTCTGAAACAACGAAAAACTTGTTAATGCTTTACCACAGACTGAGTTCTACGTAGTTGTAGAAAATCGTCGATTTCATAACAGTCTAATACAAGTACATACTCGTACAAGTCAAGTCAAGTCAAGTAGGTATAAAGAATGTTCTATTTCATAACAGCAAAGTAGGAGTACGTCCAAAGCGGGTAACAAAGCTGTTACAGTATCACCGTAAAGCGGCGGGCAAGTGGATTGTTCCGGGATGTTTCCCGATATAACGAGTGCCGACTATACCGCCGACTGCTCCCTACGGATTTTGTGTTTAAGGCGACGCTCATCGACAGTTATTGATCAAAAATGAAAATATTTTACTTCAACTATGCCCTGTTTCTAGTGACTCTGCTGCCGGTTTTGAAGGAAATTCTGTCTGCTAAGAAGAGTCGGCAATAAACTCAACAGTTAATTTTAGTTAAGAAATCATAGATAGTGACGTATAACAACCTTCGAAGCTAAATAGCCTGACATAAGAAAATTTTAAATAAATAACTTGAGATTTTAGACTTTCTAAAACGAACGTTCGCGTATACGAAAATAAGTGACGTACGTAAATTTCGTCTTTTTGCATTTCGAACGATTCTGTTTTTTAAGTGCTTTAGCATTATCAATAAAAATAAATGTAGACCATAACCCGTAATCAAGGAGCTAAATGGGGCGTAACAAAAAAAGTAATTGAGATAGAAATTCAGAAATGCATAGCTACAAAAATTATCAAGGTAGAGACGTGGTCGCACCCACTCTCATACCTTCCAATTAATTTATTTAATTAGAAATTATTAAATGTCAACAATTATATTTCCGCGATAGCCCCTTAACTCGCGTTTTATTTTATAAGAGCTGCCATAAATATGAGTGCGCTTTGAGGAAAATATCGCGAGCATGACAACACCAAATAAATTGAACTCCCACAGCGCAGCGGGCTCAGCTACCCGCCGCCGGCGCCGTAACTATGTACGCTTTGAAACATATTTTAATTTATTATACAAATATATTAAAATATCCTCTTTCTATAAGTCATGCCAAGGCTTGATTCACTCAAAGTCCAGGCGTGACTGAAATGTACGTGAAAGCGCCATAAGGCTGCCTTAACTAGTTTGAAGAAGATATGATAATTTGTGAATTTAAAATCCGCCTACGTAATATTATTATAATGCCCTATGTCACTTACACAACTGAAACTAATCTAATGGCATCATAAAAATAAAAAAACTCGCTGAATCCTAAAAAGATTTTTATTTTTATGAAAACATCACAATTTTTTTTGTTTAAGATTTTCTATTTATTACAAAAATACATGATTATTGAAAGTTGAGAGAGTGAGAGAGAGCTGCCATTACTCAACTTCGTGTTTTTACAGACCAATACTTCAAGCCTTCATATAATATTGTGACGATCATAATCGTACATACTAACATATATAATAACGCAAAAAAATAATTAAAATATATATAAATATATATATACATGTAAAATATATAAAAGTGTTTTATTAAAGAATAGTAAAACGATAAACAACAGTGTTTTATATAAAACACGTAATTAGAAGTATTTTCTAATTGAACACAAAATCGTGAAGCGTTCCTCATTCTATACATATTGTATGTCAAATACGCCCCGACGGCTGCCGGAGACGAATAGTGAAGTGTCTTTCGAACGAATGCTAGATCAAAGGATCTGCTCAGTGTTTGAGCGATGCGCGATGCGCGGGGCGCCGCTCCGTCTGTTTCTGCTGTATCTGCTGATCTATGTGCTCCGCGTATGTGTCAGTTCTATGAGAATGCGGTGTACCGACAGTGGCGCGGTTTCATTGTAACTCTGTGTTTTCATCGAGCGATGAATATAATACATAGAGGTCGGTTATAAATAATGTGAGGAGGCATATATGGAAAGAGATTTATAAGCAATAATCCATCAAGTAAGGTTATGCACCCTTACTAAGAAATATAGAATTTAATAAAATAAATTATTGAATTATGTGATAGCAAGACACATTATAATATAAATATATTAACATCTTCATATAAATATGCCTTGACAGCTTGGGCATTTACACAATAAAATACGACTGTTGTATTTATATCTATGTTAAAGCTTTTTGAACGCATAACACCTCGTAACGAGGTATACTCATCTGATTGGTTGAGGAGTGAGATACTAGCCACTTACATTTGGTTCAGCTCTGAATCTGCATCTGACGAGATGTTTGAAACGGATGTCTGAGCTCTATGTTGACTTACTGAGTGCCTTATTCTCTTCTAACTCCTCACAATTAGAATCCAATATAAAGAGGAACACACCTCTATAAAATGTGCTGTTTTCGAACGCCTTACACCTCGGTATCGAGGTATGAAATTAAAGAGGAACACACCTCTATAACTTGTGCCGTATACATTTCTCTCACAAAGAAATGATATGGGGGGGGGCTCCGGTTTCTCTAATAAGAGATTCGATTATTAGATTCTTTCCACAGAATCGTGCCGGTTCTTTGAACGGTTCGTTGAGCTGTGCGATGTGGTCGGCGCAGAATGTTCTGGCAACTAGCGAAGTTCATAGAGACATTAACGGAGGCTGCATTCACGAAGTGTGGCTATCATATTATAATTATTAAGTTAGACGTTTTGCGGTAACCCTCACTCGGCCCGGGCATCATAGAACTAGCATTTCTGGTAGCGGGGCACCGTCATATTGCGGGATGGAGCATATGACCATCTTTCAATAGAAAGATGCCATCGATCTAAAGTTTGTCTGAGGACTTACTCGGATCGCTCCGCGTGCGTGTCTGTGTCACCACAATGTGGAGCAATAGTCTGTTCCATCTTTCAATAGAAAGATGCCATCGATCAAAGGTTTGTCTGAGGACTTACTTGGATCGCTCTGTGTGTATCTGTGATACCACTCTATTATTGATTGGAATTTTAAGTTCTTAAGAGAATTTGATTCTAATCACATATTTTGGAAATATACTATACACGAAGATGCTACATAAATGGGAAACACTTCGTGTATTGAAAAATACAAAGAATTAATTTATAAACCATGAAAGGGGCCACATATATGAGAATCAGTTCATGTAATACAGTGAGAAAGTGTGAGTTTAGGGATAGTCAAGATTTGTTTATGGTTGCATGAATTTTATCTTCCGAAACTCTAAAAGTACTTGAGTTATTTATGGACATAACATTGATAATAGGGTCCTAATCGAAAGTCGATCACGTGCCAATCTAATACTTTTAAATTAAAAGTATAATAACCTTTAGAAAGATCTAAAACATGATGTAAATTGTGTTTATATTTATATGTGACGAATGTTTACCTTTGTATGGGACTTCGAAACAGTTACAATATATCTTCATTACGGCTTCAAAAGCAGCTTTAACTGCGTTTTATTGTAAATGGATATCTATTGCGAGAACGTCGACGTCGGGAGTTATACATCTGGAGGTTTCCGTATTGTACGGATTTGTGACGTACAGCGGACGCAGCCATCTTTTGTGGACGCTACTTGTCCGGACGGTGCGATCTGTCCGGACGCAGCCACCTGTCAGCCGGACGTACGGACATCACTACGTCCAAAATTTTTCCCGTTATGATAGATGCATATTCAGTGAATTTAAAATGAATTTTTTGTCCCAATTTTGTTATTGTTTGTTGAGAAAGTAATGCGATTTTCGCGCGCGGGTAATGTTTCAAGAATGTGTTTATACGGATTGTTACTATAATGTTATACGTATTTAATTGAAGTATTTTAAAAGTTTTTATCGTCTGTCGTCGACCCTATGGAGCTAGACGGTTATACAACGTCGTTGTTGATGTAAAACCGATGAACATGAATCAATAACTTAAACCTCAACAGGTGACGAGAGCATAATGTGTTTATTATTTTCTTTCCTGTTCATTTTAATGGCAACAATGTCAATGTTAGTTTCACAATAACGCTCGTACTATAATATGTAGCTACTTGTGCACCTCGTCAGGTGGATGTCGACCCTAACTTAATATTATTATTGGAATCTGAGTTATTTTCATTTCTAAAAGCGTAGTGTACTCGTAGGAGGCAGCGTTTAATATTCATTCAAACTAGATTAAGATCTAGCGAGATAGAGCACGGAGCTTTATGGAGTCGAGTCAATTACGTTTCAAATATGAAATAATTTAGTTCACAGATAAATAAGATTAAAATCAGTTTTGGACACTTTATCAAATAGCTAATACAATTTATATTAACTATCACTAATTCGTTTTTTTTAAGGCAGATGACATTGAAGGGACGGCTGGAAAACAAACTGTGGGGGAAGAAAGTCTTAGATAGAGTCTACTGGTCATTTTTGGTGGAGGCCCCTTAAGTAGAGGGGTTGGCACTAATTTAAAAACTTTCAAAAATAAAATGTGTATAACAATACAATATTTCTATTATATTTAATATTATTATATTCATTCTGTATCTGTAAATTTAAGCGTGAAATAAAAGGCATTTTTATTTTATTTATTTATTACATTCGTTTTTCTAAGCAAAGAAATTTAATATATGATATCTATATTGTGGTATTCATTCCGTTGAAAAGTAATCTAACCATATCACCAAAATATTAACTGATCTCAGCAAACAAAACGAGGAGTTAATTTACTTTCATAGAACGTAATAAGATCTCTATCGTGAAGGTCTCGGTGTTTCGTAGCCGTTCAAAAAACCTGATGAAAATATCCTTTTGAGTGCTTTCTAATGTAACTAAACACCTGACGGGCTCAGATTGAGGACCTTTGTAAGTGTGTCTGCCCCGTGTCTGCTCCCCGTAATATAAGATCTGACGATTTTTTGTACACAAAAACTTCGATAGAAAATATACCTAAATATAGAATGCGATAAAGAAAATATGATAGATATATATGTCGCGGATGCAAACGAATTTGAGTCCACGTGGACTATACCGCGGTCCGCCATGTTGCTTCTATAAGCAGTCAGTGCGCACACCGACGCAGGCGCTGTCTCGAGGATAAGTGATCGATCAAATTATAGATGAATTGAAGTATGCCGAGTTAAAAAATTTAATGTCATTATCAACTAAAGTAGTTAATTTTTGAGAACTTCAACAACTTACGTTGTACAAAATATTGTGGTAAATATAACCTTACAGAATAACCAAATGTGCGTTTAGAGTGATTTTAGATCGTAAACAGTAAATAGTACGGTTATTGATATATAAACATTTAATTTTATGAAAAAGTGAGTGAATAACAGAACAGTTATGGGTAAAACTTGTGTTGTGAAAAGTTGTCCGTAATAAATAAATCCGTAAAGTGGACGTAAATCTCAAAACAAAAAAAATATACTCTAACAATATTTGGCGCTTCTTTTGAGAGTTACTTTGATGCAACTGTGGCGCCATCCTAATTTAATACATTTTGACGGACACTTTTTCATATACACAGATGATCCTCCTTTCCTCTACCCTCCATAGATCAAATACACTACTGACAGCTATAACAACAGCGCAGACAACTTCACTCTAGACTTGTACCAAAGACAATTTATGATTAAGAACTTCACTCACAATCATACCACAAAATATCTACTGGTAGTCACATTACTTTAGAAATACCACAGACATACCAAACTGTTCATAACTTGTGTTCTCTGAGACATTTGCGCGGTGTTGCTATTGAAGTAAATGACGTCGTTCGTTCGTATTTTAAATTATCTCTCGCATATAGATAGATAGATAGACTTTCTAAAGATGAAATTATACTTGAGATGCCAAAAACAAGTTGACCAGTAATATTATAGTAAGGTCTGGGGATACGGTTGTTTCTACGCAAAACGAAACCAACTTACTTTATTCAAGTTATCAGATCTCACGGAGTACAAAGCCGTTGAATCTACATGGTCTAACCTAACCTAATACTTTTTAAGTCAATCGTAGCATTAAAGAGTGAGAGTTATCTAAAAACATTACACCTTAGACAAAATATATAGCTTGATAGTTCTTTCGTTTTGCTACTCCCTACGCCCGCAGCAGCATACGTTGAGCCACACCGAGTAGTGACATTACTCACTGAATTGTGGTGATCACGAGTAATTCACCACAGTGAATTTGTTAGCTCGACGACCTCCGTGGCGCAGTGGTATGCGCGGTGATTTATAAGACGGAGGTCCTGGGTTCGATTCCCTCGAGATTTCGAGATTTTTCTTAATTTGTCTTGGTCTGGCTGGTGGGAGGCTTTCGCCGTGGCTAGTTACCACCCTGTCGACAAAGACGTACCGCCAAGCGATTTGGCGTTCCGGTACGATGTCGTGTAGAAACCGATAGGAGTGTGGATTTTCATTTTACTCCTAACAAGTTAGCCCGCTTCCATCTTAGATTGCATCATCACTTAACATCAGGTGTGATAGCAGTCAAGGGCTAACTTGTAGTCATTAAAAAAAAAGCTATCTACCTTAAAGTAAGTAGAAAATCAACTCAAGAATGAACAGAGTAACGCAACGCCATGTATCCACGTCACAAGCGAATGAGTTCAGATTTGACGGTCAGCCGCGTTATGTTTGTGGTGGTTGGCTCGGCTCCAGCACAGACGGAACCCACCGCAGCTTACACTGTGTATTACACTACTATTGAGAGCTCTAAAATTACTTCAACACGGCAGAACTTAACATATTGAGAGATTTTTTCGTACCCACTTACTAGCATAGGTTTTATAACGTTAACAATGAAATTTCAAAAAATATATTGGACTACAGATCTCCAAAAAGCTTACATAAACTGTAATTACATTTCGTTGGCAACCGGAAACCCTTAAAGCATTAAACGATTTAGCAGTCACGAGTCACGAGCCACAAGTCACGACTGCTCAGGGAGGTAATAAAGCCATTTGAATTCATACTAACATTAGTAGTCTAAAAGCCTACCTAATACACTCGTCCGTTGCCAAATAGTAAGGCGTAAGGCATTCATTGGCTTAACTTTGAAGTGACTTGGCGGGCCGCCACACGCCGTTTTAATCCTGTACCATAAAGTACTAAGTACTGTCCGTCGTAACGAGCTACTGTGTAGGTACTCGGGGACACTGGTTATGTTTAGAGATCACGGAAAGCTCTGGATTCGCAGACGAGTTTATGTTCTTGCAGGTTTAAAAACACTATAAAGTACCAGACTGAGATCTATAATAGCTCGAATGTATCTGCGAGATGTAAGTTTAATGTCACTCTCCCACCAGCTGTATCTTGAGTTTTATATTGTCACGAAAGGTAGACGTCCATAATGATTAACCATTGAACCTCTATCGATGTTTTTTTCAAATGATGGATCTCTTTAGTGTTACTTTTAGGGAATACTTTCTAGAAGATATTAAGAGAGTTATACAGACTTATCTGTGAAATCTGAACTTCGAGTGACCATCGAGAAGGTTCTACACCTTCCCATAACAAGAAGAATCTGAGACTTCTTACGGCTTGTTGAAAACGCTCCTAGGAAAGAATAAAGCTTTTAAGTATTAACGAAGGAAATTAACATTATATAATATAATTGAAAATTACAAAGAATCATTGAAAATTAATGTAAAACACAAAGCAAAATCATGAAGTCGTCAATCAGCTACCTTGCTCTCGAACAACCATTTCAAAAAGCCATACAACAGCAAAAGAATAATTTACGACAGTAGCAGCAGACGCATAAATCGCGATTAAACTCTCTATAGAGAGTTACACTAATCTTTCTGGAGCGATGTACAATAATCTCTGTAGAGCGGAGCTGTAGGCGGCGCGTACAGTAACTGCTATTTATCATATCACTTATCTATATCTTGTTTCTTATCTGTAAGGTAAAAGCCTTACTTATTCATGCGTACCTACTGTTGAATAGTTCGCGAAACATTTATTCGCAGGTTATCGCTTCACGTACGTAAATGTTACGGTCGATTAACTGTATCTATGTTCGTTAAAATGTCAATACGTCTCAACAAGTTTCAATTCTGTTTTCAGACAACTCGAAGTTTTTCAGAAGACAAAGTCTGCTCAGGCTGTTTCACGTTGGTGCGTTTTATATTGCAATTTCATTGAATGATAAAATATTTAATTTTAATATTTTCTGACAGCTACCAAATAACCAAATTGCTCAAAATGTACTTAATAGCAACGTAGTATTTTAAATAGAAAGGTCAATTCCAAAAACCTTCTCAAATCCAGCCTGAGAATTTTTACTAAAAAGTTGTTGAGAAAAAAGAAAAGCTCAGTATTTAAAAGCCCGATCAAAGAAACTAAGCGTGAACTATTCGTGATCCGAAACCACATGGCTAACCACTGGAAAAAAAGGTGTAAAAGTTAGGTTCAATGCGGTTTTCATATCGAACATAAATGCGTCAGATTTAGTATTTCGGTTGTCCGGACGGACATGTTCATTACTCTCGTCCCGCGTGGGAGAGCGCTGCCGTGCCCCGGACACACCGCCTACCGCTCACCGCACTGCAGACAACACAGCGAACAACAGATGCTGTCCAGTTTACTGCATGCAGATTATACTAGGCAGAATAAACTACAAACAAATATCATCCAAAATTACCCAAATTAAAAAAAAATTAACAAAAAATAGAACAGACTCAAAACGCACTAAAAAGTAAAAAAGAACTGTGTCATTTAGTTTCTTTAACTTACTTAAGCATATCTAGGAGTCGGTGCCAGCCAAGGTTTCTACTTTAAGGACGTTACCTAGAATCCACAAACTGCTTCACTACGTTAAATAAATGTTCCTTAAACTTGGCTGGCACCGACTTCATAGACATGCTTAAGTAAATTAAAGCAACTAAATGACACAGTTATTTTTTACATTTTAGTGCTTTTTGAGTCGGTTCTATTTTTTGTTAAAAATTTTTATTTCTTACTTTTTAGTGATTTATCGCCACGTAACGTACTCGTACTATACTGCCATAGTATATTATACGGCACTTGTAGCCAAAAAGCTACCGATATTTACACTAAAACCGAAATCGCTGTAAAAAAGAATTATCAAAATCGGACAACTCTGTAAAAAGTTATGCGACATATGCGTATGGTCATACATAAAAAAAAATATATACGTGTCGAATTGAGAACCTCCTCCGTTTTTTTTCATCGGTTAAAAATAATGGTGTTTTTCTTAATCGTCTTACAATTTGCTGATCAAGATTTTGTATAAGAATTAAAATTAATGAAATATCAGAGAAAGTCACGAGAAACAACAACTTGGGAAAACATAAAAGTCAAATTGAAAATGTAAATGCATTTATTCACGTTATTAAACGACTTCAAAAAAATTTTTAACAAAAAATAAAAACGCCTTCAAAACCCACTAAAAAGTAAAAAATAACTACGTCATTTACTTACTTTAATTTACTTAATCACATATATGAAGTCGGTGCCATCCAAGTTTAGGTAAAGACTTTAAAGTAGAAAGCTCGGGGCACCGACTTCATAGATGTGATTAAGTAAATTAAAGTAAGTAAATGACGTAGTTATTTTTTACTTTTTAGTGGGTTTTGAAGGCGTTTTTATTTTTTGTTAAAAATTTTTTATTTCATACTTTTTAGTGCTTTATCAACAACGAACATACTCATAAACCTACTCGAACTAAACCATGAGTACCAATATTCACTAGCTACTTATAACATTCCGACGTCCCTGCAAAAGTGCCTATAAAGTTTGAAGAGTTTCCTCGAGTTTTCGTAGTTCTCATCATTGGACCATGACATAGTAAACATTAAACTAACTGGAAACTATAACCTTTCAAACTTCTCATTGAGACACAAATTAATCGAGCCCAATCACAAAGTAGCTACTGCAAGACCGTTAAAGAGCTCCCTTAACTGTCCCTCGTCTTCACCGCCAGCCCCTCATGACAGTCAAAGCCCATCTAAATGTAAAGTTCTCATTGAGACAAATTAATCGAGCCCAAACACAAGGTAGCTACTGTAAAACGTTACGGAGCTCCCTCAACTGTACTTCGTCTTCATCACCAGACCCTCAATGACAGTCACAGCCCATCTAAATGTAAAGTTCTCATTAAGACAAATTAATCGAGCCCAAAAACAAGGTAGCTACTGTAAAACGTTACAGAGCTCTCTTAACTGTACTTCGTCTTCATCACCAGACCCTCAATGACAGTCACAGCCCATCTAAATGTAAAGTTCTCACTGAGAAAAATTAATCGAGCCCAAACACAAGGTAGCTACTGTAAAACGTTACGGAGTTCTCTTATATATAGATCGGCTCCATCATCAGATCGACTCCAGACGTTCATCAAACTGTAGTGCTTTTAAATACTTATCGGAAAAATTAACAAACGTACTTGTTGTCCCTACAATTTTTGAAAGTTCCCCTCAGGATCCCATCATCAGATCCTGGTTTCCTTGTCATGGTACCACCACCGGACTATCTACTTTCCAACAAAAAAAAAATTATCAAAATCGGTTCATAAACGACGAAGTTATGCGCGAACACACATAAAAAAAAAAAAAATATACATACGGTCGAATTGAGAAACTCCTTTTTTTTTAAACGACTTCAAAAAAAAGGCGTTTCTCAATTCGACCGTATATATATATATTTTTTTTTTTTATGTGTGTTCGCGCATAACTTCGTCGTTTATGAACCGATTTTGATAATTTTTTTTTGTTGGAAAGTAGATAGTCCGGTGGTGGTACCATGACAAGGAAACCAGGATCTGATGATGGGATCCTGGAGAAAACGAGGGGAACTTTCAAAAATTGTAGGGACAACAAGTACGTTTGTTAATTTTTCCGATAAGTATTTAAAAGCACTACAGTTTGATGAACGTCTGGAGTCGATCTGATGATGGAGCCGATCTATATATAAGAGAACTCCGTAACGTTTTACAGTAGCTACCTTGTGTTTGGGCTCGATTAATTTTTCTCAGTGAGAACTTTACATTTAGATGGGCTGTGACTGTCATTGAGGGTCTGGTGATGAAGACGAAGTACAGTTAAGAGAGCTCTGTAACGTTTTACAGTAGCTACCTTGTTTTTGGGCTCGATTAATTTGTCTTAATGAGAACTTTACATTTAGATGGGCTGTGACTGTCATTGAGGGTCTGGTGATGAAGACGAAGTACAGTTGAGGGAGCTCCGTAACGTTTTACAGTAGCTACCTTGTGTTTGGGCTCGATTAATTTGTCTCAATGAGAACTTTACATTTAGATGGGCTTTGACTGTCATGAGGGGCTGGCGGTGAAGACGAGGGACAGTTAAGGGAGCTCTTTAACGGTCTTGCAGTAGCTACTTTGTGATTGGGCTCGATTAATTTGTGTCTCAATGAGAAGTTTGAAAGGTTATAGTTTCCAGTTAGTTTAATGTTTACTATGTCATGGTCCAATGATGAGAACTACGAAAACTCGAGGAAACTCTTCAAACTTTATATGCACTTTTGCAGGGACGTCGGAATGATATAAGTAGCTAGTGAATATTGGTACTTATGGTTTAGTTCGAGTAGGTTTATTATATATATATATGTTCGTATCGTATTATATATATATATGTTCGTTGTTGATAAAGCACTAAAAAGTATGAAATAAAAAAATTTTAACAAAAAATAAAAACGCCTTCAAAACGCACTAAAAAGTAAAAAATAACTACGTCATTTACTTACTTTAATTTACTTAATCACATCTATGAAGTCGGTGCCACCCGAGCTTTCTACTTTAAAGTCTTTACCTTAACTTGGATGGCACCGACTTCATAGATGTGGTTAAGTAAATTAAAGTAAGTAAATGACGTAGTTATTTTTTACTTTTTAGTGCGTTTTGAAGGCGTTTTTATTTTTTGTTAAAATTTTTTTATTAACATATCTTAAAGTAAAGGATGCCCGCGGCTTCACCCGCATAGTTCTTGCTCCTGTGAGAATTACGGGATAAAATGTGGTCTACTGATACTTAAAGTGTGTTATACTGATACTTAAGCTATATTATTGTCAAGTTTCAAAATCAAGTAACATTTATCCATCAGTAACAAACAATTATCCATCCATACATATAAACATTCGCCTTAATCATTTTAATAAGGATATTGGATTGTCAGAAATGCTCGCTCTTGCTATATACCGATATGAAAATTTCTATAAAACCAATTCACAAATGATTCATTTGTATGTCTATACAGATAAATCTTCTCTATACACGTTTATATGTCTGTTTCTTTCAGCTAACACTCAAACTACTAGTGAGATTGTAAAAATCGTTTTTGGATAATTCTGATAGTCAGACTGATCAGAAGAAATGTGATAGTATCACGGAAACTACGCGGCGTTCGCGGCTTTATATTTTTTTTAAATAAATATCAAACTTAATAACATGAAGTAAATAAACATCAAAGCTTTTATCGATAAAATGGTAGATTATTTGTAAACAAAGTTTAGATCTACCTTACGTATTTTTGATAACAATATTTTGTAAGTGAAGGCAATCAATAGAGCCGCCTTGGGTGGATTATCGAGAGTATTAGATGTTATCGATAAATTAAATCCGAAAACGTGGCCCACTTTCGTGTTTACGCTTTGTTGGATCAGATTTCATAGAACGCCACGTGGCAGACTTATAGGATAATATCGAAATCTGAGAAATATTATATTTTGATTTGAAAGTTTAACACGATACCCTCCAAGGGACGAAAGAGAGTTCAAATGAAATTTGCTTACGACTTATGAAAAACATTCAATGAAAATATTTCATCTATGCACATTCAAACTGACAATCAATACATTTATTCACATCTATGAATACATACAAACATTTAAAAATACTGACTAAGTGACTAATTGTCATTGCGAAAAATATTGCATTATTCTGTATCTGTTGCTGCTGTATTCTGTAACTGCCAATCAGATTGGAAAAAATATTTAGCCAAACTTGTGAGAAGTAACATTCTAATTTGTATCAGCGTCCTTTATTTAAAATGTAAGACTACGTTAAATCAATACATTATATTACCATCCTGTATTATAAAAATGTTTTCTATCAGTTTTGTCAAGTGTATCGTCAAATGCTTTTTCGCGGAAACATGTTCAAAGTAGCCGTATATGTGCTAACCAGCTGAAAAACAACGCCTACAGTATCTCCCTACCTTATAAACTTTCATAAACTCTGCTTGTTTTGTTCTTGTTAATGCAAATATTTTTTGTCACATTGTCTTTTCGGGGAAAAGGTTTGACGAATCCAATTAGACTGACCTATTTTATGGGCATTTGAGACTCAGCTAGGGCTGCCTTCTTTACTCTTTAATACTTTCATAAACATTTTAGATTATTTTGGATATCAAAGTGTACAATATTTATTTACCATAATCAGTAGAGTCTACTTGAATTAAACTAATTTAGAAAACACAAATACAAAAATGCTCAGAGCTCCCGCGCCATTAACAAGGTGCGTAATTCTCACCGCCATCAGAATAGCCACGTGCGCGTTTTGAAAATATATTCCTACCCACGGTTTAAAATCCGCTGAGTGAGCATCCGCCGCTCTTTGCGAGCCGTCATTTTTAAGATTAACCTGACGCGATGACACGCTTAAAATGATTTGCATTAATAAAAATTATGGGCAGAGTTCCACTTTGCTGACGGTCCTCGAGCTGTATCAAGGGTGATCGTTAGCCTCACGTTAATTTCAAAGCTGCCATGTTGTTTATTGTTTCAAAACAATTCAGCTCTTTTTAACCGACACGTATATTTTTTTTTATGTATGACCACGCACCCGATTTTGATAATTCTTTTTTTATTAGAAAGGGCATACTTCCAAGGTGTTCCCATTGTCACCATGTTAGGATCTGATGATGATATCCAGGCACGCTTACAGCGATTTCAATTTTTGTCTCGGTATCGGTAGCTTTTTGGCTACTAGTGCCGTATAATATACTATGACAGTATAGTACGAGTACGTTACGTGGCGATAAATCACTAAAAGTAAGAAATAAAAATTTTTAACAAAAAATAGAACCGACTCAAAACGCACTAAAAAGTAAAAAATAATTGTGTCATTTAGTTGCTTTAATTTACTTAAGCATATCTATCAACTACCAACAACAAAAGCAACTAAATGACACAATTATTTTTTACTTTTTAGTGCGTTTTGAGTCGGTTCTATTTTTTGTTAAAATTTTTTTGCAGTTTGACAACGATACCTATTCAATGAAAAGTATATGCAAGAACACGAAACATCGTATAGGTATGTAATACTTTCAGCATTAATAAGTGGATTAATTTTCAACGGTAAAAGATTTATGAGGCGAGAGTGAATGGAAATGTTGGAACGGGAAGGCGTAGGCGAATGTTCCTGGACTAAATTCAGGACATTGTGAAATATGGCCAGGTCAAGAATACCTTAAAACAACGAACTTGTATGAAAGGATTAATCAAAATCAGAGCAAATGGAAGGATGTAGTCTTTGTCTACCCCTATGGGAAAGAAGCGTGATTCTATGTATTTATGTATGTATGTTTAATGGAGAACCCTTTACAAAATAATTAAATAATCGAACTAGTAATAAATCATTTTACAACGATTGTACGCTCCATAACTGCTGGAGCCACGCTTTTCAATTACTATCATCATGTGATCTGAGCTGCACCAAGTGCCGCCCTCTGACAATAAAAAGCTTGAACTTAAAATAGGTCACATTATTACTGTATAGACAGGTTATTTCCTTTTTATTGTTTGTAGGAAAATGAGAGCGACGTTTATGGCGCTTTTATGACACTATATAGCGCTATCAAAGTCGTATAAAAGCTTTTAATTGTTACACAATGGAAGTCCTGATGTAATGTTTTTGTCTAATTAGATAGAGTTGAATGATTTCACCACGCTGTAGAACGCGATGGTTCTCCACATATGCTGGCACAAATCTATAAGTAAACTATGTTTCAATCCAGTGCATTATATCTATTCCAATGTTAAGCTAAATCACTTCAGTACTTGTGACGTAAAGGAGAAAGAAACATACACACAAACCATTGTAACTTACAGCAAAATACTATAAAAAAAGCCTTATAAAGAGTACATTTTCTAAGTTATCAATGCCCGTGCAAAGCTGTCGACGAAAAATAAATAATTGCCGACAATAAATAAGTGAACCGATCTGACCCATTTCTGTTTCCATCGCCGGTCGCCACTTATCGCGCAATATGTTCCCTGCGAGTGCTATTTGGCAAAGCGCGAGACGCCTCGACACACATTGATATGGAACCCCCTCCACCTTGTTCCCCTCTCGCCGTCAATAATAACTGCATCCAACTAGACCGATAGAAATGTTCTCGACGATTAATGGGTTCTGCTTATCACAAAGTTGTATGAAACAAAGTCTCTTTCCGCCGTCTCTCCGACATAATATTACGTGTGTAAGTACGCTTATATTTATTAAACTAAGCAGGTGTATAATATTATTTTGTATTAATTTGTTGAAATATGGCGATGTTTGTTTAACAAGATGTCAGAAGAAATCTGAGAGCTTTCCTCGAAAATACCTTACCTTTCACCTTTTAATAACCTTTACGGTGTAACGAAATAATGTATGCTGTTTATACAATAAGTTTGCGATGGCATATTACATTTATCTATATAAAGATAGCTTTTATAACCAAGTTGAAAGTTGGTACTGGAAGTTTCTTAGCCCGACTCTATTCGAACCTGTAAGTTCGTGATTCGAAGTCATACAAGCTAACCACTGGACCAACGAGAGAGAGAGAGAGAGAGAGAGAGAGAGAGAGAGAGCTTTGTGAAGTGTAATGCCCTGTAATGTTTCAAGTATCCATAGACACCCGCTGTGTACAAGTGGGCGATGGATCGTAGACCAAACAAATTACGAGCTCAGAAAAATTGCTTTCACTCTGCTAATGTTTAGTAATTGTGTTTATTTCTAACCGACGATGAAAAACGAGGTGTTTTTGTGACGCAATATTGCGTTCGGGGCCGTATCGATGTTCTGTTCCAATCTATTTTCATAGCTGTTTGTTGTTTCGGAATATCGGAACTCTTTTTAATGAGTTTTGCTTCGAATAGCTTCGGGATATGGAGAAAATAAAAACATTTCCTCGATTCCTCGTGCTCTTTCCTGTCACTTAATGAAGTATAAACAAGTCGACTGCCAAAATACTAAATCATAACAAACAGATCAAGGTCTGCGCTAATCTCTACCACCGCATATAAAAATGTTTCGAATCATATTACACGCACACGCACACACACACACACACACACACATACACACACACACACACACACACACACACACACACACACTCGCATGTACACACCATCCATTTTAAGTATCTGTAATATTTTGCAATCTGGTAGGGACTGACCCTTAAGTCACGGGATACCTAGTTTGGGGGTCCAGAATAATTTTTAAGTAATGTAAATGATTTTGAGTAAATAAATATTATTATTATTATATTATATTGATGGTACTGCAGGGGAATGGCTGCTTTGCAGTGGCTATATTTGGGCTTACTGTTTATAGCTGCTACTTTTCCCATAACTATAGCTCAAAGAATTTGAACAGGATCTAAATTTTCTATTCGAAAGAATACGAAAACAAAGTGGGGAAATCATAGTATGTCCGTGCCACACTCTCTTTGAATACCCGGGATGTGCAGACATGAGAGCTGTAGCTCAGGGAGTGGAAGAAATAAATGTGCAAAATCTAGTTCATGCAATGCACAGTAACAAATATGCTCCGTACCATAATGGTCTGGAGAGAAAAAAAAGGAAGAGGAAGTAAATTAAAGCAACTAAATATATAAGTAAATTAAAGCAACTAAATGACACAGTTATTTTTTACATTTTAGTGCGTTTTGAGTCGGTTCTATTTTTTGTTAAAAATTTGACTACACTTGACTTTCACTTGCAGGAAATATAATAGCATGTTGTTGTGCTTCCACTGTGCTGTTACTACTATTAAATAATCGACGTATTCGTATAGTGAGTATATTTTAGCAAAGTTACAGTTAAGTTAAGAGTATATATAACTACAAAATAAAGACACAAAACCTAATCGTTACTAGTATTATAAAGACAAAAGTTTGTATGCATGGATGGATGGATATTGATGAAATTTCATAATAATATAGCTTAGATATCAGAATAACACATAGGCCACATTTTATCCTAAAATTCCCACGGGAACGAGAACTTCGCGAATGAAACCGCGGGCGTCTTCTAGGCGGGCGGCCATCGCGTCTCTTCGTAAATAAAGAATTATCATCATAGCCATAAGGAGGGTGGTCAATGTAACAAACCGACAAACATAAATTCAAACCCAAAAACAATGGTCTTGCATCAAAATTTCTCGAAAAAGTTCCCAATTTAGGTACTAAAAATAACCTTTTTAAATTCAAACACAGCTCTGTCGATATCAATAAAAGCTGACATTAAACTACGAGGAGGAAATGTTTTCCAAGAAAGTTCACCTTCTACGTCATTTCATGCATTCAAATAATCATACGAGGAAATTAAATTGCATAAACTCCACTCATCGAAAGGAAATAAAAATACGCTCGCGTTAGCGGGAATAACTCGAATACCGAGGAATAACGAGAAATAACGGGGGAATAAAAGGGAATGTCAGATACTTTCTGCAATATTCCTGTTCTCCTGGTTGCAAGTTAGGCATGACTAGCAGATATTATGCCTTTACAAATCCGAAGTTCATCTCGAAATTCTATTTCTAATCCATCTACCAGCGGAGGTTCTATTTCCAGCTGTGTAGGCGTTTGGAAATACGATTGAATAATCAAAATGTTCGGAGCGCTACAATTGTATTTGATAGAAGCTTCGTGTGCGGAGTAACGGAGCAACGGGATAAAGTAAATAAATGATGAACTATTCGAGTATATTCTACCACCTAATAAAATAACTTACTGAACTAATAACAATAATAACCCTTTAATTTTTTTTGATTTATCTGCTTTTCCCTTGCGTTTTACAAATGTTTGTTTTCCTTGATTAACTAAATTGATAATATTACAATACGTATCGGACACAATAATCACATATTGTGTCCGATAATTTAGTTTAATGACACTAACAGTTTAAAAGCGAAACTTTGTGTGTGAATGTTTGTTAATTCTTCAAGCAGCAATTAAATATTGACCCGATTCAGCTGAAATTTGGAATTGATGTAGGATAACATATCCTGAATAAAACATTGGCTACTCTTTATATCGATATTTCCACGTGAACTGAAACTACGCGGAAAAGGGCAACGCTAGTTAGTAAATAAATTTGAATAACTTCGCACTCACAGTACAATTCCAAATGATTGAACAGTATTAGACACCGCTTCGCCGCGCCTCGTGAGGTGAACCCTTTACACAAAACAGCGAATGTTATCACTTTGTAGCGATTTCAAACTTTTAATTAACTGTTGTAGGGCAGCGAAGGGGGCGGAGGGCGGCGCGCTTTGTTATTAAAACAATTAAAACTTGTACTAATTGTTGTACTACATTGAATGTGATTTGATTCGCCGTCTAGTACATTAAGTCACTTCTAAAGTTTTCAATATCATGAGAATCCATGACATGTTGGAAAATATTAATGTCGTCTGTCATATTTGTCACATATAAACAACTTTAAATACAATTATTAATGAATTACCTATGCCTACATAGTTGTGGTGTTAGGTACAATATTCCGCCTAAAGCCATACTCGTATAAAAATCATTTCTCATTTGTATCGTAATCTAATATATAAAATTTCCCTGTCACAATGTTTGTACCCGTACTCCTCCGAAACGGCTTTACCGATTTTTACCAAATTTTGTATGCGTATTCAGCAGGTCTGAGAATCGGCTTTTATCTAATTTTCATCTAATTTTTTTTTAAATTTTTAATGCAAAACAACGTTTGCCGGGTCAGCTAGTATCATTATAAGAAATAGTGAATATTATTTCTATTTTGTCAGAAAAAATTATATATTTAAATATTTATACCTACTTGGTATAAATTTTGTTTATTTGTTAATAATAATTATTAATTTTTTAAAAGTCGACCGTCAACCACAACGGGGTTACATAGTTAATGATGATAATGCTGCTCGCATTATCATTATTTAGTATACCATAATATACCAACCATAGGTACTGTAATGTCGGCACCAGACATACTTTCAAGCATTTGAACATTTAAGTGACGGACTTTGGAAATTAATTAAAGACACTTGCCAGACCGTTTTGCAAACATATCTGTCCACAGTTGCCTTAACACAAACATTATGGCAAAGTGCATTTCTTTGTACAGTCCCGTGCCAGACACAGCTCCATTCGAGTGTTCACACGTTTGAAACTAAGCACGGGCTTTATACTACGACGATACATGCTAGGGACATTTATTTGAACTCTTCAAATGAACAAAAAGAAAACAATTAGTCTCTACTCATGCACTATACCCGAATGTGTGTACAGTTGACGGCGAAACATAGCTTGTAATTATTTAGTCAAAACACGTTACCAAGCTAATGAAGGTAGCCTTTGAGCTAATTACAGCTGAATGAAGCTGATAATTGCCATCTGCACTTAAAACCGATATCGTAGTGGAAGCACTCGGGCACTCGGGCGGATGCGCGATCGTCGCGAGGTGTAACTAGCTGCTAGTGATATTATACTCGCACGCAACTAGTGTAAGTGGATAACACTTGTACGTATTATCTGCACAAACACGTTACGTGTGGCTGCTTCGTTAAATTAATAAACAAACGCTTTAAACAGAATCACTTCGTACAGGGAAGTGTTGCTTTACTGATACCATTGTTATATTTTTCACTTTTAGTTAGTAGCCCTTCACTGTAATTGCAGTTGATGGTAAGTGATAATACAATCTAAGATGGAAGTGGGGTAACATATTTATTATTACGAAGACCCTAGATCCCTTGCTACGTACTGTTACATCCCTAAATTTTACTTTAATAACGCTGACCTGCAACTATCGACTGACACAGATGTCAATGGCCAGTCAGCGATATATTTGCTATAAAAACCCTAACTCTGCTTCAAACAGTCAGTCGTTTTGGTAATTAGTCAAATTGCTGTCCAAGACTACGGACCTGGTTTCTGCCCGCCGGTCTGGACTAAGATCCTGCCCATCGAGTCGCCGTTAGACCTTTTGAAGGTCCTCGCGAATCGCGAAATAAAGTGATTTAAGTAAATCGTCTAAAGTTGTGAGAATTATAGAATAATATAAACAGTTAATAAATTAGTTTCTAGCCAGTGTTGTGTTTTTTTTTATAAACACTGAGGGCCCGAGACTAACAGTACGTTCTAGCCACGGCCAAAGTTTCCCCCAGACCTGGACCGATCTTAATAGGCCCAGTCGAGTATCGAGCTCAGGCCCAGCCCACTTCTTATAAATAAATCGCGCGTACCACTGCGCTGTGCAGCTGTGCAGGCAGTCAAAAAATTAAAAATTATAAAATGTTGCGTACTAATATCGACGGCTAAATTAACTAAAGTATTTTCTAGTAACTTTTATTGAGTTTCACTCCTGAACAGGATATGCGAACCCCATTAATCGGACACGAGTCCACCAGACGGTATATCCTTTCAAATAAAAGCCGCAACCCTCGATTGGGTCAGATTAGATACGCTAAATTACAACCGACCAATAAATATTTTGTAAGCATGTAACTTAATCTAATATCTTGACTTATTTTGCTACTATTTATAAAACTTAATCAACATTATAAATTCATATTACGAAGGTTACGTTACGTTATTTTGTAACGGAATATCATAGTCCAAATTTCGCAACCGTCTAGAATCTAGATCTATCTCTATCTATATTAACGTTTTAGACAGAGAGAAATAGAGCTGAATTTGGGACTCGTATTATTGAGTTATGAAGACATCGTTACAAAAAAGCACAGCTGGAAAAGTCGAGATTTTTACGCAGCAAGAATTATGTTTCATTCAACTGATTTTGCGCGGAAAATTATAATATTACAGAATATATTATATATATAGAGTTAAACTCGGCGTTTTAAAAGTGCTTGTAAACAAATACTATTTGAAATAAATTAATATTTTATTAACCGACAAAAAAAAACGGAGAAGGTTCTCAATTCGACACGTATATATTTTTTTATGTATGACTATATAACTTTTTACAGAGTTGTCCGATTTTGATAATTTTTTTAATAGAAAGGGTACACTTCCAAAATATTGTCATCATGTAGGATCTGTCGATGATATCCTGGGAAAATTGAACGAACTCTTCAAATTGTATAGGCGCACTTGCAGCGATTTCGGTTTTTGTGTAAGTATCGGTAGCTTTTTGGCTACAAGTGCCGTATAATATACTACGACAGTATAGTACGAGTACGTTACGTGGCGATAAATCACTAAAAATAAGAAATAAAAATTTTTAACAAAAAATAGAACCGACTCAAAACGCACTAAAAGGTAAAAAATAACTGTGTCATTTAGTTGCTTTAATTTACTTAAGGACATCTGGGAGTCGGTGCCAGCCAAGGTTTCTACTTTATGGACATTACCTAGAACCCACACATAAATGTTCCTTAAACTTGCTGGCACCGACTTCATAGATATTCATAGATATATATAAGCTGCACAGCGCAGTGGTACGCGCGATTTATTTATAAGAAGTGGGCTGGGCCTGAGCTCGATACTCGACTGGGCCTATTAAGATCGGTCCAGGTCTGGGGGAAACTTTGGCCGTGGCTAGAACGTACTGTTAGTCTCGGGCCCTCAGTGTTTATAAAAAAAAACACAACACTGGCTAGAAACTAATTTATTAACTGTTTATATTATTCTATAATTCTCACAACTTTAGACGATTTACTTAAATCACTTTATTTCGCGATTCGCGAGGACCTTCAAAAGGTCTAACGGCGACTCGATGGGCAGGATCTTAGTCCAGACCGGCGGGCAGAAACCAGGTCCGTAGTCTTGGACAGCAATTTGACTAATTACCAAAACGACTGACTGTTTGAAGCAGAGTTAGGGTTTTTATAGCAAATATATCGCTGACTGGCCATTGACATCTGTGTCAGTCGATAGTTGCAGGTCAGCGTTATTAAAGTAAAATTTAGGGATGTAACAGTACGTAGCAAGGGATCTAGGGTCTTCGTAATAATAAATATGTTACCCCACTTCCATCTTAGATTGTATTATCACTTACCATCAACTGCAATTACAGTGAAGGGCTACTAACTAAAAGTGAAAAATATAACAATGGTATCAGTAAAGCAACACTTCCCTGTACGAAGTGATTCTGTTTAAAGCGTTTGTTTATTAATTTAACGAAGCAGCCACACGTAACGTGTTTGTGCAGATAATACGTACAAGTGTTATCCACTTACACTAGTTGCGTGCGAGTATAATATCACTAGCAGCTAGTTACACCTCGCGACGATCGCGCATCCGCCCGAGTGCCCGAGTGCTTCCACTACGATATCGGTTTTAAGTGCAGATGGCAATTATCAGCTTCATTCAGCTGTAATTAGCTCAAAGGCTACCTTCATTAGCTTGGTAACGTGTTTTGACTAAATAATTACAAGCTATGTTTCGCCGTCAACTGTACACACATTCGGGTATAGTGCATGAGTAGAGACTAATTGTTTTCTTTTTGTTCATTTGAAGAGTTCAAATAAATGTCCCTAGCATGTATCGTCGTAGTATAAAGCCCGTGCTTAGTTTCAAACGTGTGAACACTCGAATGGAGCTGTGTCTGGCACGGGACTGTACAAAGAAATGCACTTTGCCATAATGTTTGTGTTAAGGCAACTGTGGACAGATATGTTTGCAAAACGGTCTGGCAAGTGTCTTTAATTAATTTCCAAAGTCCGTCACTTAAATGTTCAAATGCTTGAAAGTATGTCTGGTGCCGACATTACAGTACCTATGGTTGGTATATTATGGTATACTAAATAATGATAATGCGAGCAGCATTATCATCATTAACTATGTAACCCCGTTGTGGTTGACGGTCGACTTTTAAAAAATTAATAATTATTATTAACAAATAAACAAAATTTATACCAAGTAGGTATAAATATTTAAATATATAATTTTTTCTGACAAAATAGAAATAATATTCACTATTTCTTATAATGATACTAGCTGACCCGGCAAACGTTGTTTTGCATTAAAAATTTAAAAAAAAATTAGATGAAAATTAGATAAAAGCCGATTCTCAGACCTGCTGAATACGCATACAAAATTTGGTAAAAATCGGTAAAGCCGTTTCGGAGGAGTACGGGTACAAACATTGTGACAGGGAAATTTTATATATTAGATTACGATACAAATGAGAAATGATTTTTATACGAGTATGGCTTTAGGCGGAATATTGTACCTAACACCACAACTATGTAGGCATAGGTAATTCATTAATAATTGTATTTAAAGTTGTTTATATGTGACAAATATGACAGACGACATTAATATTTTCCAACATGTCATGGATTCTCATGATATTGAAAACTTTAGAAGTGACTTAATGTACTAGACGGCGAATCAAATCACATTCAATGTAGTACAACAATTAGTACAAGTTTTAATTGTTTTAATAACAAAGCGCGCCGCCCTCCGCCCCCTTCGCTGCCCTACAACAGTTAATTAAAAGTTTGAAATCGCTACAAAGTGATAACATTCGCTGTTTTGTGTAAAGGGTTCACCTCACGAGGCGCGGCGAAGCGGTGTCTAATACTGTTCAATCATTTGGAATTGTACTGTGAGTGCGAAGTTATTCAAATTTATTTACTAACTAGCGTTGCCCTTTTCCGCGTAGTTTCAGTTCACGTGGAAATATCGATATAAAGAGTAGCCAATGTTTTATTCAGGATATGTTATCCTACATCAATTCCAAATTTCAGCTGAATCGGGTCAATATTTAATTGCTGCTTGAAGAATTAACAAACATTCACACACAAAGTTTCGCTTTTAAACTGTTAGTGTCATTAAACTAAATTATCGGACACAATATGTGATTATTGTGTCCGATACGTATTGTAATATTATCAATTTAGTTAATCAAGGAAAACAAACATTTGTAAAACGCAAGGGAAAAGCAGATAAATCAAAAAAAATTAAAGGGTTATTATTGTTATTAGTTCAGTAAGTTATTTTATTAGGTGGTAGAATATACTCGAATAGTTCATCATTTATTTACTTTATCCCGTTGCTCCGTTACTCCGCACACGAAGCTTCTATCAAATACAATTGTAGCGCTCCGAACATTTTGATTATTCAATCGTATTTCCAAACGCCTACACAGCTGGAAATAGAACCTCCGCTGGTAGATGGATTAGAAATAGAATTTCGAGATGAACTTCGGATTTGTAAAGGCATAATATCTGCTAGTCATGCCTAACTTGCAACCAGGAGAACAGGAATATTGCAGAAAGTATCTGACATTCCCTTTTATTCCCCCGTTATTTCTCGTTATTCCTCGGTATTCGAGTTATTCCCGCTAACGCGAGCGTATTTTTATTTCCTTTCGATGAGTGGAGTTTATGCAATTTAATTTCCTCGTATGATTATTTGAATGCATGAAATGACGTAGAAGGTGAACTTTCTTGGAAAACATTTCCTCCTCGTAGTTTAATGTCAGCTTTTATTGATATCGACAGAGCTGTGTTTGAATTTAAAAAGGTTATTTTTAGTACCTAAATTGGGAACTTTTTCGAGAAATTTTGATGCAAGACCATTGTTTTTGGGTTTGAATTTATGTTTGTCGGTTTGTTACATTGACCACCCTCCTTATGGCTATGATGATAATTCTTTATTTACGAAGAGACGCGATGGCCGCCCGCCTAGAAGACGCCCGCGGTTTCATTCGCGAAGTTCTCGTTCCCGTGGGAATTTTAGGATAAAATGTGGCCTATGTGTTATTCTGATATCTAAGCTATATTATTATGAAATTTCATTAATATCCATCCATCCATGCATACAAACTTTTGTCTTTATAATACTAGTAACGATTAGGTTTTGTGTCTTTATTTTGTAGTTATATATACTCTTATCAATTACAATAAAATTTCATTAAGCATTAGGAGCACACGTAAACAAGACAACAAGAATTGACCTTGGATGTGTATGTTCATTTTCTAATCACGGACAGTTTCGGTTATCGGTCTGGAGCTGGTGCCGGCATATTCCAGCGCGTCTCGTAAATAACCATCGGAAATTCGAGCGTCGAAAGCAAATTGGATTATCAAACCAAATATTACGTTACCGCCGAAAATACGGCTCCCGCCGGACGCAGTAGTCCAGGGTCGATAATTTTTAAAACCAAAAAAAATCATAGTAGGATGAAACACATTTCAAAAGGAAGAGAATGCCATAAAAATGAAAGGAAAAATAAATTACGGGCGATTTGAGATCGGGAAGGGGTAGGGGTTGAGGGTTTAGGGGTAAAACACGGATTTTCTTGATTTCCGGCAAAACTAAAAGTCCTATGGAAAAGACTTGAATGGCAAAGTTGTAGATAATAAAAAGATCTAAAACTTTTGTTTCAACACTTTTTTCACATAACCTCAAAATTTGTGTGAAAAATACAAAAACCTAGTTTTTGGTTTTATATTTTTATCTTTTACAAATAAAGTTTTATTTTCATAAAATTTGGTAAAACCTTGCCTTCTTATGTCCCAAATACGCTATAATTTATTTGATTTGAAATATTTATTTTTACACCTTATTTTGAATGAATATCGAAAAAATAACCTAATTTTCAACCGAAAAATTGTCCGTCAAAATATATTTTTTTTCAAAAAATTATTGTGCTTTCTGTTCGTTAAAATCGCTACTTTCCAATGGGGAAATAATATATATATGTTACCATAGTAAACCTTCTCAGAAAAGGCAAAAACTAGGCTAACGGTTTTTACTGCTGCTACGTAATAGCAGGTATGTAGTAAGACCCAGTTGAGGGTCTGGCTCGGTGGACTCTGCTAATTAGGTTACGGAAGATTTACGATGCTCCCGGCACCCAATCACCAGACGATTGGAAGGAACATCGCTTGGTTTTAGGGGGTATTCCGGTTGGTTCTCAGCCGATGAGTCCTACATACCCTCTGAGAAGTTAGCTGCCCAATATCTTTGCATAAACACATTTCTCAGTGTTAAAAAAAAAGTATGTAGACCCAACAAAGCTCAGATCCGCCTAGCCCCGTCTCCACTTTTCCATGTTGACATTGTAATGTGACCTTTTAGTAGGCTAAAATGTTTCGTAGGTCACTCAGGTATATACCTGAGCGACCTACATTATCTTAAAATAGTAATAAATAGGCATCTACGCCTGCATTTTCATTGCAGCTGTAAAAACCGTTAGCCTAGGTTTTGCCTTTTCTGAGAAGGTTTACTATAGTAACATATGTATATTTTTTCACCTTCGGAAAGTAGAGATTTCAACAAACAGAAACCATACCAACTTTTTGAAAAAAGCTGATATTTTGACGGGTGAATTTTCGATTGAAAATTAGGGCGTTTTTACGATATTAATTCAAAATAAGGTGTAAAAATAAATATTTTTAATCAAATAAATTACAGCGTATTTGGGACATAAAACGGTAAATTTTCACAAAATTTCGTTAAAAAAAAATTTTTTTGTAAAAGATAAAAATAAAAAACCAAAAACTTGATTTTTTGAATTTTTCACATAAATTTTGAGGTTATTTGAAAAAAGTGTAAAAACAAAAATTTTAGATCTTTTTATTACCTACAACTTTGCCATATAACTTTTTCCCATAGGACTTTTAGTTTTGCCAGTTTTCCCATCGCCCGTAATTTATTTTTCCATTAATTTTTATGGCATTCTCTTCCTTTTGAAATGGGTTTCATCCTACTGTGATTTTCTTTTACTTTTTATTATGTTTGAGGCTATCTGCACTGGGCTACAGGAGGCGCTGTGGCACTGGATATTGAGGACGAATTACTGCGTTTGTGGTTACACGTGGTCGCTGCACGACATCACTGATACATTGTTGCCTGCAGCCTTATTTAGGCTCTAACAAATATCAGCTAGATACATTAGATTTAAGTCGCTACGATCAAAATATCATCGGTTATAATTCTATAAAACAGACGAAATTGAAAACCTTGCAACACCATCGCAGTCGCAGTCACCTTGTGACGGGCCAATGAAATTTTCTAGAATTGTTACAGTAATTTTTCAGACACTCGTACATAAAACCAAATATAGGAATATAATTCAATCTACACATTAAATCAACCAACCATCTGAACGCTAAACTTTTACATTTAGTATAATATATTTCAGTTTTGAATTACTGGTATTAAAAGCAGTTCACTAGTTTTGATAGGCAATTTATGTGTTTGGTAATCTAAAACTACTTAGTAATTTATAATAATTGTCTTAGGAATTAAGATAAAGTAAAGATACCTCATAAACCAATATTGATTTTAGGAAATGAATAATTAAGTTTGGCTTACAAATGGCCGATCACTGGATCGACAGATACAAATGACAGCTTCCACCTGCTACTAGTACCCATTACGCTAACACTAAAGCTAAACACTAAACAGCTTCGAATGGTTTTGCATTAGCACATTTGTGGGTCATGAGTGCCGCTTATCTAGATGAAGAACACGAGCGATTGTTTGAACCCTATCCTCGTAGCAATAGGGCGTCGAATGGCACGGCAGGAAGTCATCGTCGATGCATTTGACATGGGCGCTAGTTTGTTTGCAAAGGCCGCCATTACGATGGTGTTGATAGCTGGTAATTGCGTCCGGCTATCATCGGAGTATTGTCAGTGTTTGGCAGCTAACTGAATGCTCTTAGAGACGCGATGGCAGAGCTAATAACAGCCGTCGTCACTGATGAGTGTTGATGTAGGACTTTACATCAAGACGTGCGAGTTGCGATATATATAAGTGTCGAAACTACGTGTGTCCATTAAAACTAAGGGAGTGGACATGGACGAGATGTGCTAGAAATGCAACCCGTGGTCAAAAGTTGAACGAAGCAGTGCTCGTATACCACTCGAGCATGATTATAGATTTTTAATTATAGCACCACGTGCCTACTATTTCGCGCTTTATGGTATGAAATGATTCGGCCTCACAAGGAAGACCGGGACACGTTTGCTTAAAAGACTATATTTTCTCTTGATTTAAAAATACCTATTGCGAAATGGAAATCAGAAGCTGGAAAGGCATTTCAGATGATTGCAGTTGGTAAAAAAAATGATGTATAATACCTGTGTACACGTCCAAGGCAAATTGTTTACAGAGATAACTGCATTTAAATTAAATGAATTTATTTACTTCATCGTGTAATAAATATTGTAATACTTGATTGCTTTTTTATATTTATTTATATATTTGACTCTACAGAAAATAAACTATATTATCAGGCAGATCTCTAGAAACTCAACGAAACATATGCAATGCTTTGTGATGTAAACATCTCGTACTCGTACGAATTTATGTCAAAATTGATGTCACAAATTCCTGCTCAGAGTGCGTGTGGTGTGTGACGAGATGTCACAAGCTGACGCGGCGCGGTGCGATGATCCACTCAGCCAAACTAACATCACCCAATGAGGAAAATTCTACAAATATTTGCGAAAGTCGATGAACTTAATCAAGCGCGAATCTCGTGATCCGTGCAAACTGTCGCGCCATAACCCGGCGGGCGACCGATATTAGCAAATATTGGCGTATTTGAGCAGCTTACGCGCCGTGCGTTATATATAACTATAAATCCTTTTGTCAAATAAATCTGGCACCTAATTCCATTTATTTATTAGCTTAACGGTGTTCCAACTTTTGCTTATAAATTTTGGAAAGTGTTTGACTTTTTGTAACAAAACTATTTATGTACCTACCATAATGCTATTTTAATATTATGTTAAAAAATTATAAGTTATAGTCTAAACATATAACATCCATGACGTATTAAAACTACCGCTGCCAGAATGTACACAGTTTTATTTCAGCAGCCCATGGTTACATCTAAAGAGTTTATTTTATTTTTTTTATCGACTACGACTGCCATATGTTACGGTAGTCTAAGATGAAAGAGGACACAGTTTTTATTTCAGCAGCCCATGGTTACATCTGAAGAGTATATTCCAACACGCATACCACTGCGCCACGGAGGTCGTCAAATATTAATACTCGATAGTTCTTGTAAAGATGAAGTGTGGTAATTTTATTTTCAGGCAAGAGTACCTGTTTTGTTCAGTAAATTTGCTAGAACACCATACTTATATTAAAATGGATCTGCCAATTTATACAAATCTTTAAAAACATTTCAAACTTTTGTTACAAACAATTGTTTTTCTCTACAGAGTACACCGAGCTACATTCGTTAAAAGCAAAGACAAGCAACATGTAGACATTACACGAGTCCCAACATTCCATTAATTAAAAAGAAAAATAATTCCATCTCCAAAAGACGCCTGTTGTTCTGTCATGTCCCATTACCGGAGTAATGGAGTACGAACATCCCTCATTACTCCATACACATGTCGTGTCTTTGTTTCATGTATAAAAATTATTTATGATGTAGAGACAGAGCTATGTTCGCACAAATACGCGAAAAAAAACTTTGGAAAAGTCGTCTTAGCGTAAGAAGAAACTCTTCGAAAATGTTTACGCACAGATACTTACCTATATAAATTTATCCTCCTAATAAATTTATCTTTGTTGCAGCTTAGATACACCATGTTACTCTAAGGCAGGGTTACAGGGTTCGATTCTGTCACATTCATTGTAATACATCACATCAAACGTTAATTTATATTTTATCGTTGTCTTTTTTAAATAAATGAGGCAAAAGATTGTAACCAACTTTCAACACGTGTTAGATTTTATTTGGAGTATGACACGATATATTTTACGTATTCGATTTCGATAATTCTTTGGTTACGAAAGGGAATACTTCCGGTCACTGTCATATATTAGGAACTGATGATGATATCCTAGGGAATTAAAGAAAAGATAAAAATTTGACATGTTAGAATAGTCAAACAGTGTATGGCGCTGTTCTTTTGGTTGTTACAAATATATGCATATTTTAGTGTCATATTAATTATTGTAATTAAGTGATTTTGAAATAATTCATTTCAAAACGAGTAAAAAATAACTGTGTCTTAGTTGCTCTTTCTTCTTTTTTCAGTCACGGACTGCTTTTTTAATTTTGGCGGTTGATAAGATTATTTTTATTTAAAAATTTATTTATATTTAATTATTTATTTAAAAATGATGCAAAGGATTGTAACCAACTTTCAAACTAGGGATGGCTAATAATATTTTCTTAGAAAAAAAATCAATATTCCTACAAAGTCTGACTCGAGACAATCCAATTTGACGTATCATAAGATAACTGTTAAGTTTCTATATATCTCACCTTTCTTCCGCGTTTCCATTCCAATGGATACAAATTAGCCTATGTCACTTCTCATGTGTGTGACATAAAAAATGATTTGGCTGATAGTTTAGGAAGGTAGCCGTAACAAACAGGCCGGCATACACACAACAATTTCAAAAATTGATTTGTATGTAAGTACCGTATACACTTTTATATATTTAGTGAAAGTAGTTAATTTGAAATTACAAACAGATACTGACGGCCGAGTAACGTAGTGGGTAGTAACCCTGCATCTGCGTCCTGGGTTTGACTCCCACATTTGGAAAATGTTTGTGTGATGAGCATTGATGTTTTCCAGTGTCTGGGTGTTTATCTATATATTATAACTATGTATAATAATTGTATAATATTTATACAAAAATATTTGCATCCAGTTACCATTTCATGAAATTTTGTATGCGTATTCAGCAGGTCTGAGAATCGGCTACTATCTAATTTTCATCTAAATTTTTTTTAAATTTTTTAAGCAAAACAACGTTTGCCGGGTCAGCTAGTATTTATATAAAAATATTCATCAGTTATAATAGTACCCATCACACAAGCTACCTGAGCTTACTTTGGGGCTATATAGCGATGTGTGTAATATTTATCCTTTATTTGTGTGTAAATTTATAATGTATTTTTGGTCACCGTATGTCCAAGTAGCACGCTCGAAAGCTGTGGGGACAAGTGCACATATAATGATGTAGTTCAGATGTTCCTCTCGAAGCTTCCGACTGGAGGAATGTTGCAGAGAGCTAATCAGTTAGCTCTTTGATAGTACTTTGTTTCTTTGTTACATTTGGAAAGCTTCCCTGCAGAGATTACGTCTGTTACTTCCTTTATATTCTTGTGCAAGAACATTGAATGTTGCACGATTTATGTTTTGATATCATTATTGAAGTGAAACTTCTTTATCGGGGTTGGAAAAAAATTTAGTGTAACATTTTTTCGTTAAGCGTCACATTTTTCCGTTACGCGCCATCTTTGACTTATGGAAGTGACGTGATAAATATATATATATGTTATATTGAAGTGATCAGCAAAATCAAAGTGTTTATTTTAATTCTAATTCCAGTGAAATTCTAAAAAAAGTAAGTAATAACGACATCAATGACAAAATAATTCTATTACAATTAATGAAATTCAATAATAATCTTTGTAGTAATAAGCAAAAATGAAATAATTGTAGAATTTGTATTTATGTCTATGATAATAAAAGCCTTTTATTAATCTTTATTTAACCAATTTCTGTAAAGTTGCATATAGTAAATTAATTTTTGAAAAATAACGTCATAAAAAAGTTTCACTTCTTACGAGTGTACGCTAGTACACGCATACAATTTTTTTTTCTATCTTGGATTAGTATACTGGTTTAATAGTAATATTATTCAAAAGACATTGAATCTCATCTTGAAATAAGTAATGTACTAAAATGAAATAATTGTAGAATTTGTATTTATGTCTATGATAATAAAAGCCTTTTATTAAACTTTATCTAATTTAACTTTATTTAACCAATTTCTGTAAAGTTGCATATAGTAAATTATTTTTTGAAAAATAACGTCATAAAAAAGTTTCACTTCTTACGAGTGTACGCTAGTACACGCACACAATTTTTTTTTCTATCTTGGATTTGTATACTGGTTTAATAGTAATATTATTCAAAATACATTGAATCTCATCTTGAAATACGTAATGTACGCTTGTGCATTAGAAATATCCATACTAATATTATAAAGGCTATGTTTGTTGCTCTTTCATACAAAAACTACTGAATGGATTTTGATGAAACTTTACAATATTATAACTTACGTATCAGAATAACACGTATCCCGAAATTCCCTCGGAAACGCGGCAGAAACTGCGTGCATCCTCTAGTCTCCTATATTTCAAAGCACAAGTGCATCACCTTTCTGAAATTGATATTAGAGCCAGTCTCTGACTTTTCATACGTTTCGAAACACGAAAGTTTAGTAACAATAAAATCCTGCTACTATTAATTGCTGGAATAAAAATATGATCTATGAATCAATTAATTGTTAAAAGTTAATTGATAAAAGTTATAAAGCTTTACGTTTTCAATAAATGGTACACCACACTGAAATAGACTGTAAGTAGCATTGGTAAAAATATATTACAAAATTTAACTAAAATATGTATTTAATTTATATCTATTACCGTCATATTTCTGCTTAATCATTATAGCTTTTTTCTTTGTAGATAGAACCTAATAGTTTTTAGGGCAGTTAGTGATGTGTACATTAATCAAATTGCCCAGAAACTGCTCATTATAGTCTAGACGGGCCCCGGTAATGATTGCAAACAATGAACATGAAAGACTAATAATAATTATAACGCCATGGGTGTGGAAGCACAGCTGCTCGCACATCTAGTAGTTTACAAATTACAGTTTTGTCACTTGATGCTGAGTTTCGGTTTGTGATTTTTTATTTATTCTTTTATTAATCTTAAGTCATGAACTTAGCTGATGGTTATAAATCTATCTTAAAAACGAATTTGAAAAAAGGTTACAAAAGTGCTTAATAAAGTTGTAGGAACATCGATAATGTAGCGATACAATGTCTCCCAGTATCATAAAATGTTTCACGTAAAATGGTTCACGGTGTTTGAACTTAAATAAAGATTACTAAGAATCATATATATTCGCATACACTAGTTAAATACATTTCTTCGGTATATAATATTTTCTTTACTAATAAAATATTCTGTTAGGAACGCGTCTTTCGAAATGAATAATGAGTTTAAAATTCGTCTGACACTGTAGGTTTAAAATTCGTCTCTATCAATCCATGTCTTACACAATACTATGTATAGAGAAAAAGAGAGAGGTTCGATACACACACTGTCATGTTTCACTGTAACACTGTCCAGCTTCGTTACAGAATAATGCTTCAGCACGTAGCGTGCGGGGTATATTCGCTACGAGGAGGTGTGCGACGAACTTGAACGATTAGTTTTGATTTATGAGGTGTCAGCGAGGTGCGGGCTTGGCCGCAGTGGCGCTGTGTCACTGTGACTGATGGAAGTCGAACCTTTGTTTCAGTTGCGAGTAATTAATGTGTCTCTGACATAACATTCCTATCAATGTTCCCCAAATAATACCCCGAATATTTCGTTGGTTCACTGGTTATACTATGCTATTTCAAATCGTTAGGTACTGGGTCGGGCTATGATTTATCTAGTTTTCTTTTTACTTGACTACGTCGAAACATATCTGTTTATCGGCGGTATTATAGGACCCACATAATCATAATAAGGTACAAAACCAAGACTGACCCTTGAATTTGCTTTCCTTTTTATGCCCTTTCACATATATAGAATGTTGTCTTTGAATCCGACGAGCCCGTAATTCCTTGGTTAAAATAATCGATCTTAACGTTAGGTAAATAAAACCGATAACAATATGATATGCTCCTGCAACTGGAAGCACTATTTATAGACTTATAAATTCTGAAACTGAGTGGACGCTGAAGCACTGACATTAACTTGATAAGTCGTCTGCCTACAACACTGCCTCCTAACACTCAAGAAGGCGTTTATGCAATGGCACGTCTAATATTGCCGGGATCATGTTAAACGTAAATATAAACAGGGAAATTTCAGGATATTCCTGATTAAAATAATTACCCACCGTGTTTAAGTTAATTAGACACCAATAATTACACCCTCGACATTGCCGCCTGTGAAACATAACCCCTTGACGGAGTGCTACCTCACCAGCTGTACCTCCTCTCGACTGCTCGCAACACAAAGGGAATTCTCTGAAAAATGTACCTTTTCTGAAATACCCTTCAGTGTCATATTGTTATATTGTTAGCGGGACAGCGCTTGTTACTTATATTCTTGAAGTAACAAATTACAGATCCAATTTAAATTTTTAACTAAACTAATAGTAGGTATATTATTTGTAATTCCTGTCAAATAATTTTTAAAATTTTTCTATGACGAGTATGCAAGATTATGTTATAAAATCCAAAATTCGTTTATTTCAAAGACTTAACGTGGCGTATGGTAGGTGGAGGCTTATGTTCAGCAGTGCACTTTATTGGCTGTCTGGTGATAATTGTTTACAAGCACTTTTGAAAGTCAAATGTGACTGTTCGTAATGACTGTACCACCTGCTCGGAAGGCAGATTGTTGCTCAGAAGAGCTGGCATGTACACAAACTAAACAAAAAATGTTGTATGAATTATTTATATAGTAATTACAAACAATTAGCTTTTGCCCGTGACTTCGTCCGCGTGGAATTAGTTATTACGGCAGCCTAATTTTTCTAGGCTTTGAATGTCATATTTATATATATCTAATCAACTGCCTAAGAAATAGGTCTTAAGCTTTCAAAATGACGATACTTTCAGACAACATTTCATACCCCCCTTTAACCCCTTACAACCCTTTTTTCGCAAGTAAAAGTAGTCCTATGTCCTTTTTCAGGATCTAGACTTACTGTGTACCAAATTTCATTTAAATCAGTTCAGTAGTTGTAGAGTGAAAGCAAGACAGACAGCCAGACAGACAGAGTTACTTTAGCATTTACAATATTAGTTAGGATAACATGTAGCATTGAATATCGTTATATTTTATCTTATATATGAATCAATAAGCTTCGTTAACTTGAGTTTTAAGTTCAAAGAAAAACTCAAAGGTTTCAGATGCCCTTTAGTTTGAAAAGATGGCAAGAAAAATTCAGCTAGACATTTTTTACAGTAACCTACTTGCAATGTTAGTTGCCCCTAAAGTTTAGAATTTTGTTCTTTATGCTTAAGACGGATGTTGTTGTAAGTTTGAGTCCAATGGATCAGGTTTTATACTGTTGGATTTTCCATTAAATTGTTAGTTCTTTTTCTTATCTCAAAAGACAGGTTAATGGCAGTTTTGAACATTATTATTAATATGGAACCGTCAACCCACCCAAAAAAGTTCAAAGCTCTCAATACCATTTTTTATTTAACGCTGGGAAACGCATTTACGCGTCCCTCCCGGAAGCAAAGCCGAAGATATCGAATCTACTTCTGGAAGGGTATGTGGGACTCCCCGGAACCGAAATACCCACAAAAACTCAGCGGATACGTCTGCGTCATTAGGTGGTACGCCACAGGATCGAATGCTCATTGTGAGAAGTAAAAAGCATATTTGTCATAAAATAAGCTCTCATACCCTTGCTTGAAAAACCTAAACATTACAATTTGTCATAAAATAAGCTAAGCTAAAATAATGCTCCTCATGGTTTTTTGTAAGAACATCAGACAGCTGCTTAATTATCTCTGCCAATGTAACGAATGTTTTGTTGAGAGATGCTACCCCTGTACCCCACGTACTCACGCGTCCCGCTGAGCAATAACACAGTTGATGTGCCCGTCCCCGTCTCTATAACATGTTGTATTGAGTCATTAAACTTTGTAATGACTCGACTCAATTCAGTCTAAGTGTCATCGGGAGGCTTAAACTTCGCTCCGAGTGTCGAGCAAAGGAATTTTCCACTAAAATTGTTTATGTAATAATCATTTTGTTGTTTACCTCTCAGCTCTCTGTCTATACCATTGATTTCCAAGGTGGTCAATGGACCCGCAAGGACCGACGGGTGTAAGTTGGCGTGACAAAAAAAAGGAAATTTAGAATGCGTCAGCGGGGTCTATGAAAATTTGTCTGGTATCATGAACAACTAAAATGTAGGCTTAAATGTAGCCATATAGTATTTAAGGAAGCTCAGCGACTGTTACTTGTAAAAAATTTTTGTAAAAAATAAAAAAGCCTCCAAAACGCACTAAAAAGAAAAAAATAAATGCGTAATTTAGTTACTTCAATTTACTTAACTACATCTATTTAGTCGGTGCCATCCAAGTTTAGGTAACGTCTTAAACGTAAAAAGCTCGGGTGGCACGGACTTCATAGATGTGGTTAAGTAAATGAAAGTAACTAAATGACGCAGCTATTTTTTACTTTTTAGTGCGTTTTGAAGGCTTTATTATTTTTAACTTTATTGTGGTTCACCCGCAGCAGCAACAAGTGTCGGTAGTTGTTTGACATGCTAATTTCAGATCGTCTTTAGCGCCAATTCGCGTCGTTAATTAGCATCCCAAACAACAGCTCAGGGTGCAATTGTTGGCTAATGAATAATGGAATTCAAAAGCGATGTTACAAATTTATGGAAAATTTTATCGCAAAATATTAAAGGATTTTTGTTGTGAAAATTAAATTGGAATTTTAAAAATGAACGTTGCCTTATTTCGCTGTCTTTTTATCTGCTCGTTTTGATTAACGATCTCACCTGACGCTGAGTCACGATTAATTAGCTTTAGGCATAATGTTAAGCTCCGTTCATTTTTATTTTAAATAAAAAATAAGTTGGAACGAGTACAATACGAGTCAGTGCCTAACATCATCATCTTGCAAGTATCTTTTTGTAGTGGCCGGAGCTTTGACCAAAATTTTCCAAAGAAGTTCCATCGGAGAAGAGCACTACTAGGCTTACATGAAGGGAGTTTATCTAAGGGCGTCTTAGGAACTGTGTATCAGTCTTGAAGTCGGCAGTTGAAATTTAAGTTATGTTGACATTAGTTAACGGAGACCTCGTCTTCGTCGGCAAAGTTTTGTTACACGCGTCTACGTAATGCCTTGTGTGCTGTTCGCTTTGAATTAGCTTAAAACTTAAGTGTGAAATAGAAATACCGGCAAACAGTAAATACTAAGTACTCTGTGACTCGCGAGCAAACGTGTAAAGTTGATGAGGCAATCTGAACGAGCAATAATAGCATTAGCGAAGCGGCGCGTCAGCGAGCCGAGTTTGCTGACATTGAAACTTTCAGCGTCAGTTAGTGAGCGAGTTAGCAGCTCACCTAGCCCCGCCGTCTGTGTTTGACTAGTGGACTGAATACTTGACTACCAGCAATATGTTATCACACAACTACAAGTTGTGAGTTCCTCTCGACTGCTGTCTCACTTGATGTTGAGTAATGATGCTGTTTAGATGTTGGCATGTTTACTTAGTTCGCATTTAATTTATCGACTGATTTGTACGGGCATTGTACTGGAACGCCTGATCGCATAGTAATTACACGCTTATCAGTGTTTTAGTTGGCATTGGTGCTATACAGTTGAAATTCGTAATACTTGACTTACTTCAGATAAAATCCTAAAGAGTATGTTTAGAATTTTTTACAGAAAATTGCATAATTGTACATTTCTTTAATGACACAATAATGTCCTTCGGTCCCACATGACCTCTTGCGTTTCTATCTTACTCTGTTTAACATGATTTTTTAGTTATAGAGAAGGATAAAGTCGAAACTCAAGCTGTCGAAATTCGTTACAGAATACATATTGCTCCAGCGCTGTCAAAATAATATTATTTTCGCACTGTACAGCATGTGTCGCGCACACATGGGACAGATAATGTGTGGTATTAGTTACAATAATCGCCATGTGAGTGCTGTTAGGCGCCAGATAACAACGCGCGTTTTTAATTAGAGCCGAAGTGGGCGGCTTATCGCCAGATAACAGGACTTGACCTTGAGTCTGCGCTGCCATTGCGAGCCTGTCGCTGTAGCGTACCTACATGGATTTGGCAATTGGAGTTTTTGTATGATGGAATCAGAAACAAGGAGATCTTCAGAAGAACTAAGGTAACCGACGTTACGCAACGAGTCGCTGAGCTGACGCAGTGGGCAGGGCATTTTGTTGGGGTCCATGATTGCCAGCAGCCGCAAGTATCCGCTGGACAATATCCGCACAAGACCATGGCGTTTAGAAGTCCTTACAAGAGGTCTATGTCCAGCAGTGGACGTCCATCAGCGGATAATGATGATAATCTGGACACTTTGAGGAATTCCACGACATAAATTTTACTACATGAAACTTACTACAAAGCGCAAACATAATGATTTCATAGTTTCGGGAGTTTAAGTGAACAGACGGACAGATTGCGAAAAACGGTACTCTCCTGTCTTCATGAGTCTCCGTAAAGAAAATAATGTACTTACCACGTCCAGATGATGGTAAGTGTGCATGCGTCTGTGAACAAAAATAAATATTTATAGCATACTGTTTCAGACCAATGACCATCATGATGGTATTATTTTGTCTATGAAGACGGTGTTAGACTGATTGATAGAGATGGGGGTTCGTTTTCCCCTGGAGAAGTAATATTTAATATTAACTAGCTGAGCTCGTGATTTCACCCGCATAGATCCTGTTCCATGGGAAATAGCGTGTGTAGTATTTCAGGCTATTATGTTATAATCTATTTATGTACCTTTTAGAAATAAAAAGAAATTGCACCAAACATTACAGATATATATTCTCGGACGTTCAGCTAGGACGAAACCTTTAATGAGTATAAAAACGGTTTGAAGTGACGCAATGAACAGATCAGTGTAAAGATGTCTGCTTTGGCCTGTTTAATGGTAAAATCTATAGATGGAAATACGTAAAAAGTGTTTGTTTGTAATTAAAAATTAACAGCTTTTCATTAAATACCTACATTAATGAAAGTAAGATACGGTATTCACATAAATACATTATATTTTAATTTTTTTGTCTGTCTGTTTGTTTTGGCTATCCTCTAAAAGTACACACACAACTATGACAGTTATAGGCTAACTTGTATCTTGATATTCTTACGGGCACGATAGACACGCGGGTGAAACGGCAGGCGTCCGCTAGTATTTTAAAAAATTACCAATGGCAGTACCATATAGAAACCATTTTGCAGCTATAATATTTAAATTTTAATAAAAACATTGCGCACATATAATATTTTTGAAATAAAATATCATCCGATGATGCTATAAAATGTATTTGATAGGTATTGAATAAAAGCGATTTATGAATATGTTTCCAATAATTGAAAATCGATAAAAGTAGGTAATTAAAATAACTTTATGCGTTCCGCTGACTGCATAGAGGAATATTAAATATAAAAATCATATTTACTGTTTTGTTATTATAGGTAATATTTTGTATATATGTATACTTATGTATTTTTATTGTTTTTATATTTTCAGCCCATCATCATCATCATCATTATCAGCCTATGAACGGCCCTCTACAGAACCAGCCCTCCCTCCTTATAGGAGAGGGGATATGGGATTTTTAGCCCATTTAATATAAAACCCTAACCCTATAATAACCCTAAACGTTATGAAAAACCTTACACAGGTCAATTCTCAGTTCGCAAAAATCAACGTACCAGCCGTAAAAGTAGCCTTTTCCCGTAAAAAGAGCTGCACACTCTCCCGACGCGTTCCGTTGGCTTTTAGCTTAATAACTGCTCTATGATGGACCACTATACCTATATACAGATGGACTCTTCACAGTCTATTCACACTAAACGGATAAATAGGTCAATAATGATAATGATGATACTTAGCGCTTAAGTGATAATCATTGACATATTAATACTATGGACTTCGGGTCAGCGCTAAATAGTGTCCGAACCAAAAGAGATTTCTAATCGCAATTAGTCTCATATTAGCTTATTGAGAGAATACACGTCAATAATGTTTTAGAACAATGACTGAACAGAGAGAACAGAGTTATTTTTAACCGACGAAAAAAAACGGAGGAGGTTCTCAATTCGACACGTATATATTTTTCTTTTTTTTTTTTTATGTATGACCACGCATTACTTTTTACAGTGTTGTCCAATTTTGATAATTCTTTTTTTATTAGAAAGGGCATACATCCAAGGTGGTCCCATTGTCCGCATGTTAGGATCCGCTGATGATATCCTGGGGAAATTGAAAGAACTCTTCAAATTTTGGAGGCACGCTTACAGCGATTTCGGTTTTTGACTCGGTATCGGTAGCTTTTTGGCTACTAGTGCCATATAATATACTATGACAGCATAGTACGCTACGTGGCGATAAATCACTAAAAAGTAAGAAATAAAATTTTTTAACAAAAAATAGAACCGACTCAAATCGCACTAAAAAGTAAAAAATAACTGTGTCATTTAGTTGCTTTAATTTACTTAAGCATGTCTAGGAGTCGGTGCCAATGTTTTAGTTTTTTTATAAAAATACAAATACGTTCTAATATATATAGATATCTCGGGACACTTTTGTCGTGAATTTTGCATTACACTCGAATCCATAGAACTAATTATTAATATGTCAATGGTGATAATAATAGAGTTCTTTGTTGCTAAACCTCTATTGTTTCAGTCCAAAGTTTGCCGAACAAATTATACACACACAGCTTAACATGCTCTAGTAAATAGCTACTCGTAACACTGAGCATGAGGACCTGACTATAAATATGGATATATATTTTTTTCAAGAAATTCATGGTGTAGCTAAAAGTTGATTAATTAGTGTGATGTAATATTCAGTGCTTTGGAAAGAGTTTGTTTAAATTTTTAATACCGGTGAAATGTTCAGGTGATCCATCTAATTATTCTCTCAACAAAGATAAAGAATGCCAACTAACAACGAGACGACGCATGTATTTAAATTTAAAAAGGTACGAATCTATATTAATAATTTCGTCGAAGAGTACGGTAGACCCGATCGAAACCTTAGATGAATAACAAAACACTAAAAATATTGATTTTGAGTCGACAACATACATCGGTAAAATTCGGATTAAGAAAGTAAAATTCTAATGATATTGACAAATAAACCGCAGTTGCTATCCAAACAAACTGCAGTCGCCATCTTAGATACGCCTCGCCAATCAACACATCAAACATCATGTGTCAAACGAAACGTCTTGCCGGAAACATTGAGTGAATCCAGTGTTGTCAGAAGCAGACATAGAGAGAGCAATAGGTAAGAAAATTTGTATGAAAGTTTGTCATAGAAAAATAGAAGGGCCAGTGATTTTCACGCGGACGAAGTCGCGGGCGACTGCTAGTATATAAAAAACATTCAACTTGGTATACTCTAACATCTCTCGAACGCATCTCCGAACAGCCGCTAGCTCCGTAAATAACTTAGTATCCAATCCATGCAACAGTTCTACGTCCATCGGGGATTTTACTTCAATGCAGTTCATGTTCCAAAAAATAGAACCGACTCAAAACGCACAAAAAAGTTTTGAGTCGGTTCTATTTTTTGTTAAAAATTTTTATTTCTTACTTTTTAGGCCTGTGTGCACCAAGATTTCAGTTATGATAACCAACGGTTAACATAAATTTACTATAAATTTACAGTTCACGACAACCCGTACGCCGGTTAAGGACGTAAACCGGGCGGTTATTTTAACCGAGCTTACGTCCTTAACCGGCATTCGTGTTGTCATGAACAGTAAATTTTACGTTTAGCTTATGTTAACCGTTGGTTATGATAACCGAAATCTTGATACACACAGGCCTTAGTGATTTATCGCCACGTAACGTACTCGTACTATACTGTCATAGTATATTATACGGCACTAGTAGCCAAAAAGCTACCGATACCGAGACAAAAACTGAAATCGCTGTAAGCGTGCTTCCAAAATTTGAAGATTCCTTCAATTTCTCCAGGATATCATCATCAGATCCTAACATGATGACAATGGGACCACCTTGGAAGTATGCCCTTTCACGTAAAAACTGCTGGATAGTTTTGATGAAACTTCACAATAATATAGCTTACATATTAAAATAACACATAGGCCACATTTTATGCCAATTTCCGAAAACGCGGGCGTCCTCTGTTAATAAATAACAGCAATTTATTTAATTGCTTTTAATTTAAAATGTAATTAGGCTTCCAAATTCTCATACAAAAACACTCACTTATATTTTTCCGCTGTTTCGTATTTTTTATAAAATAACTTGTAAAGGTCACTTTTATGCGAGACCATTGAACCGTACTGTTTTTTCCACGCGTTAATCGACTGTTCGTACTCAAAGGCTTCTTTGTAAAATAATTTGTTTGCACTCAAAAGCTTGTGCTCTTTATGAAATCGCTCATGCATTTCATTTCATCAATAACTTTTAGTTAAAATTTAACGTTCGTTAATTCCTGCGACCCGCGGCTACGTCGTTGAACGTGTGTGAATGGAATTTTTATTTCATAAAATACTCGTAATGAGTCGAGTACTCAGCGCAAACTTGCGAGACGCTTATTTATTTATTAACCAATTTACCGGTCTATTGAATTATTAATTTGCTTTAACAACTACTATATTAAATATTTGTTTATTATTTATCAAGTTATACAAACAAGTGACATTTGGAACTTATAGTAAGCGTGAAGCTCTGGCTTTTGCGTTCAATTAAGATCCTTCAAAGGCTTAGTAGTTTCTTAGTCGATCGAGATTGAATGCTTTGAGATTCTGGGCTTAAATCCCGCCCAGTAGATTAATGATATAAATATCTACTTTTAATAATACATATAGGCTTTACAACTGATTAGAGGGGAAGAGGAAAATTTGTCATATTTAAAACATATAATAAAGATGTTAGAAAGGTACTAGCACGGACAGGTCAACATGGTCATAGACAAGCGTACCTATACGCGATATAAAACAGCATAGCGACTGTAATGGAACATGACTTTTAATAATACATATAGGCTGTACAACTGATTAGAGGGGAAGAGGAAAATTTGTCATATTTAAAACATATAATAAAGATGTTAGAAAGGTACTAGCACGGACAGGTCAACATGGTCATAGACAAGCGTACCTATACGCGATATAAAACAGCATAGCGACTGTAATGGAACATGACTTTTAATAATACATATAGGCTGTACAACTGATTAGAGGGGAAGAGGAAAATTTGTCATATTTAAAACATATAATAAAGATGTTAGAAAGGTACTAGCACGGACAGGTCAACATGGTCATAGACAAGCGTACCTATACGCGATATAAAACAGCATAGCGACTGTAATGGAACATGACTTTTAATAATACATATAGGCTGTACAACTGATTAGAGGGGAAGAGGATAATTTGTCATATTTAAAACATGTAATAAAGATGATAGAAAGGTACTAGCATGGACAAGTCAACGTGATCATGGTTAAGTGTATATGCGATATAAAACAACATAACAACTGTAATGGAACCTGACTGTTGTAACAGCGTCGTGTGGGCCCTTAGTCCAAAGGCACTATATCTGAAATCGACAACACAATCACCCGTCTGTGAACTCAGCTACTTATATTTACTCTAGAAATCTGTGTATAACTTTCAAATCGATGACTCGAAAACTTTATATTTGATCAAGTCTATCTAGAAGTAAACTGTAAATGAATTCTCATTAGTTTTAGAACTTTATTGATATTGTTTATTGAAATTGTATCGAGTATTGCGCAATGCTCTAACAGAGAAGCAACGTCTCGAATCAGTAACCTGCTGAATATTTAACTATTCAAAAGATCTCTTGAAAGCCTACTTGAATAAAGCATTATTTTGATTTGAATTTCATTGTTGCTTGTCGGTGTTGCCATCCGATATTTATGATTTGCAAATACCTCTACCGCCTCCGCCGCCAGCTCCCGAGTTGGGTAGTTGCGATATACATATGTAATGTGTTTGTCAATGAGATGTGTAGTAATTCATCATATTACCATCTGAGAACATACTGAAGTCCTAAACCTACTCGTATCTAAACCTATAATCAAAACTACAGTTGCTGATATTATAAAATCAGGACAACAGGACGAACTAATTAACTTCAGTGTATCAAAACCAAAAAAAAAGGTTTTTTGACCATTCGGAACGCAAGAAATCTGGAAAGTTTTGATACTCTGAATACAGTATCGCGGAACGCTTGGGTAAACTATCATATATGAACTAATTGACATCGAAAGCCAAAGGATCTGTCTAGCTACCCAACGCGGAAATGCAGTTGCTACAATTCTCCTTGGATTTAATTTGTATAATTATAGGATAAGTTTGCTTACATTTAATTTTGTCTACTTATTAATTATTATAGACTCTCCCTCTAGGCAGCGTGTAATCTTTGATACTATTAGTAATGAGCTGAGCAGCCAAGCCATATTATAGTATTTGGACGGAAACGGAAGGACGGCCATCTTTAGTCTTCATCATCAGTTCTACTTAACCAAAACTTTCTTTAAGTATTTTAAGATTTATTTTACACATACAAATCTAGCAAATTTCTGATAACTGTATCAAAAGAAAATTATATAATAAACAGATGCCCTCGATAGATACAACCAACATTCCCGTAGGTACTACAGAATAAATTAAAGCAAAATTAATTTGCCTCTCCGTTTTAATATATTTAGATACGATAAATTACTTCTCATTAAAATACAAAAATATATTCTAACAAAAAACATTCGGCACTAGAGAGCTTTCCCTGAGCTTCCTTAAAGGCAATTTGATTTTCTTCCAAGTAAATATTATCATGTCTGATGTGTATGATTGTTTCTACACGATTTAAGTACTTTCAGACAAATTGCTGTTTTCGTAAAAAGGAAAATGTGTGTATTCGAGAACAATTAATGGATTTTAGAATAATACAACATTTAGTGCAGGACTGTTATCACTACATATTGAAAAACTCCCCCGCCCGTAAGTCTGGCCTGTACGCGATAAATACTCTAGTCAATCAGTTAAAAAACGTGAAAAATAGAGATAAAAAATGTCCAAAAAATATGAGCGATGGTTCATTCGATTCAGAATCACCTCTAGAAAAATGTTTTTGAAGGATTTTGGTGCAATTAACAATTAACAATTGCAATTTTTAACCTGCACCAAAATCCTTTACTAACATTTTTCTAGAGGTGAGAGGTGAGAGAGTAATAAAGTCTTTTAATTTATTTTTGATGTTATATAATTACTGTGCTTGTTACATATAATTGTTGTCGTAATAAGCAATCCCGAGGAAGAAACCGCAAGGGGTGTGGATTTCCATCCTACTCCTAACAAGTTAGTCCGCTTCCATCTTAGATTGCATTATCACTTAACATCAGGTGTCATAGCAGTCAAGGGCCAACTTGTAGTCAATAAAAAAAAGCCAACGAGGAGACCAAGAATAAATATTATGTATGAATTTTGGGTAAAGAATATTTTGACGGATAGACAGTTCTTACTTCTTACTAGTGACACTACGTTCTAAGTTCGTTGATCTATTAATAAACCTGTTTGGCTTTAGATCTTAGGGTTCTCGTCTTAATTGAGTTTATAAAAATTAAATTATTCTTTAAAAGAAAATCACAGATTAATTTTTCATTTATTTATTTATCAAATACAATTAACACAAAAATCAAGTACAATATAAATACACGTAAATAACCACAGAGGTTTTAAAGAACATGCATCCGTCTGCATATTTTACATTTATATAGGTGTCTATATTTCTTTTATAAAGTAGGTATATTGACTACTTTGACAACGTAGAATGCCCCACAGCGATCCGTTGTCGTTTTATTAAGGCGCGGAAGGCCACCGCTGGGTTTTAGTGGGTATTCCAGTCCGGTAAGTCCCACATACCCTATATCCTTCGAGGGATGCGTAAATGCATTTCTCAGCGACAAAAAAAAACGTATATTGACTACTAGTTGTCATTAAAATACGATAGTGTAAGAACAGTTATAAACTAATAGAGAATGCCTGCGGTTTCATCCGGGTACTTTTCGTTTCCCTGGGAATTTCGGGATAAAATGTGGCCTACGAGTTATTCTGATATATAAGCTATATTAGTGTGGAGTTTCATTAAAATCCATTTAGTAGTTTTGCGTAAACGAGTAAATAACATCCATCCATACGTACTTACAAACATTATAATATTAGTAAAGATTGTAAGCCCGTCAACTTGCATTAGAGCAATGCGTCAGCTTCAAGTTTTCCATTACTATGTGAGCTTTAAAAGCTAGGTTAATAATGCAATAATTAATAAAAATAATGATCTAATACACTTGATAAATAATTATATTCCAAAGAACCTTAATCTGCACCCAAAATAACATATATTTCATAAAAGCAAAACACCAACGGGATTCGATAACAAAAGAAATGTGATATTAATATAATAACAGTTGAAAATATTCCAATTGAATAACGTTTTGTATGCATGTATTGTTTTGCCTTTATTTGCGCTCCGGCATTAATTCGTAAACAGAGCCTGATTCATATTATCATATCGAGAGCAAACGAGCGGAGCAGAGCCTGCAGCCTGCAGCCTGCAGCGAGCACAGCGATTACTCGTGTTTTATTCATTCATTACATAATATTTTATGCATTATTTAATCACAAGTATGCTTGTATGAAATTATTAAACTTTACTTTATTTGACAAAGCCCTTCTCTCTGCTCGCACGCTGTGGTGTTCGCATTATATCTGGAAAGCTCTGAGTTAGGACTGAAGATTAGGGCACTTTAGACTTTTGGAATAGGACTGTACGACACTGGAGCGGGTTCTACATGACGCACGATGGTGGTACGACAGTGTCGGTATCGTCAACGATTCTAGAAGGACTTGTTTTACATTACAAGTTAGTCCTTGACTGCAATCACCCTGATAGTAGTGATAGTGCAAACTAAGATAGAAACCGGCTAACTTGTTTGGAGTAGGATGAATATCCAAACCCCTTTCAGTTTCTGCATGACTCTATACCCGAGCGCTTAATCTTTGTCGGCAGGGCAGTAACTAGCCCCGAATCGAAGCTAACCACCAGCCAAAAAATTACTGCCAGGACTATTGTATTTTAACAGATAATTAATGAACAATAAATAAATTTTGATGCCATGCGAATATGGCGAAATGGCCAAGCCACATATTGTGACTTAGGTGTAGTAAAGCCTTGTAGAGTTTTTGGGTGTAGATTTAGAAGCTTTACGTTACATACATACATTACATATCTGGTAACTGTTTGACAACGCGAGGCATATGTTTTCGTTTTGGCAACTTTTTACATGAAAATGTTTTTGGTGGAATAAGAAATATTCCGTTTTAGTTTAGCTTGATACATGTTGTGTGTGATTCATAATATATCAAGCTAGTAAGCATATTCTCTTTCTTTTCTCCTCTCGCTCCAAAATTTAAGCTCCTCCTCAGAAAATGTTTACTCTACAGAGGAAGTTCTTTGCAATTTTATTTTAACAAAACTTTTAATACAAGTAAATAAAAAAGAATTTGGCTCCATTATCGATTATATAGTGCCCTCTCATAACATTTTTAAAATATCTTCAATATACAGAATTGGATCTGTTACAAGTTTATTATATTATATTATAAGTACAGATTTGCGTAACTATTAACGGTGAGATATTGTAACTAATTTAACTTATAAGAACTATGTAGGTGTTATGAAACGTTGCTCATTCTGATTCTACGAGTACAATGTTTATTTGCAAAACCTTCTTGAATGCAGGTGAAATGCGACAGTAGATATCTAATAATAAATTGAGGAGTAAAGGCGTGTACTGTGAGGAGGTTCCTCACGCTGGAGCCCTGACCACTATTGCTTGGGCCCTCAAGCCTGGCACTTCACTCGCACTGGACTTTTTTTATACTTTTTAAAAGTGATTAAACATATATTTATGAGCATTGTTAAAAAATTTAAAAAAAGTCTGTAAAAAATAATTGAGAAGAATTTTACTTTGTTTAACCCTTAGGTTGATGAGATGTTCTAAAAATAAAAGCTAAAAGCGCGGAGACCATGCAAATTAAACCGAAGCCCGTCCACAGCGGCGCTTTCCTTTGCGTCCTCACGGCGAGTCGCTCTACGCTCGCGGAAGTGCTACAAAATTAGCTTTCAGAATGCAATATGCAATCCTTTCACACGAAATATATGAAAAATCATACAATCTCCTGCATCGCATAGTTAGGTATTTATACCTAAAGTAAAAGTTACTATACTTAAAGGCATGTTATAAGCAGATTTGGCTTTAAAATGCTGTTTAACCCTAGAGTTGTCGCGTGGGCCACAATGGTACAAAATCGACAATTTCTCAAATTTGGTTGGCGTTAGCTTCAAGTGCCTCTAAGTATTTTTAAATGAATGTTTGAGCAAGCGCAAGTCACATGCGGTTGTGTCATAGGAGCTCAGCAAAGTGCGTGGACTTACTACTAATAAAAAAACTAATAAAAAAATTGGCTACATCAAGGAGAGATATGCAAGAGAACGAGATGCTAAACAGACGAATGAAACTGAGATCACAGGTTACATTGGGATTTTACTAATGGCTGGCGTGATTGGTAAAAAATCTACTCCTGCTCAAATATTTGAATACTGTGGAAGAGCGCGCAGTAAAAGTACCAGAAAGATGTGCACCACCTGCAACAAGTTCGTTTGTGGGGATCATCTGATGACTATGTGTCTGTCCTGTGAAGAAAATATAATTTAGAAATAAGTTTCAACTAAAAGTTTTTTTGTGATCTCAGTTAGAGCGAATCATGTGATTTTTGTGCCAATTTAGAGAGATATTTTGTTTTTGTTAATTATTGTGTAACACACAGCTTGTAATTAAGTTTTGTTAATTATATTATGTTAAAAAAGTGTGCTGATTATATTTTCATAAAAATAATAAACAGTTTATGCTTATATATTCGTTTATTAAGCTATTGTATAGCTTTTATCGCGGGCCTTGAGCGTGGAGACCGAATACAGAAATTCCGTAACGAAAAAACCTAACACCCCTTGAGTATCAAAAACATAATATCAAAAGCACAATTTCGGCAACGACGTCATCGGGGAACGTGGCTTAGCGGTAAGGCGCTCTAAGTGCCCGAATTGCCAAAGAGACACGGGTTCGAATCCTGTCGGTTCCGAATTTTTTTTTTTTCAAGCGTGATATTTCAAAAAGTCATTTTTTTTAAATGACTTTTTGCAATATCACGCTTAAAAAAAATGCGGAATTGACAGGATTTGAACCGGCGTCTCTCTGGTAATCCGGGCACTTAGAGCGCCTTACCGCTAGGCCACGGTCCCGATGACGTTGGTAGGTAAACATAAGTTGATAAAAAATGCTATGTAATAGCTTTACCGCGGCAGTCTCCGAGTGCCACACGTCTTTTTTTTAAAATACGAAAACGGACTAAATATGTAGCCCGCGCGACTTATCCCGTTACTTTTAGGTGCGCGACTACTGCAGGGTTAAAAAATATTTTTTAATGCAGCAGGTGGAATCCCAGGATGTGGCGGAGTTCTAATGTTTATAGTGGGTAAGGTTTTCTCTATTAATGAATGAATGTCGAAATAAATAGAAATTTAAATATTGCTTGACTTTTTCCTTATTTAATTTAAATATTTAATAACTTTTAATTTTCTATTTTTATTTTATGATGTAATACAACATACAATTGTACCTACTCGTAGTTATTTATATTTATATTTTAATGTTAGTTATTCTAGTAGTATATTTTTCTAGTTATATCAATATCTAATGAGTCCATGGTCAGCCTGGACAAGGTGCCGGCTGAAAATCAGTGCTATGTATGTAGATTTACTTTTATAACTAACTGTTTTTGTGTTCGCAATGCATTGCTAAGCTCGCATTCCACAAATACGAGTACATATCTCTATGATGAAAAGACCGACGCTTTTCTCTTGCTACGCCGTAGAGCCTGTTCAGATCCGAACTACCTCAGCAGCTTATGTTCTAACATTCGCGACGTGTGTACCGCCGCCTTCGGAGCATAAACATAAATCCTTTTTTATGAGTAGGAACAAATCCACCCCCTCCCCCGCCGCCCCCACCGCCCCCGCAGTAAACCGGAAATAAAATAAACAGCTCAAAGCTCCCGATATCCGTATAAAGGTTGCGAGGCTGGAGACGTATCGGAGCTCGTAAATATTCTGGAACCTTTCAACTAATTCTATTACGTGATGTGTTCACCGAACATTCGACGCACTCCATGGATTCATGGGGAAACTGACTATAATCGAAACTGTCTTGTTAAGATTTTATCCTTTATTAGTTTATTAAACAGTCAAGTAGTTACACATGACTGTTTTAATAAAAAATACTAGTAGTTTTAATAGTATTAGCAGTAATAGTTTTATTGAAAATAGAAGTAGTTTCAGTAGAATGAAATAAAAGCTTGTAGTCGACTAGTTAACATTCTATTCAATAATGCCATCTAGAAGTAATAATTTAGACCAAATATTAGTGCCTTGTAAACATTATATTTAAATTTCGTTAATTTCAATAGGATTTGTTTATAAAAACTCTTAAAACGTCAAGTTTAACTGCTTGTAGTGACTGTAGCCCCGGCTCGGCTAAACCAGGAAATGCAGATTCCCACACAGAAGAGCCGGCAAGAGCAGTAGTTGCTTTTTTCCATAGATTAAAGACTAATAGATAGAGCCCATAGCGTGTCCACTCGTGAGACAGCAAATCAGCCTTATTGACATGACATGTCAACATTTAAAGTACATCATAAAACGTTATGTTTTAAAATATCGTAAAATACGAAATATTACTTTATATAATATAGTTTAGTAAACGCATAATACATGAAATTTGCTAAAAAATAACATATCTAAGCTTTAAATCATCAATCAATGAAGTTTATGCCTACTTACGTATGAAACGTAATTCCTTCGATTTTCTGTTCGCTGCGACTGTTGCAGCCGAAAATATTACAACCCACCATTGCACGATAACGTTTAAATTAATAGAGTAACCGCAAAGTTTTTTATTTATCAGCAAATTTAATAAAAAGGTACTAATTACTCAGATATGTCCTTTGCTTGTCACCAACTTCATTCTTGACAAATAATAAAAACGAACACGCTGAAAGGGACAAAAAATAATCTTGTGTCACTTTCTAATAAAGGCTGAATGAAATAAGTCTGTCACGCTCTTGAACCTACAGCCGCGTTATGACTCCATCTATTAGTCTTTAATCTATGCTTTTTTCAATAATAATCATGTACAATAATAATATTATCATTGGGTAAAAAGAAATATTTTAATAATTGAGAATAAAGAAAGTACATAAAGACTCATTAATTGTCTAAAAGAAGCCTTCAACTATTTCCTGTCGCCTACAATTGGCCGGGCGCAATATCCGGGGTCGTCGCCATCTTGTTAATGAATTTACCAAAATGATCCCACTCGCTCCAGCCCCGACCGCACAGGGCCCGGCTCCTTACTGCGACCACACGAGATTTATTGCTTACTACTCAGATATACACACTATATATTATATATCAGATACGAAAAGATGTCATACTAACATGAAATTTGGGTTTTTTCCATAAATAAATTGAAAACAGTATTGTAATTGACTTCAATAACGATAGTTAGCTAAATTTGATTTAAATACAAAACATCGGAACCGAGTAAAACGGTCTTTAACATTGACATATTAACCCTAGATTACTAACCTTATTTTACAACGCTTATTACTAACCTTCGCCTACGCCGTATAAAAGGGAGGCTTCTAAGGGTTTATGGAATAAAATATTTATATGTGTTGTACTTATTTATTATAATAATCATTTGTTAAGATGCTTATACCTTTTTTAATTACTAAAATCACATTTTGGTTACTTTGACAGTCTTTTAATTGAGATCAGAGTTTATACTCCTTTGAATATTTTTGTTTTTTTAAATGCTTAAATTTTACTAACTATAAAAAACAGACTTGAAAAAATATTAAAAAATATTCAAATTAAGCAATAAAATCATCAAAAGAACGAAACGCTTTAGAAAAAAACTATAAATGAATACATTTGTGACAAATGTTAAATTTGTGTTCGCCACACAAGGATTTGTTGCACTTGGTGCAACAACTCTTTGTCATTCTTCGCTTTGCGGAGGGGCAAATTGCACAAATTTTCCTTTTTTTGGCGATAGGAAGATTAACTGTATCTTCTCTTTGGTCATGTGTAGAAGTAGAAATACTGGTTTCTGGCATATTCAAAATCGCTCTTATAAGTCCCGCAGCCCCGTTCCCCGAAGTGTCGGAATTTGCAATCTTTTTTGCATATGTGGCTCGACCAATTTTTGATGCAGTATTTTCAAGTACTCATGCCTCGGTAAAGGTTTTTTATTAGCCTCCAAAGTGTTGGTTACATATACAACATAACTAATAACGAAGAATATTACGTGATAGTGTAATAATTAGTTCATGTGGTTGACTCGAAGTGCTAGGTCTTCAATTGATGAAGATGCACTTGCCTGAATGTCTTCAGTAGAAGGCGATTATTCTACCACAGAAAAAATCTCTTCCTCACCATCTGTTTCATAAGCCAGATCAGCCTCAAGGTGGTCTCCTTTCTCACTCGCAGAGCAGTCTTTGTCACTATTATCTTCTAATAATAGCTGAAGAATCGTGTCTGAAATAAAAATATATACAAATAAAAATAATGTTTACAGAAGACCGAAATAATTATAACACAAAAAACAGAATGAAAAATAACTGCAAGAATAACGTTAATACTAACCTTCGTCGATTCGACGACTCATTGTGGGTCGAACGGCGTACACAGGGCCCCTACACATACAAAACACACGTTTTGTGTTACGTTTTGACGAAGGTTAGTGATCTAGGATTAATAGTTAGTACTATGGACTTCGGGTGTAATGCAAAATTCACGACAAGTGCCTCGAGATATCTTATGTATACTAGAATGTGTTTGTATTTTTAACCTATATATTATATTCGCAACAAACTTTAAATGTATCAGTAACTTCTATATGCTGAGATAAACCTAGTACCAACCAATATATTTTTTAATTACAATGACGTTAGGTCACTGTTTCAAATCATCATCATCATCATTATCAGCCTATTAACGGCCCACTACAAGGCCAGGCCTCCCTCCTTATAGGAGAGGGGATATTAACTGTTTTAAATAACTGTTCCAAATTTCATGTAGATAATTCTTATAGTTATCAAAATAATTGAGTGTGAAGGACAGACCGACGGACGGACGGAAGGGTTCCATTTTACCATTATGGTAATACTTCTTTGATTAATATTCATGACATACAAAATAAAAGTTTATTAATTATTTTCAATTCAAAAATGAAAGAATTAAAAAATTCAAATATACGAGTAAAACAACAAAATAACTCTATGCAGTCGTTGTTCTAAAACATTATTGACGTGTATTCTCTCAGTAAGCTAATATGAGACTGAATGCGATTAGAAATCTTTTTCGCGTTTTAGCTCTCTTTTGGTTCGGACACTTTTTAGCGAAGTCCATAGTATTAATATGTCAATGGTCTTAAACATATATCAATCCAGAATACAAAATAGCTCAACCAGGTAGTCTCTCTGCATAATAACTAATAATCTGTAACGATCTCTGCGTCCGGACGTGCGACGACGCAGCTCGACGTCCGGTGTCGGGTTCTCATGATACATTTTAACGAACCCCTTCGCAACGACCCCTCACCGTGATGTTGCCGGTAACAAGCACCCCTTCGTCACTCTCGCGAAGGTGCTCATAATTAATTACGCACCTGTCGACCCGAGCGATGATCGTTATTCCCCCGTTGTTACCTACATTATGGCCATTCGTATGAATTAGGGTCTACATTTCAACTAAATGTAATTATGTTTTTGATAGCGATCTCATGTCATCATGAATTAGAATTACACCTTGCCGACCAATGTATACCTATTAAAGTTACAAAAATATTGTTCGAAAATTCCTACTAATATTACAAAAACAAATAGTATTCACTACTGCTGTACGCAACTGTATTTAAAACGGTTTAGAAACCAGTACAATAATAATATAGAATAAACAGCACCTGTCGATTTAGCGCACTGCTGTTACTTAACATGAAATGAATTACATCAGTCTAAATAAATACAATAAAAATGTGCTCTTTACACAGACATGATCTGCTACAGTTCAACAAGTCTATTAAAACCACAGTTTTCGAGATAACATAGTTAGTAAGATGAATAGGCTTCCGGCCTGCGCCGTGCCACGTACTAACTCGGAGCTTAACTCTATTTAAGCCAATTGAATGGCTGAATACATTATATTCATTATTCATAATTGCTCAAGATTTGCATTCAAATTGAGTCGCAATCGAATTGTGTAACTAATTCATGGAAGTTGCTTCAATAGCAACTAGCCGAGATGACTGCAGAAGCGGGGAGTTACGCTGTGCTTCGCCATAATCGCCTTCGATGTTAGTGACAAATGACAATAGAGACTGTCCAATTGGCTGCAATTAATATCCGTGCGACATCATAATGCCGTTAAATATCTTGGTATGTCATGAGGCATATCAATTCATCTATGCTAATGTTATAAAGAGGTAAAGTTTGTAAGTTTGCAAATAAAGATCTGTTGGGGCAAATATTTGAAACTACTGATCCGATTTAAAAAATTCTTTCACCAGTAGAATGCTACGTTATCGGTGAGTGTCATAGGCTATATTTTACATTTGTATTGTGCATATTAACAGTTTTTATCGCGCAAGTCGGATCGCAAAAATCTGTTAAATCGGCTTTATGCGCATGCACTGCCTTGACTATTGAGAATAATTGAAAGCAATTTATGGGGACTTTATATATCTTAAAAAGTTATACAAAAAAGTCCACGACAGCATATATCTATCTTTTATATTTTAACAGATATAGAACTTTTTGTGTTTTAAAAAAATCATTTAATTCATCATAAATGATGACCTAAACGTATACTTGAGATTCTAATTTATTATTGAACGAAATATTTACATGAACATAAAAATTAGTTCAAGGATAATAATAACTGTCATTTGGAAAAATAAAAAAGAAAATGTTTACAGAACAATATCACATCGAAAGGGGATAAAATATGTATCTGTATTAAATTAACAATGTTTCTGTAATGAAACAAACAAAGGATATCCTTAAACTAAACAAATGCAGAGTCAACAATGATTTGTTTACATCAGTCAACGGCAGAGATTATAATATAAATTTCCGAGAATCGACCGTTTCCGACAAATAGAAACTTCTCGAAAAAATGTATTTCACAAGAAATCCGCCGTCGCAACAAATGAACAATTCTTTAACAAGAAAACTTAACTTCTTTAAAAACTTAAATGACTGCCTCTCGGCCTCATACCGAACGGTAACTATTAGTTTTCGACTCGGCGTCCCGCTGCAGACACGAGCAGTTCCACACAAATACGAATCAATTTCAACTAAATCATTTTTCCAATTTTTATATTTGACTGTACATCGAACAACTTTTAAGTTTCCACCTAAAATCCATTCCAACTGTCGAACTATCATGACAAATGTATGAAATAAACTTAATTTAAAGTGCATAAAGTGTGTGATTTATGAGACGCGGACTCCACTCTAGTTACTCTTTAGTGTAACTCTCAAATATATTAATTACTTAATAAATCATCGAATGGATATTAAATTTTATAGATATGTTGTAATTGCATTTATTTAAATTTTAAAACATTTAGGTATGTTTTTAAATAATATATTAGTATGTTTATAAGCAATAATCTTGATATATTAATGGTCTACACAAAAATAAATATATTTTCTTGTTACGTCCACAATAATTCAAAACCTTTAATAGACCTTTTGAACCCTTTTACCGAGGCGCAAAGTTAAGCGGCTTGAATTTTATCGCCCTCGTGATCACACTCAGCACACAGCCTTACAGCTCTGTCGAGCCTTGCTCCTCGCAGATAAGCCGCATTAACAACACCATTTATACAAGCCGCAATCTACAATGCATTAGCAGTCGCAAACAGAAACGAGTATAAAAATTTTTAACAAAAAATAGAACCGACACAAAATGCACTAAAATGTAAAAAATAACTGTGTCGTTTGGTTGCTTTAATTTACTTAACACGTTCGCTGCGGCACCAATTTTTGCATACTTTCCGTTCCTGCGGCACGAGGTATAATCGGCCCGTACCGTGACCAGACGTTAGGGCGACACGCGGTCTATTAGACCCCACCTCCTTTTACAGACTAAAATCCATTTTCTGGCGCGAAATCAAAGATAAATGAGAATTTTGGTCCTTATTGATATAGACAGTGAATTGATGAACCCTAATCCACCGTCGCCCCGGGATCTGATGGCTAGTTTAGGAATTATTAGCAAAACAAAATATGGGATCTTATACACCTCGTAACGCACTGAAATAGGGCAAATTTTCGCTGAGATTAGTGATGGGAAAAATAATATCGACGTTTTTAAACTGTCTTAACTACGCAACGACTTGACCGATTTTGATCAATTATATCTCATTAGATCGTTTCAAGGGCAAAACCTGGCAAAACAACACAAAGCTATCAAAGGATACATTTTTTTTTTAATAATCTAAATTGTGCTTGAAGGAAAAAAAACCGGCCAAGTGCGAGTCGGACTCGCGCACGAAGCATTCCATTCTATACCATTAAGAGGCACCTATTACAGACTTATTATTGGAAAATAATGGATCACGGTTTATGCATAAGGTTTATCTATCTATTTGTATATGAAAATCTTAATGCGGTTCACAGAATAAAAAAAAGGCAACCAGAAGTAGAAAAGAAACTGTCCTATTTATTCTGCCTCGGGCTCTGTTTCTGAGTTTTTTTAAATTAACTTCTTCCGACATCGTTTAGACATGTTCGGCGCTGTAAAAGGCCGTGCTCTCCAATCGACGTGATGCACAACACTGGTCGCGGGAAGCTCGCGTTGGGTGCGGTACAGGTATGGGACGTTTTAGCCTCGTTCCGCACTGCATTAAAATTATGTTAATTCAGTGCGGCACGAGGCCTAAGACATCCGGTACCAAGGTAGGTACACCACCGAGTACGGAACCATTAGAGCATCTCAAATATATATTTATCTCTTTCCTACACTGGACCAAACCAAAGCTAAGCCATTCGCACGACAGAGAAACTCACGTTTTTCCTTGCCGCACCACAGGGAAGTTGCATCAGGGGTGATTTAGGCCTCGCTTCGCAGTGAACGTGTTAAGCATATCTATGGAGTCGGTGCCATTTATTCAACGTAGTAAAGCAGTTTGTGGGTTCTAGGTAATGTCCTTAAAGTAGAAACCTTGGCTGGCACCGAATCTTAGATATGCTTAAGTATATTAAAGCAACTAAATGACACAGTTATTTTTTTACTTTTAAGTGCGTTTTGAGTAGGTTCTATTTTTTGTTAAAATTTTTTATTTCTTACTTTTTAGTGATTTATCACCACGTAACGTATTCTTACTTTACTGTCATAGTATATTCTACGGCACTAGTAGCCAAAAATCTACCGATATCGATATAAAAACCGAAATCGCTGTAAGCGTGCCTCCAAAATTTGAAGAGTTCCTTCAATTTCCCCAGGATATCATCAGCAGATCCTAACATGAGGACAATGGGACCACCTTGGAAGTATGCCCTTAATAAAAAAGAATTATCAAAATTGGACAACTCTGTAAAAAGTTATGCGTGGTCATACATAAAAAAAAAATATACGTGTTGAATTGAGAACCTCCTCGGTTTTTTTTCGTCGGTTAAAAAAGTAACGATATTTTTTTAACTAGACAGTGTGATATTTGAAATCATTTCTATACTTCTCTATGTACAGTGTAAGGCAGGTTATGCTGAGAAGACCCGGCAAGAAATTCAGCAATTGCTCTTTTTGAATGAATGATTTTCATTCATTTATACAATATTATTTATGTATGTACATCAAATAACTGAAGCCACAAACCCTTCTGGCTAAAATACAGAGACGCGGCTTAGGAGCAAGTCCTATAAGTCCTCCGTAACAAAGAGCCTATTGTAATACTTGTAATATAAAAGCTTATCAAACGTTCTACTTCATATATCACTTTGAGCATGTTTGGTATATCACTGTACACTACACGCAGTTACTCGCTAGCTGAAAATGAACAATGTACTGAGCCGAGGGTGGCTCGGGCTCGGGTGTCACAGTAACGACATAATTTATTCAACAAGTTTGGGGAAGTGCGTCTTAATTGGGTGAGTATTAATATTAACGGCGTTTCTCGACTCATTACGGTTGTATAAATTGTCCGACAGTCACTTGTAACCACTTCATAACTTGTGACTCTGCTCGCTACTTGATCATAAGTTGACGACCTCCGTGGCGCAGTGGTATGCGCTGTGGATTTATAAGACGGAGTTCCTGGGTTCGTTTCCTGACGAGGCAGATTGAGATTTTTCTTAATTTGTCTTGGTCTGGCTGGTGAGAGGCTTTCGCCGTGGCTAGTTACCACCCTACCGACAAAGACGTATCGCCAAGCGATTCTGCGTTCCGGTGCGATGTCGTGTAGAAACCGAAACGGGTGTGGATTTTCGTCCCACTACTAACAAGTGAGCCCGCTTCCATCTTAGACTGCACCATCACTTAACATCAGGTGTGATAGCAGTCAAGGACCAACTTGTAGTCGATAAAAAAAATTATTTTCTTGTTTATTCACTAGTAGTAAGCTCATGACTGTAATCATATCTTTAGTAAGTGAAGGTGTAAACTAACATGGCAGGAGTCTTTCTTACAAGTTAGGAGTAGCGTAAATTCTACACCCCTTTCGGTTTCTACTGACATCATACCGGAACGCTAAACCGCTTAGCGTCTTTAAAGATAGGCTGGTAACTAAACACAGCTAAGCCAGCCACCGGGCAGACCTTCTACACAAACCGACATACCGTTGCGACAAGAATGCTGACAATAAGCTGCAAAGTATTTCTTATTTCGTAGACTTTCGTTGAATGTTTCAGCAGGATCACGATCTGCGAATATTTTCACCCGAGATCACTAATAACTGACACCGGTGACTACAAAATGGAGGTCGTAAGGAGAGCGCAAACGGCTCAGGTATCTAACTTTAGCGCAAAATTAAACTTTCTTTATCCAAATAAGTCTATTTGCAGTCTTCTACGACGTTCATAAATTTATATTTTCTCATATTTTTTGTTAATTGAATGAATTTAGCCAAACTAGGTAGACTAAGGCGAAATAAAATCGGAAATAAGGAGAAAAGAGGAAGACAAAAAATGGCTCATTTTTAACCGACGAAAAAAAAACGGAGAGTTGTCCGATTTTGATAATTCTTTTTTTATTAGAAAGGGCATACTTCCAAGGTGGTCCCATTGTCATCGTGTTAGGATCTAATGATGATATCCTGGGGAAATTGAAGGAACTCTTCAAATTTTGGAGGCACGCTTACAGTGATTTCGGTGTTTGTGTGTGATAAGGCACCGACTTCATAGATATGCTTAAGTAAATTAAAAGCAACTAAATGACACAGTTATTTTTTACTTTTTAGTGCGTTTTGAGTCGGTTCTGTTTTTGTTATATGTACCTTGATAGATCAGGGTAAAGGTGTTTACGGTTAATTCATAAAAAGTAAAAATTAGACATATGAAACGCTATTTTGAGATTTTTGAGGTATCAATATGCTAAATATATTTCAAGAATAGTCAAATAGTGTCCTAGTACACCAAGATCTGTATATGAAGCCCGCAACAAAGTCGGGCTTCTCTTGCAATCAATTCCCGAATATTTGTCGGGATTCACTTTCACCTTCAGTCCACATATTATTGCATGTACTCAACGTTTATGACGATCGTCACAAGTGGCAATAACCGATGAGGTTTACTGCGCTCTTTAGTATGAAGACAAACAAACGTTCAGTTTTAGAAGCTATAAACTTCACTCGTCTGCCCTATAGCTGCCGAATTAGGTCAACAGTATTGTGTAGGTACGAAAATGTTATCCAAAACGAGTATGGTATCCACATTGACATTTTTTATTAAAAACGTCATTAATATGTTGAAATGGTAAACATACAGTTATTATAAAGACTAAGTGTTTTTTGTTTGTATACGATTTCTAATTACAGTTGACCATATTAACGAAAGAACAATGGCAAGATTATACCTGAGTGATTTCGGATGCGTCTACAAATGTGACTTATACAAAACTTAATAAATTAATTCGTTATTATTTTGTATTAAATTAGCTTTATACGTAAAAGCTGAGATTAAATTAATTAATAAATGAATACATTTATACTGGTATAGTTGCGCCACTGGCGAATCTATACCGAGTTCTTTAGGAGTTTACACGTCCTCTCTACTAGATGGTACTAGCATCGCATATATATGTGTGTAATAATTATATATAATTAATCTCACATCTATACTTTGTATAACTACAATAAGTTTCGAGGGTTATCTTTTAGTGTAATTAATCTAACAAAAACAGACATTTCCTTCTGTTTCATTTTTGTTTTTGTTAAGTACTGTATGATTTTTCTGGTCTGGTGGATGAGTAAAATAGATATTAACAGCATCACCATAAGAGTCCAGAAAACAAGGAAAGTCAACCAATATGGCAATAACTACTAGAAGTGACATCTAGTATTATTTTAGAGTACAATGCTATGTTATGCTATAGTTGACTCGCCTTGTAAACTAGTTGTGCTTGCCTATTCCTATTATGTTAATATCTCTTTTTTGTGGACTCGTCAAACGAAAAATCTTGGTGATTATGTTTCTGTAATAGAACCACTATGGTTTTTACATTTTTTCCTATATAGATTATAGACGCTTTAAATAGATTTCAAGTAAAATGTTGTATGGGCTCTTGCCATTGTTCTTTGGCATAGACGTTGATTGACATCTAAAATAATTATTATGGGTATTGGGTACAGAATCTTTAAGATCAACAATAAAATACTCAATCATTATGATTATACAATTTAACTGACAAAGCTGTTTCACTGACAGATTGATTGAATGGATTAATTAATAAAAGACAATACACATTCAAATACAACTTTTATTAAAGAGAAACTAAACTATCCATGAAACACTTAATTAAGCTAGTTAAGTGTGACATATCCATTTATTTGTGATATATATTCCGATAACCAGACATCAATTCAATAGTCATGCTGACTTCCTGGCGCGTGACCTCTGGGCGCTCTGGGCGGAGGTCAACCGAGGATAATTAACATACTTTGCTCTGACTCTAGGGGTTTTTCCATAGGGCCTATAATTAGAATCGCCAAACTAATCGAGAGGTTAATAAAAATTTAGTAGTATCGTTCAAAAACAAGAAAAGTTTAGATGAAAATTATCATTATAATATAATTAACATTATAATATCCTATATAGCTCAACTGACTGGGAGAGCCTAAGAGTTACATTGCATCTATATATTACAGAACAATTTTTTATAGAATCATGATTAACAATCTCGATAGTATTAATTTTTCATTATCACCATCATTGTACAAATGATGTAATATTTACAAATGCAATGATCTTACAAAAACCTTATACTTAATACAAATCAAGTTCAATAACGATTTTTAATCCAAAAATAGTTATATTCGTATCATTACAAATAAATTACCTACATTTTAAAATACTGTACCTACTGTTTAGTGATTGGACAGTTTTTTCTTAATAATTGTGTGTTACATTAAATTATATTTAAATAAATTTTCAAAACATAAAAAACTGTTCGTGACAATTTCAATGACACAGAAAATCAGGGGCGACGGAGTCCTTCGAAATCCTGTTTACTCTTCAGTAACACAATTTTCATATAAACTAAGCCTTCGAGGGAATATTTGGAAGTCCACGCGAGAGACGGATCTTATGAATATTAACGACATTGTAAATAACGGAGTTTTCTTTTCACAGTGGAAAAAGGTGATGCCGGATAAGTGGGAATGTAATATTATTCCTGTCACTCACGATCGTGCTATCTTTAGAAGCCTCAGTTAGTTAAAAACAAATTCTCTGTAAAAAATTGTTGCACGACGTAACTCCTCAATAATTTAATTAATATTATTTTTATTTAAGATCAAATTCAATAGCTCGACGATTGCGGGATCAGACTGATTACCGAGTTAAGTGTTTGATCCCTACTAGAGTACACTTGGATTCATTGGAGGTGAAAAAGATTATTGGTCAATTTTAAAAATGGCTTTAATGTTCCTGTAAAAAAACGAGGTCTAGTGTAGAGTCGCCCACAGACCATCTTTGTCACATTCACCATCATCATTGTCATCCTATTGAAAATGATTCCAGTATCTGGTGACTGCCTCGCTGGTCGTAGTGGTGGTTAGCCGATGTGACTCTGATCCTGGTCATGGAATAATTCTGAATTTTTAATTCTATGAATTTTTCAATACATTCCAAGCCCGGAGTCAATTACACCCCCGTGCCTCGGAGAGCACGTTAAGCCATCGGTCCCGGTCACTATCACCAACATCCCGCCAACCTCCTATAATGAGGCATGTAGTGGGTCGTTAATAGACTAATAATGATGACGAATGATAGGGCTCAGGGCGTAAAGGTTTGGCATGCTTAAGTTCATAACAAATTGTGCCACGTAACTATCACTATTCATTATCAGATGTCAATAAAAACTAAGTAAGCTTGTCATAAAATAAAAAACATCTACTTGTAATCAATATTAAATTAAAAAAACTGCAAAGTTTAGTGCAGTGAAAGTGTCGGGGCCGACGTACGCCGTTACGTAACGTCGCTATCAGCGCCCGCTATCGGCCGATCGTATCGCTAATGACTTTCGCACTCGAATTTAAGATACGCATCGCTCGCCGCCCGTAATACCGCTCTATATTTAGCTTACGAAGAATCTTTCGCCCCTAAGCCCGGCTCAGCGTATCACTTAAGCTTATAAAACTAAGCTTAGATCGATAGACTTAGCTATTGAAATAACAAATCCAATCAAATCACTAAATCGGTTTATCTATACGTGTATTATTCCAGGTGGTGTGTATACTGATGGTATCAGGTATAATGGATAATAATATTGTCAATTAATTATCATAATAAACAATTAATTATCATATTTTCCGCCAAACTGCACGATAAATCCTGGCATGTTAAAAACGTTTACAGTCCCCTTATAAAGTTACCTGAGAAGTCCAAATAGCTTAATTAAACTTTTTTGAGCTCACGTGAACGTGGGCTCAAATTAGTTGCTTCAAATCAGTCATTGGTGAAAACGATAATAACATAAAACTTGAAACAAACTCCAAACAGTCTAAGGTTTTAAGACCCTGTTTGTAAGACTGAACAAGAGGAAGTGTATTCGGTTTCTTTCTCTTTTTCTCTACTTATAAATTCATCATGTCAGCATCACGGTGGTCTAAGCTGTATGTGCGACGCCGCCTCAGTCCTATCATTTTATTTATTCCACGGTGTAGCGCCTCGTCACCGCCTCCGTGTTCGCTTTCAACGATCCATCTTCATTCGCAGTTTTTCAAACATTCATCGCATATAATATACATTTCTCACACAGCATAATCTATACAAATAAATAAAAAAGAAGTGTCTGTTGGCTATTTAAAATTATACTTAACTTTACTGTAGTACTTTTAGTATTAATAGTAATAACAAGTACTTCTTCACAAAATGAACTTATTATATTTTTTTATTTCCTCCTGATTATTCCGTCTCATCACTGAAACTATGACAAGTAACATAGATCAATTTGATATTCCTGATATTCTCACGGGAACAACATCAGACAATATCGATCACATACGAGGATATCGCAAGCACAAAACAGCAGAGATTTTCCTCAATAAGTCAAGAAAACCAAATAAATGCAAAGCTGAGCGCTCGAGAACGCAGCGATTGCATGAAATCAGAAAATCTGTTGCAAATCTCGCTTTTAAAGTCGGAATGTAAACGCTTCAGTTGACGACGACTGCGCTTCTGTCGCTCTCCCGGACCTATTGTTCAATATCGTGTTAGGGCCCAACCACACGCTCGATCAGACTTCCGATGCGTAAAGAGCATACTAAAAGTTACAAAAATTATTTTTTTTTATCGACTACAAGTTGGCCCTTGACTACTATCATACCAGATGTTAAGTGAAGATGCAGCCTAAGATGGAAGCGGGCTAACTTGTTAGGAGTAGGATTTGGTTTCTACACGACATCGTACCGAAACGCTAAATCGCTTGGCGGTACGTCTTTGTCGGTAGGGTGGCAACTAGCTACGGCGAAAGTCTCCCACTAGCCAGACCAAGACAAATTAAGAAAAATCTTGACCCGCCGGGAATCGAACCCTGAATCTTCGTCATATAAATTCGATTTCAAAATTCTTCTGGATGAATGTGATACTGAATGAGATTATAGATGCATCCAGCATTAATAAAGTAGAGAAATTAATCGTATGTTAAAATAAATTACAAAATATTGCAGTTAGATAAAGCCTAACTGCGATACAGTAGAAGCAGTTAACAATGTTACGGGTAATTCAACTCATGCAGTAATTGTAGTATCGTATGCAAAGGTTAAATCGCTTGTTATTACGCTTTACCGATGGTATTGTAATGAGCGAATGTGAAAGCTATCTTAGGTAATTTTGAATTTATTTCCGAACCAGTGAAGAAGTACAAATAGTCAGACTTGACATTGAAAATGTGCTTTTAAACTAAACGTACTTGAAATTAACTTTGTATTTGGTATAAAGAAATTATAAATCCATAAACTAGCAATCAAAGTCCGAACTCCGAGATGGAGCGAGCGTGCTAAATCACTTCACGTAATCCCCTCGCTCATACCGAGCTGATTGGTTTGAGAATATAGAAACTACCATATTAAGCGGGTTTGGGCAAATTTGCATAAAATCTCGTTACGGCGAGCTTCGTCAGGTCGTTGGCCGCCGTCCAGCGCATTAACATTTAACGGCGCTCGCAACCGCGCCCGTAACTCACTGGAGTTATTGTAATTTTTAATGTTATCGAAGCAATAACAAAGTGTGCAATAACACAGAAGGGGGTCATTGCGAGCCGCTTATATCTCGCGGCCGCTGGGAGCTTTCACTTCCATACCGCGATTATTTTCCAGAATATACTCATTTTTGTAAAAGCTGAGTTTCGTTTAATGTTAGTTCACCGCCTTGATCCGATTATTGATTCAAACGAAACCGGCTAAGGCGATTTTATTAGCTTTGAATTTACAACGGACGGAATGCAAATGGTCCGATGCGTGGGCTGGGGACTCAACTTCGTAGGATAAATGCAAATAATGTGAAACATTATACTTTGCCTTTGACACATACTATAAACTAAGGTATAAACTTGAGGTTATATAACATTATCCTTCGGACAGGTATCTAGTAATAATAACTTGAACTCTGGAGCACTGACCACCGGTTGCTTAGACCCCCGGGCCTCGCAGCATGCGAACTGGATTTTTTTATAAATTTTTAATAGTGTTTTTTTTATAATTTTATAAGCATTGTTAAAAATTTTAAAAAGAATTGTAAATAAATAAATGAGAGACTTGAACTCTCTAACATAATTATATTTGTTTTAGTAAATTACTAACACTGCATTTTTAACGATAGCACAATGGTGTACGCAGTGGATTTTTAAGACGGACGTCCTGGGTTCGATTCCCGTCTGGAACGATTTAGATTTTTTTTAAATAGTCCTGATCTGACTGGTGGAGGCAACGGCTGTGGCTAGTTACCATCCTACCAACACAGACGTACCGCCAAGCGATTTAGCATTTCGGTGCGATGTTGTGTAGAAACCAAAAGAAGGCGGCTTTGTGGAAGTATATAATATAGGCACAATGAGTAACAATTATTTATAATGTTGTTCGCAAAAATATTACGACAATACTAAAATGTATTTTAAAAAGATTTCTCCAATGAGTATTAACGTTAATGAAGTTTCCAATATTGGAATGAATGCCGTGAGCTCCCACACCAAATGTGATTTGGTCGGATGATCGTGAGGAGCGCGCGCTGCAGATGTTGCAGAGTGACACCAAATGAATTTGCATTCGAAGCAAATTTTAAATTCGTTCAAAATACAGTGGCCCGAATATTCCACCATAAAAGTGATGGAATAGTAGCCTCCGTGCCGTGCGCTGATGTGCGCCGCCTTTATACGTTTGTATATGACAAATTAGCTGATCCGATCGCCTACGCACCACTATCTCTCGGAATCAAATAAATTGTCAATAGTACCAAACTTCAAATGTTCCCACGTGGTAATCCAAACCAAGTTTTTCATCTCGATTATTTCTGTTTATTCCCCGTTTATTTATATTTTATTTTACACCACCTCTGAATGCAAACACGCCTCATTATTGTACAAAGTATAGGAACGTGTTAAGATATTAGATATGGCATAATCAAATGATTTAGTTTTTTGTTAAAGAGGTACCTAATTATACAATACGTCGCCTGGCTAACAGGTAGGTACATCCCGCTGTTCCCCTCGAAAGATGTTACGTATCAACTAAACAATATATACATACATTTCGAGTTGATCAGATAAATTATAGCGGATGTTTAGACATGCATGATTCTCATTTGCATCAATATAAGCGATACGGTGTCGGTAGAGCGCGCGGGGCCGGAGGGCGGGCGGCGCTAAGTAACGAGGTGTAATCACGTAATGGGCGATTAGATAGCGTCCGCCGGTGTGTGCTGGGGCACTCGCGGCGACACTGTAGTTACTCTACAGCACCATCATAGCCAATGGGCTACGATGGAAGAAGTCTTGATGAACCTCTTTAAAGCAGTTCGTAATGTATTGGATTGCACAGTAACACCCAGGGTTCGCTGCCCAACTTTTCTAGTCTACATCATTATCATAATCAGCCGGCATAACCATTTCATTTGGATTGATTAGGACCTCTTGATCAAAACTACATAGGCTAACAATAGATCAATGAGGCAGTCGAGTCTATCTGGTCTTCGGCCGTATTTACTATTATTAACCACCTTGGCCGTTTCGTTTAAAACAACTACGTACCTACGTACATACGAGGAAAGTAATGATCTGTGGATAAATTGTTCTTTTTGTCTTTGATATATAACAGGCATATGTTCGTTACCATATAAACATAAGGACCTTTATACTCGTTGCTCTCTTTTCAACGCCTTAATTTTGCAGCTTTCAGATAAGTTCCGCTTGAAGCGCGTATTCATTCGACCGCTCGGCGTGTCGCTCGCCAAGCGAGAACAATTCTGTGTCGCTCGACTCGCTCGCCAAACGAAAACAATTCTCACTCAGTTTTAGAATTTGCAGCCGAATTAGCGCATTTTGTAGCAAAATACAACTCGGAATTCATTCAACTCATTACCATATAAATAGCAGCATTTCAAAACATACGTCCACCACTACACACTCTGTTATATTTTACTGCGTCACTTCGAATTAGCATTCATTTATCAGTTACGTTTATTTTAACAAGCAGAAAAAACTACAAAGTAATTTGTTAGCTATCTGTTTAGTTGTAGGAATTAGGTAACAGTATTAAAAAAAGCCGGTAAGTAACACATCAGTAGCACTTTTAACAAATTTTTAAGCACAATTTTATAATGCAGTTTATAACAGCTTGGATAATGCAGTCATGAATTTGATTGATACCAAGTATGTTAACAAAAAGTCTAAAGAAATCGTCAACATCGCATCTCGCAGCAGTCAATTATTATTTATTCGTGATCAAGATCCATGCAACTGGATCGTAACATCGATCGATGTATTTGTTCAAATATACCTATAAGTACAGCGAGCAGCCACAAAATTAGTTTAAAATAATATTTAAAAATACGTACTATAACATCCTAGCAAGTTTAATATAGCTTTATGCTCAATCACATAGCGTAAACAGTTGTTGTTGCGTGCTACGTATATAATTGTCAGCTAACAGCCGGGGCGCCGGAAGCTGGCGAGCGTCTGTTTCCGGTTCGGTTTGAGCCAATCGGCACGTGCTCTGCAAATGGCTTCCGATTTAACTGATGCGAGCCAATTTAACATCAGAAGCAGCCGCCTCCGCCCTCGGGCTTACCTGCCCGCATGCGCCGGGTCGAGAATAAATTCTTTTAACCCTCTATAACTCAAGAGCATGGATTTTTTATATTTTTCTGTTTACGGGTAATTGAAACAAAATAAAAATATATGTTTTTCATAGTTTTTCGTTTATTGATTTATTTTCCAAAAAAAATAAAAATATAGGGAGCGTTGCCTGGGGGCAACACTGAGATATAAGCTTGAAAAGTACATAATATAAGAGGAGTTATGAGAGGTGGAAGTTCCTGAAGCAGTTCTTGGTTTTGGTATAGCATAGCGCAACCCCGCATTTTTCGCATGTATTGTGAGTAAATCCAGTACATTTCGGGAACTTACACCTAATTTTTTTATCAGACCATAGGGGCCAGTGCCCAATCTGGTCTTGCCGTACTGCCATAGGAGGTGCATGCTGTGCAGGTCCTTTATGTTTTTTTGCTTGTATCTCGTTCTCCAGCGAACGGCGACTAGACATACTAGGCTTTGTACCCAATTTACAAAGAGTCACTGCAACATCTAGACGAAAATCTGCTGAAGATAAACGACATGAGATGCCTTTGTCTTTACAGACTCTTTTATATAGTAACCATGAGTTTGCCATTGTGAGATCCAAGTAATGATAGAATAGACGTATTTGCCATCGTTTGCTACGCAACTGTATCTTGTATATACCCATGATGCTATCGATCAGGTCAACACCACCCATGTGGCGATTATACTCTCCTACCACATTCGGTCGTTTTATGCCCACGTACCTGGAGTTCTGTTTGTCCCATCTGCGAACTTCACTTTCAGGCTGTATTCCGGCAAAAGTAGAAGCCAGAGTGACAATTTTATTGTCTTTCCATGCAACATTAGATATATCGGTGCCATTTACGTCAGCTACATATTCCTCTGAATAACCTCTGGGTTCTTTCAATATCACCTTTTCTGGTAGCAACTTACAGTCTGGGATTCTATTTCTTCTAATCGTACTAAGACTGTGAATGCCTTCTTTGGCCAAATATTCCAACAGACGAAGAGAGGTAAAATAATTGTCAAAATACAACTGGTAATTTTGATGCCTTGGAATCATGCGTGCTAACCTCACGACGACGTTGGATGCTGCACCCAAATCTGGCTCGTCAGGAAGTGTAAAGTTTTCCTTGCCAGTTTCAATTTCTGTTTTATAAGCGTAACCAGAAACGCCACTCAAAACGTAGATTTTGTAACCCCATTTATGGGGCTTTTGAGGATTGTATCGCTTCAACACGTTCCGTGCCTTAGTGGAACACATTTGCTCGTCAACGCAGAGGTGTTCTTCCAAAGGGACCTTCTTGTAAGCTGCGTTGATAGACTCAACCACAGGTCTAATTTTGAAAATTCTATCATGCTTAGGATCGTTCCTAGGGAGATTTTTACTATTGTCGTTGAAGTGTAAAGTTTGACGCATTTTTTCAAATTTATTCAATGACATAGTATCCTGTATTATTGGGGTACCAAGTATTGGAGTCCAATGGTTCGTAACTCTAGGTAATCGAATAAGAGACATTAGATATACCATACCAATAAATTGCCTGATATCCATTTCTGTCACACGAAAAGTGCTATTAGGATCATTTTGAACTTGATAAAGATTGGTCTCCTCTGAAATCATTGTGATAAGTTCTTGTGGAAAGAGGTAAAAGAAAAACTGGATAGGGGTTTCTAACTCTAGAAGTTCAGCCCCCAAGTTCTTGTTACCCTTGAACCTAAGCTGCTCCGTATTTAACTGTAGGCTCTTCTTCTTCCAGCGTAATTTCAGTTTGGTAGATTTTGATTTAGTTTGTTTTGATTGATTGCTTTGATCTGATGAAGGTTGAGGAACGGCAACGTTTGATGTAGTTTCAGTCCTTGGAGGTGATGGAACTGAGCTCTCGTGGCTATTTTCTAAGGTTTCTATAATAGAATCCACGTCAATATCTAAGGTGGAAGTATTGTCTTGTAAGGTTTCTAATTCAGGTGAAAAATCTGGGTCTGCTAGGCTGTCATCATCAAAATCCAAGCCGTCTTCACTGTCATCACTATACTGCAGCACCGAGATAATATCTTCCTCTGAAAGGACTCGAAGAGGACGCTTACGAGCTGCCCTGGAACATAAAATAGCACTCATCAATACACGCACAAACTAATACAAAATTATACTCTTATACGTCAATGTAGCTTACGGGCAACAAACACAAATTTTCAAAAAAGAGCAAATTAATGATAATAATTGTCACTGATAACGTCAAATATCAAATATTTAATTACTTACCTGTCCATGTTATTGAAAATTAGTCCTCAAATCACGAAAAAACTATTTTTAAACACTTTTTAATTCGGAGCACGCGCGAACTTGTTCAAACTATCAACGACTTTGTGAAAAAACTTAAATTTGTGACAGGTCACGCCATCTATGTAATATTTTTAGTACCTGTTCGTTAGTTATGTTTGTAGACTACAGTAAACAGTGTAATATAATGTCAAAGAACGAATCATATGAATTATGTGGTAGGTCGAATGGTATGTTGCTTACAATCTACATCATGATATAGAGGGTTAATTCAAATTGACAAATTGTATTATCATTATTTAAACCGTTTTTATTTTTGTATTATTGTAAAATATTGTAATTGCCACTGCCTTGTCAGTTTTTATTCCTTAGTCAGACTCGGTAAATAAATGTTCCTATTAAAGAAATTGTTGGAGCAACTTAGTGGTCGTGGAGCAGCTTTTAATTCCCTCTCTTTTAAGGGGAAAGGCCTTTTTATTGCGCAGTTATTAGACGGGTGATTATGAGGTTGATAAAAATATTACAGGTTCAAACTTACATATTCTAAATTAAAACAAATGATAAAGTTATAAATATTTTAACGATTTCAAGCGGTCAACTGAGCTCTTGGCCCAAGCTTCCGCGCGCCCGACGCTTGTGAATAGAATTACGTAAATTAGTTTGGTTTCAGTCGATGCGCACTTCGTCAATGGAAATGTTTGACGGATAAAAGAGAACTTTCCAAAATATGTTATTTGCCTTTCATCGTTTCTAATAAATGAGCCTTCAATCATTTATATTACTAATAGTTAAAAGATATTATAATTCGTTAAAGAGTTTCATGGTCTAATATGAAGTATACCTAAACATTTATCTGCATGGATGTGTTTCAAATAAGGTATCAGACAATCGCTACAGGAAGATCACGTATTAACTTATATTTAGTATTAATTTTTGTCCATCATCAAACATCTATCTAAAGTACTAAATTTTGCTCCGAGCGAATCTACTCGGTGAAACAAAAGTAGTGTAGGCAGTAGTAGGTGAAATTCAAGTAAGTTAATAATAGGTAGGGATTAAGAAGAAAAACTGGTGTGAGCCCACGCAGGGCGAACTGGATTTTGAAAGTGTTTAGCCTACCTGTTTAGTTTCGAAAAATAACGTAAATAAAAAAAACAAAAAATATTTTACTATTTTACCCTGCCCCATATTAACATCATGCAAGATAATTCGTCATTTGAAAAATAAAACATATTTTCTCTTTATATCATGTGTTAATACAGAACAATATATGTACTTATTTTACATCGCAGTTGCCTCGGTCAGTTTATAAAGTCGCTCTGTCCCCACACAGCAGGTCGTAGGTGCGTATCTAAGGAACTAACCGCGTTCGCTCTCACTCGATATTAAAGCGGAATCATTTTGTTTACGACGACTCAACCTTCCTTAAGCCTTTTCAGGGTAGTTTAATTAATATTAAATCTTCTCAGATCTGATAACGGAGACAGAGTTATGGCTCACCAGCCGTAAATATACCCCTTCGCTTTGCTCATAATCTCTCCGTTAAATTAGTTGAATTAACAAAAGTAAGAATTACAAATAATTTTATGACTTAATGATGGATGTCCCCCATTCACATACGAAATTTTATTATTCGTACACCATACTTGTAGAGCAAAGAAACCTAAGAAAATATTCTCAAATTAAACCAGCGTTATAATGCTGAGTTGAAAATTTTCATTTGGTCAATGCAACTGTACTAATGAAATTAATTTATTTTTCTTTTTCTTCGATCTATACTAATATTATAAAGAGGTAAATTTTGTAAGTTTGTAAATGGATCTGTTGGGGCTAATCTTCGGAACTACTGATCCGATTAAAAAAAAACTTTTACCAGTAGAATGCTACATTATCGGGGAGTGTTATAGGCTATATTTTATATTTGTATTACATATAACACCCGAGTTATCACAGTTTTTGTCGCGCAAGTCGGATCGAAAAATCTGTTATACCGACTTTATGCGCATGTGCAGACTAAAAGCATTGTAAGGAGACTTTATGTATCCTTAAAAATTCTGCAAAAAGCGATATATCTATTTTTTAAAATTTTAACAGATATAGAACTTATTGTGTTTAATAAATCATATTTTTACGTTTACGTGCTTGTTTATACAACAAAACTTAAATCGTTATCAAAATAAATTACTTAATTATCACAAGGATATAATAGAGATAAGATTTGCCTTTTACAGTAGTTAATTAGTTCTATAGTTTCGGAGATATTACAAAATTTCTAAAAAACGCAACACTGCCGCTATGGCGACCAAATTAAGTTGACCTCATCTGTGTTATTTTATAGTACTGACGAGGGGTCAGCATTTTGGTACTGATATTCTTTCATGATAGAAACGTTAATACAGTAATAGAATCAGAATTCGATCTTTGTTCAATTAATTTGTCATGGCAGACCATATATATATATATTATATATATATATATATATATATATATATATATATATATATATATATATATAATATACGGAAGAGTTTGTTCGTTTGTTTAAACGGGCAAATATTTCGATCTGCCTGTCGGATTGTAAAAATATTTTTGTTTATTGCGAAAGTTCAAGAGTGAAATAGAGTACTTAATATCAAGCTGTACCCATCAGCTTGCCATAAATATATATTGTTAGTGTACTGTAATATCGTACAATGTTTAACAAAAATGTAAATCTTTAGTACACAGGACGGGATGGAGGCTATTGCTTGACAGGAAACTATAAAAAAAATTGAGAGGGGGAGCGGGGAATGAACATAGTTTATATGAAAGTCTGTCTTTAAAGTTAGAAGGGTACTCAAGGGGTTTTCACGCGGACGAAGTCGCGGGCGGCTGCTATGAATTTCACACATATGAGATAACCATTTAAGCTGTGACATTCATTAAATTATAAGCAAATATTGTCTGCTTAATGCTACTTGGTGAACCCTTCACCAGTGATTATTAAATTAAATTGGAGAGAGATAAATAATAAGTACGCTCAGTAAATTGGCAACAAAAAGAAACAAATTAATTATTTAATGAAGCGAACAACTCAGCGGCTCGTCCAAAACCAACACAACTTCCGTCCAACAAGCAAAGTGTTTTAACGACTTTAACAATTTATAATTAATTATTTTATCCCATCAATAACATCAAAGCTCCACAAAGTAAACAGGCAGCCGACAAATAACACTTTATCACAAAATATCACAACAGCCCTTGTTTTTCAGGCTTCCGGGAAATTTCCCTCCGCGGCGAGTCGCGGCGGTGGCTGAGGGCTGAGGGCAATAAATTGTGTTAGTAATACAATAATGCTCGCTCGAGTATTCCGGTCAGCGGGGACAATGTTTAAAATAGGCTTGTATTGAAGATTAGATCAGATTAGGGACAACGCCGCAGGCCATCGGTTAATCCGACCTCCTACGTGAAGACGCCGACTACAATTTTTTTCTAGTGTAAAAAGGATTCTAACTGCTAAAATTATGGTCACTTCCCTAAATTGATTAAACTAATCTTTGTATACACTTTTTGACGGCCTCCATGGCGCAGTAGTATGGCTGGTTCGACTATTTTTTTGAAGTGAAACTTCTTTATCGGGGTTGGAAAAAAATTTAGTGTAACATTTTTACGTTACGCGTCACATTTTTTCGTTACGCGCCATCTTTGCCTTATGGAAGTGACGTGATAAATATATATATATATGTTATATTGAAGTGATCAGCAAAATCAAAGGGTTTATTTTAATTCTAATTCCAGTGAATTTCTAAAAAAAGTAAGTAATTACATCTCTTTTTCTAATACTTAGGTGTAATTATGGTATCAATTTTTTCTAATACTTGAATATTGATAAGTTAGTTAGTTTCACTTCTTACGAGTGTGCGCTAGTACACGCACACATTTTTTTTAATTTGGTTCAGGTCTGGCTGGTGAAAGGCTAGTTGCCACCCTACCGACAAAGACGTACCGCCAAGCAATTTAGCAATCCGATACGATGTCGAACAAAAGGGGTGTGAATTTGAAAATTTCATATCATACTCCTACCAAGTTAGCCCGCTTCCATTGTATCACCACTTACCATCAGGTGTAATTTGACGACCTCCGCGACGCAATGGTATGCGCGGTGGATTTATAACACGGAGGTCCTAGGTTCGATTCCCGGCGGGGCAGATTGAGATTTTTCTTAATTTGTCTTGGTCTGGCTGGTGGGAGGCTTTCGCCGTGGCTAGTTACCACCCTACCGACAAAGACGTATCGCCAAGCGATTTAGCGTTCCGGTACGATGTCATGTAGAAGCCGAAAGGGGTGTGGATTTTCGTCCCACTCCTAACAAGTTAGCCCGCTTCCATCTTAGACTGCATCATCACTTAACAACAAGTGTGATAGCAGTCAAGGGTCAACTTGTAGTCGATAAAAAAAAATTTGCAATGATTGAAATAACCTACATATTTTCCCTTTTCAAACAGAGAAGATAATGTACAATTTTAATATTAAATATTGCTATGAAGCTCTTTTAGCAAAAAATACCAAAACAAATATCTGCTTAAATCGGATACCTGAGATCTTTCCCCACTGTGTGGAGGTATAATGATATTTGCACTACAGTTATTAATATTCAAGTCGCTACTGAGTAAACGTTTGCAGAACTCATAGTAAAGTCTAACGACGCGAGAGAGCGGACGCAATTTTGATCAAAGTAGAAGTTTAGACTCAGCGGTTCCTGTGCCCAGGCTAAGTTTACTGCCCCAATATTTCTTTCGTATAGAGGCTCCAGCACGTAATAGATACTGTATTATAATAACAATGGTCTGTAGATTTTGAGTAAAACAATATTGTTGTAACTTGACTCTTGGGATTTTAGGTAATTATATTAAAATTTGTTTTAATAATTTCTTGAGTACTTAATCACTTTATTACGTAGATATTCTCATAATATGTTAAACAAATCACAATAAACATCATAATCTATTTTGTGTACGGTACCATTTCATTGTTGCATCTCTACTCAGCAATGCCCGATTACTATCTTTTTCGCATATTTTTTATCAAAAAAAAATTTGACCATTCTTTTTTACACGTCCAAATAATGCGTCTTAAAGAGCAAATAAAAATTAACGATGAAATAGCTTTAGCTTAGCGTTCGTAAGAGATAATACGATGCCTAGTCAAAAGTCACAATTTAACTTATATATAACTGGTGGTTCAAGGTATCGCGGGTGTCTTTAGATGTACCTACAAAAGGATTAATATTTAAATTAAATAACAAAATTGTTCTAAAATGTCAGGTAACAAAAGTTAGGAATGCAAAGTTCATCTTCATTAAACATCCCCTCGGCGCCGCGCCCTCTCGGAATATAAAGCGAAGTAAGCCCTCCACTTGCTGCTCGTTAGGGTCCGGGCTCACCTGCCCTTACCTTGCCTTTATCCTTAACAACAATATTTTGGAACAACTACAGGCTAAATCTTGACTCTTGGGATTTTAGGTAAACCTTTTTCTCTAAATTTAGGTGCCAAGATAGCAAAAATTAAAATAATCTTGTGTCACAGTGAAAAGCAGTATAAATTAATGAAAAGGACGAAATCGTAAAACAATATTTTCTAGTATTTCACGTAAATATTTGAAACTACTAATTTTAATCTGATTTTCAAAAATATCACTAATTGTTAACGTTAATTTCTGTTGTCTGTGTATGCGCCGTGGTCCTGGGTTCGATTCCCGGCTGGTGGCTAGTTACCACCCTATCGACATAGACTTCCCGCCAAGCGATTTAGTGGTCCTGTACGATGTCGTGTAGAATTCAAAGGGAGTGTGTATTTCAACTTACTCTAAAAAAAGGTAGCCCGCATCCTTCTTAGACTTCACCATCACCATTACAATTATAGGCTAAAAAAATGATCCTAATGACACCGGCCCCGGTAAAGGGTAACCGTAATTTTTTTTCGATCTTCATTGAGTACCGGAAATGGAAGAGTATTTTAACATCATATTTCCACTTTTATAAAATTCGTCACAAACTACATTTCATAATATTGTGGAAGATAATTTCGTTAATTAAGAATTTCATTTGAATTTTGAATCTCTCACTATGAATAGAGCAACGGTACCGGCAAACAAGTAACGGAACACCCCGAAATTGTATAGAGTTGTATGGAGGAGCATTTCGAATTATTGGGGCTTGAAATGCGCGCCTCACTCCCTGCCGCCCGCCGCCTGCCGCCCGCTGCCGTAGCATTCGGACATGAAAGTAAACACTGGCGGAAACTTCTCCAACGGAACACACAATTAATTACACTTTGCTCTCACTACGCACTGTGCATTGTACTCGTAGAGCTGTGTCGGCTAATGTTTTAGTTAAATCAACACACTGGCCGGCTGGGCAGGTTTGGTATCAAATATTCCTGGAACTTCCAATACAGCGTGTAAATACGGTACTGCCCATATTACATCCAACTGTACAAATCAGATATGGATAACGATTTCCGAGAAGATTATGAAAACACACTGCTTGGAATTACTTACAAAATTAACAATAGTGTTAAGTATTTCAATTAAAAGTGCGAACGCCATGAAACACATCTTACTCAGTTACAAACATGTTGGTGCCATTAATAATTATTACGATCAAGATACAAACTCATAAAACAGAAATATCATAAATAAAGCGTTTAAATAACCTTTTTTTTTTCAAAAAATGCTATACGCTAAAATTTTTTAGGGTTTTAAAGTCAGGGATTTTAATTTCGTTAAGTTCATCTGTTCGTCTGCCTGTCTGATTAATTGTTAATTTGGCACAGATTTTTTCTGATACGCTAGAGACACGTTACCCAGCGCCCTACCTCTAATAACAACCCAGCGACCCTACACGGCGGCATGAACAAGAAAGCTGTACTTTTCCGGACAACCTCTGTCATAAAAAGGAACATTATAATCGTGGAGTGCAATATGTTAGCATTGAATATTTATAAAATGTATTATCTCAGTCGCCATGTTGTTCCTCACGAGAAGCTGTAGCTGTACCAAGAGCATCAAACTTAACGACTAGTGTTATGAGTATGACTCTACATTATAAATGCGATGTGCGTCTGGTTCGGATTTAAGAAGCCATTGAAAAGTCGGTTGATAAAAAATTTTTAACTGACTTTGAAAAAGTTATAATTAATTAATATGTAAATACATATATTTTTAATACTCGCATATTCCTACCATACAAAAATAATTTTAGTTTTCATTGCCAGTCCCTTGATGACATGCAGACGGCATATGTTAGAGTTCTGCATTGAATGTTATGAAAATTCTATAGACAAATTGATTGAGCCCAAATACAGGATAGCATATTTGCTGTGTTTGTCTTCATCTGCAGACCTTCAATAACAGTCACAGACCATCTAAATGTAAATTTCTCATCGAGACAAGTATCAAAACACAAGGTAGCTACTGTAGTTTATGTACTTGTCTTCATCACCAGTCACAGCCCATCTATATGTAAATTCTTATCATGACAAATTAATCGAGCGAAACAAGGTAACTGCGTGTTAAAAAATTAACTGACTTTGAAAAAATTATAATTAATATGTAAATACATATATTTTTAATACCATATTGAAAATTGGCATATGTTAGCACATTGTTAGTATCTGTGTGGGTACCCGTGGAGTAACTTGAGACTGTAGTTGTCGTAACAAAAAATTGCAGGCGGTAGGCTTTAAGAGGTGCCCATATGGAAAATTGTCATTATTTACGTTGGTATCCGAGTCTTGGTTCTGGTTGATATATTTGTGTCTTTGTAAAAAATTTCCAGTTCTTTTTGTTTTAAGTTTTATTCCCTTCTGGTTGTTTGTTAAGAATGACCCAAATGACTAACCAATTCTTGTAATTTTTTTTGTGTGTTACCTTCCGGATCTACCGAATCAACTAGAAAATACTAAAATGGATCTTCCGGTGCAGCTTTCAAACGAACTATTTCTTATTTGTTTTTACAAACTTCCGCTATAGCCACTAGAATGATCATTATGAACGATTAGTTTTATCTACCTTCAGTAGCAGTATCTACATCGTGCGGTCGCTAATTGCGCCGCTTCTTGTTCCGTGCGAGAAGAGGAGTCATTCGGTATTAACAGTGTGTCTGTTTAATTGCTTTACTGTGCTCTTACCTTTTTTCCGCTTAAGATTGGGAGAGAGATTAGTCATACTCATACGTCACTGCTCAGAGAAACACACACTGCTGACACTTTTATTTAATTAAATGATATTCTTGTGTAAGGAGGTTTCGCTGTTTCAAATTGGGTGTAAAAATAAATTAAATGTTTTATTTTCACCATCTGGGATCATATATAGAAGAAAGAAAGAAAGAAAGAAAAAGCGTTTATTCATCTTTAGTGCTACAAACAATACAAACATCTTGCACTAAGCAATGTCTGTCTGTAGCACCAAATAGGAATGGGTGTACAGCTCAGCATATGCCGTGCATAGCAGTCGAGTACAATACCCACGCGCTGATTTTCAGCTGCGACCCGGGTGACGTCACAGCCATTAGTAAAATTAATTATATAGGTACATTTAAAAATAAAACAATACTTTAAAAAAAAATACAAGGAAAAAGCAAAGAAAATTATGCAACAAAATAAATAAATAAATATGTTAGTAACAAAATAGGTTCAAGACATAATGTTGATAACTAAATATTCTAAAACCTGTTACAACATAATCTAAGATACGACCGAGTTGTCAGTACGGGAATCATACAACAATAGTTCAACCTATCAGAAAAAGCCCTCAGAATAGTTTTGGAGCTAAACCGGATAATACGCAACGGGGGCGCAAACGGCTGTGATGATGATGACGATAGTGTACTTTCATCTCAAGCGTTGACTAGTCTCACGTGAGAGCGGTCTCAGGCCACGTGTCACTCTCGGAGGGTAATTTCCTAATGCGCGGCTCTCTGGTTTAATCTCCGGGAAGGGTCGCCCTCGCCGCCGCACATCTACCGACATATTGCGAGATTAAATTCTAAGCTGGCTCTTTTCTTACGGGTCTAATGCTGGGCGTCCACTGTCTCTTGTTTATTCCGTAGCAGTATAGCAATAAAGCTTAACAAATATACGGCTAAGGTCGCACCTAAACGTCAACAATTTCCATAACGTTATAATTTTTGGCGATGTTACGAAACTGTGTAACGCCGTGTAGAATTGACAAATAATTGAATATTGGAAATGTACACATTACGAAATAAAAAATCATTGATAAGTAACCACCAGTCTGCCATATCACATGAGGTTTAAGGATTATAAACAAGCAGCACATGACCAGTCATGATTTGTATATTTTAAAACAGATACTTATTGATCGTCATCTAAATATCTGATGAAGCTATATGCACACTTTTTTACAAAATAATTAACTCATTCACAGAGCCAGTTCAAAGGGTATATTTTAGATTTTCACAATATGAAAAACAACAACCTAATATTTGTCAAAAACTAATGAGTGAATTCATATGGAACTAATGAGTGAATTCATATGGTATCACAGGTGAACACGACAGTTCGGACGTACGCCGCAACAACTTAGAAAGGACAAAGCGAAACCATTGCAAAAGTCGGCGGCTGCAATGTCAATTAAATAGAGTGCATCTTCTACAGAATAGTTCCTAAAACTATCTTACTGAGTACACTATACAAGTACTGAAGCTGTTAATGCATGGAGTAGAGGAATTGAGTTTAGATCTGCTTAAGATTGTGTAATAAAACTCATTCAGGGAAGTATGTTTAACTGATGATACCTTTTCTCCGAAAATATTTGAATATAATATTTATACACAGACGGTCAAACTTCACTTAGGGTTTTTTTAATTGTATTTATCGTAGAAGATTTTAATAATTTTTAGGGTACTCCCTTTTCTTGTAAAGATATTTAATTGATATTTATATCAAATACTCGGGCATATAACACCTTTAAGCTGTCCCAAAATCAAATTTCCATGTCAACAAAATCAAAATATTTAGCAACATATACCGCATATTAACTCACTACTAGACACAACTAAATCAAAACCTATTGGGAAGTTCCCGTAAACTTGAGATCTTAAAATTTGGTACGAATCAACGTTATACAGCACAGATAATGGGAAAATTACAAAAACTGTAAATAATAAAATATTTTTAATAGTTTTCTTTTCTCATGAATGCGTAGAGGTATTAAATTGAAATGTATATCGAATACTTGGGTTTATAAGAAATTTAAGCTATAACAAAATCAAGCTTCTGTGTTAACGCAATCAAAAAATACAGCAAAATAAGACACATCTTTATCCTCCAGATTTACATATTGTAATTCATTTTGCAACAAAAACACCATAACTATGACTCGATTGTCGTGATGGGTAAACTCTTACTTATATACCTACAAGTTTGTACGGAGCCCCCGGTGCGCGAGTCCGACTCGCACTTGACCAGTTTTTTTGTGTAATGTCGAGTTTTCATTGAAAGTCAACTAATTACAAAATTGTTCTGCAATCATTACAATATATGAATTGTTTTTTTCAAATATCTATTATATCAGATTCATTAATTTATTTGTTTTAATTATATTTTTATAGAGTTGAATTTTGAAACCACATTCCTAGCTACTCGTGTTCTTTCACGTGATATATATTCATTGGAAAACTTAATAATAGTGCCGCATGCAGTAAAATAGGATCAGGACTGTTCCAGAATACTGCCACATGTGATGGCTGTCATGTGTCTGTACACATGACAGCCATCACATGTGGCAGTATTCTGCGAATGAGCTCCATCACAAAGAGACCTCTAATACTCATAATGAATACCGCGAAACCTAATTATTCCCTGAACTGTGTAATTCTAAAATAAAATGTTCCTGGCATAATACGTACCAGCCGAATCAAACAGTTGAAAGCGATCTAGACACGTGTCGTAAAATTAATACGAAGTACCCGCGACTAGCTCAGACGTTAAGAAAATAACGAAATTAACTTAAATACCTTCTCGAGTTTAACTTATGTTAACTGATTGGTATGGGGAGTCATACCTACCAGGATCATAAATTAATTTTATCTACTTTCAGATAACAAAACTTCAATTATGAAATTAAAAAATATCATAATAACATGATTAATTTACCTAATTTCGTAAGAGTAAGATATACACACATACACATTACACACTCAACTACTAGACACACACATTGGCAAGCCAGCAAGTTGAACGCCTCGGAGGAATTCCCTGTTTACCTCCGCCGCCATTTGTATGCAAGAGAAACAAAGAGTGATTGCGAGAATTTATCTTACGAACGTGCTCCATATTAGCGCGCCGCTCAATTATGCCGCCATGTTGTATTGGAGCCATCGCTCAACATCATAATGTGTGCTGTTTCAGTTTTTCGTTTCTAATATTCGTTTATAATATAAAGGAGACGAGTTACATGCGCAACAAGTGCACCTTAAAACTGAGTAAAGTATTTTATTAACACTCATCTTATTTGCGCTTCCTAAGCACCCGACGTTTAAATAAAGAGTTTTTTTTAACATGTACGTATAGTAAGGCTTTTGACACTCTCAGACATAATAACCTATTGCAAAGCCTTGATGATTGTGGCATAAGAGGTAAACTCTTAAATTGGTGTCAAAATTATCTCCAGGATAGATCATACCAGGTAAGAGTAAATAAAGCGGACAGTATTCCGGTGAGGGTGACGGAGGGCACGGCTCAGGGTTCAGTGCTAGGACCTTTGCATTACATCTCATACGTGAATAATCTACCTAATATAATTAAATACTGTGAAATCTATCAATTTGCAGATGACACATGTCTAATTGCAGCAGGGAACGACATCAAAGAGACCCAAGATAAACTTCAAACTGATTTTGATTTATTGGCAAAATGGTCACACGACGTTGGACTAGTTCTTAATGCTACTAAAACTAAAGTACTGTACATCAGCACAAGCAATAATAGAAGCTCATACAAACCTAAACTAATTGCACACAATCACCAATGTCTTCATAACTATAGTATTGATCGTCTGATGTCTTGTAACTGTACTGCCATTGATTTAGTAAATAAACATACATACCTAGGGCTCACAATAGACGATCGATTGAACTGGAAAGAACATATTAATCACGTGTGTGATAAATTAAGGGGGATACTTGCAAAATTTCACATAATAAAGTATAAAATACCATTTAGAACACTACTATTACTATACAAATCTTTGGTAGAATCTATTATTTCGTATGGCTTATCAAGCTACGGTCGAACTTTTAAAACACATCTTGATCGCATATTTTCTCTGCAAATGCGTATACTAAAAGAAATAGCTCCACCTAAAATAAAAAACATGTACAAAAATGATTACCGAAAATTGTTTGCTTATTGTAAAATCATTCCTGTACATGAAAAAGTTGAACTAACTTTATTAATAGAAAACTATTTTGCAGAACATTTAATAAAAAAACCGGAAACCTACTCAGCCCGCAGACTTGATAAAATCAAAATCAATTTACCTATTTATAATAACTCATATGGAAAAAGAAAACTAGATTACGTGATACCTAATTTAATAAATCAGCTACCTAAGTGTATAAAAGATACAATTACATCTAAAAACATAAAACAAAAATTGAAACAATTCTATCAAACACTTATCACTGATAAATATCAATAACATTTGTACCAACTAGTAACGTCCTGTATACACGAGCACAAAATATCACACCGATTTTGTTTGTTGTCTGATGATATTTTATTTTGATTTTTTTGTTGCATACCCTCAATTTGTTATTTTTTTTTATTCTCTCTTCATTAGTAAGTAAGTTAAGTAAGTTAGTTAATAGAACGTTAGTTTTTAGTGTATTCTCTTAATATTAGATTTATTTTCATAAAAGTTGTATAATATATTACTGTCGACGGCGCAGGGTGCGCGGAAAAACTTAATTAAGTTTATGTTCGCACCTTTTATGTGATTGTTATGTTTTATGTTGTTTAAACAAATAAATAAATAAATAAATAATAATAATAATGAAGCCGTACGTCCGTCTTTGTCTGTATTGCCGCAGCTTTCTAAACGGACTCACTTGATGGGGATAGTTTTTAGTGATATACGATAAATATCCAACAAAACACTGCAAAGGGTCAAATATCATCATCACTTTCTTATTATTATGAAAAATATATCTCCTGAAGACATTATTTATCATTTTCAATTTTAAATTGTACTAGCACATGTCCGCGACTTTGTCTGCGTAGTAAATGTTTTGCAACCTTACAAAAATATGAAAAATTAAAAAATATGTAAATTGAAATGCCTTTTAAAAAAATGTCCTAATAAATTAAACAGTCCTTCTATAAATTGTTTTGTTATATCTCAAATAGAAAAAGCATTTCGTTGAAAGCTCCTAGGCGTCTTGTATTTCTACGAATATTCTAACAATTTTAATCATATTTAATGTATTTTACATGAAACCTCGACAAATTAAATACCAAAACTTTCCTTAGGGACTATATATCTGTAGATCAGATCTATTGGTGAAAGGAGCACGACTGTCCATTCAGTAGTCTTTTAATTTATCGCGAACAGACAGACAGACAGACGCTTTATTTTATAATATGTGCGGATTTAGTAAGGCTTTATAAATGATGAGCGATTACACAGTAAGCGCCCCGGAATCAGCAGGTTCAACAGAAGTTAAATAGTTTAAAACAAAGTTGTATGTAAAGCAAACAGCCAGCGTGCCCCCCCTCCTCCTTTTTACATAAATTAGTCCAACGAAAAGTTTAACACGCTCTCATTTTAATGTAATTCATTTAATAGAAAGCTCCGTGTACATTTCAATAGTTAATTAGGTTGAGTGCAGCTTTCCCTCCAGCTCGTTACGTTTACAATGTTTTTTAATAATTACACTCAACATTTACATGCTCATTTAACATCTCAGTGAAAACAAACATTGTATTTACTTTAAATATTCAAAAGAAGTAGACGTGATTCTGCACATATTCATGATTAGTTCAAAACTTGATTTCGCAATTGAAAATTGTAGAGTCCACATGCTAAGATGCTCCGGTTTCGGAGTAAACTGGAAAATATATTTATCGGATATGGGTGACTATGTCGCTAGTTGTTTACTCTCAAAAGCAATATAAATAAGTTATTTAGTATACATTATTCACTAATCGTTCGCACGTACCGCGCAGAACAATGTTCTTCCGGTGTTCTTGTGCCGCAATCCTTTTATTTAAATCTGTAGCGGCGCTCGGCAGGGGCGGTAAGTACGAGTAAGTAAGCAAATGTACGGCAATTTATCATTCGTATTTTCTCTCTTTTCCGTATATAAACAGAAGGTCGACAAGCGGCTGCTACGCCGCGGGTCCCCAAAGTTTATCGACCCCCAGAGATCAATTTACAGCTACGCAGGCCTATATCAGCAACAAAAGAACTGTACTTAATGAAAATCTTTTAATTAATGGAGGCTGTTCAAGTTAATAAGGATTTACCCAACTAACAAAATGGAGCAGGTTTTTATTTGGAATATTGTATTATGTTCTAATTTAATTCATATTTGAAAATATATTATGTATGTTGTTGTGTTTGTTCCACTTCGACATAGCCGTACGTGTACAATAAACAAAAGTGCGCAACTGAATCATGATGCCAAAAGTTTGAGGACCTGTGTTTTAGGGTGAACTCACATATACCTATTATATAATAAATCTAGTTGTATGATTGATCAAGATTAGGAAAATGTGTGAAAGGCAGAAAGAGGGCGAGAGGGGAGAAAGGGGAGAAATAATTCACTAATCTTGTACTAAGTCATCTTAGCAGCTTTTTCTACGGCCAATTGAAATAGGAGAAAGGGGGAACTTCCACTATATGAAGCGTAGACGCCAGTGCTCTGTAAAAAAAACGTCATACATAAACTTTATAACTCCGGGCTGACCAAACTGAGGATTTTTCCGAAGGGGGAAAATCTTTATATTTCACTGCTCGACCCAGCATGCTCTGAAACCTCACAGGCACTTGTTACTTGTAGTTGTAAAGTAGCTTCGAGTTAGATAATTGCGTTGGAAAAAATGTTATATATTTTCGATGTAATATATTTCGTTTCAATAAGAAAAACATGCGATGTTTACATAGTGAAGAGCATGTCAGTAGTGTTCCGGCGGGTGATATTTATAGCCCCTCTTCCCTCCCACAGTACCTGCCCTACTCCGGCCTACCTCGACCTACCCCGTTGCCTCTTGAGTTAAATGTACCTCTAAATTTATTACCACATACCGACAGAAATTAAGAAAAAGAATATTTTTGGTTATTGTGTGATGTTGTGTTTTTATGGTGATTGTATTTACGAAATCCAAGGTAATAAAATGTCATCGTTTCGTATATTCACGATACGGCACCGTTAACCTTACGCGCCTTAAAGTTCACATTCCGCCCCGACCCGCTCCGCTGACCTTCGCCTTAAATAAATTGAAGTGCCAAATTTTCTGCTTCACTGAAATTACAATTGCTATTGTTAAAACATTTTGGCATAATTATTTCATTTTCTATTTTTTGTAAGACCTAATGTTGATCTAACGACATGCCTTACTTGTGCTTGTGGTGCAAGTATTTCTCAGCAAGATTTTGAGTAATTGGTGAAGCAATCTGTAACAATTTCAATAAAATTCGACAGTAAACATTCTTCAAATTACTTTATATATATATTCTGCTTAATATTGATGTTACGAATTCATTTTTAACTAGCATTGCCCGCGGACTCCGTTCTATGTTAGAAATATTTTTGTTCCGACCCGCGTAATACGTCACGTAAAAAGTTCAAGATAAATAAAAATTATGATGATGATAGCAAGTCTAGTAGACGTATTTGCTCTTCTGCTGGCAAGCCGCTGCGAGCGTTCGGTGCTAGAACGTACCCTATTACGTATATTTGACATATTCAGTCCGTGGTTAGCCAGTCGCTAAGGCCTTTCAGTACTTGACTCTCTCTCACGTCCTGCAGTGGTAATAGCTCTTTCACTGGCAAGCTGCTGAGAATGTTTGGTGCTAGATTCCCTATTACGTATTCATACGATACATTCTGTCTACGGTAGACTCTCTAGAATATGCTTGCGATCTATATTCTCTTTCATTCGGAAGACGCCGTGCATGCTTTGTGGGCGTACGATATATTGTAAAAAAATGGTCAAAAAAAGACAAATTGATTTCACTTATTTAAGTAATATAAGCTAAAATACGTTATTGACGACACAAGCTCGATGTGCGTCACTTGTGACGATGTTTGATTTCGAAATCAAGGCAATGTTTGCACAGGTTCGGAACCAGTGCCACAAGTATAGTTCCGGCGTAACGCGCTCTAGTTTACTGCGGGCGTATTTTTTGTTCAAACAATAGCAAAGCAAATAGCGCCGCGACAAGGATTAATTGAACAATTAAGCAATACAGCCAATACGCGCTAGCGGCGCGGCGAGCGGGGAGCGGGGCGGGTAGCGGGCGCGGAACCACAAATATTGACTTTGTTTGCATTACGCGTCTGCCTACAGAGCTGCAACACGAATATTTGGATGTTTATAATGATCGACGCATCATTCTCGTTGGATCAACTAGTAACAAGTTATCCACCTGTAGGCCATAAGGTCTTACGTTAGAATTTCGAGTTTCCCGAAATTGTTCGTGGATTTGTTTTCCAAATATCGCTAATTACGTTTTATAGTTGATGACGTTACATGACGATAACTCCCTCCGTCAGCAAAATATGGAATGACTCCAAGCCCCATTTAAATGTCAGCTGATGGCCGTTCACTGCTGGATATAGGTCATCAATAAAATGGCCGCTGGAAAAAGCACTTACGCATCCCTCCCGGAGGTATCGCGGCTCCGTAATACCGCTCAGAGCGTATGGGACTCGCTGAAGCGCAACCCTCCGCGTCTTCAATAAAGAATCAATGAATCGCTGTTAAACATTCTTACATTGACACTTCGACTATTCAATAATGAATTCGTTTACCCAAACATTCCAAGTATATCTCGCTCCATTGCCCACTAAGTCTGAGCCTTCTTACGATCCCGAGAGTAAAACCCCGCGACCCGCCTCGTCGCTACAAAAAGTTTATGAGAGTGTGCAGCTTGTGCGTAACTCCATCATATAAACGATTCAATGGCTTTTAATGGAGCTCGCCACTGAGGGAGCACGTCCCGGGTTATACAGAGTACATTTCCGCCTGGAAAAATTCGTTACAACCCGCAAACAGAAACTCGTAGCTGATGAAGTCGCTGCCGGATATATTGATTACAATAACGTGGTTTCTATGATATATATACGTGTTTACAACGAGGAATAATTCTCAGGAATGGACGTCATAATGAATGGGTATTATTTATGACTACTCCAAGGTAGCGCACTTAGCATATTTCATACATTCACTTGTAATAAGTTGTTCAGTCGCCGCGCGGGCATTAAGCGGCTTAGCACTGAACGGTTATAAATCTACCGTCGGTAAAGGCCCCCGCACACTGCGAACTGTTCATTTATTTTTTCAGGAGAACCCATTTGCGTATGCGCAGACTACAACAGAAGTATTGCCAATACTTCTGTTGTAGTCTGCGCATGTTATTTAACAATACTAAAGCCAAACTCGATTGAGAATGCTTGTCAACAAACAAATTTAAAATGAAGGTAGAAAATGCAACACATTTTATGCCTAATAAATTTAAAATTATGTTTTGTATTTTTATAAAATCTTATTTAAAAGATATTGAATATATTAATTAGTTTTAACCGGACTAATCTAATTTATTGTCATGAGTTCGTCATTAACAAGTTTACTAAAAAAATTATGTGTAAAATGACTAGTGATTTTTACCTTCATTTTTAATTTGTTTGTTGACAAGCATTCTCCATCAAGTTTGGCTTTAGTATAGTTCGTTTGCTGTAGTCAAAGATTTTCTCAGCTAATATTATAATAGTATTTGATACTTTTTTCTTGAGAAAAGCTCTAAACAATCTGCACATGACGATCGGAGGACAATTATAGACATGAAAAACGAACCACACACATTTCGTTGCATCGTTTGTAAATATTTAAAAATATGACCAACAATAAATCAATTGCAATAAATTCATTAAGTTCGCGTGACTCTGTAATAGATAAACAGTCAGACAAAGTGTAGTAGCTATTGTGTCGGACTCAGACGTCTATAAATAGTCGACCCCGTTTCGTTTTTACAAGTCAGTGTGTAGAAACAGGGCTCGGGCGGTGTCGCGCGCACAGTGTATTAATTGTTGATTCATTATTACTGGTATAGTTACACCTTGAAGCTACGCGTGAGTTCCAGGGTTCGAGTTCTGACAATACAAAATATCAGAATTTGTGTATTTCCTTAAAAAAAATCACAGTAGTAGGCATTGTCACTTTTCTGGACTCTTTAAACCACGTATATTTTTCATAGAGTTGAGCATATTTGTGCATGAACCAGAGTTAAATAAATAACAAATAAATATAAATAAATATTATAAGACAATACACACATAGCTAAATATGCCCAAAGTAAGCACAGGTAGCTTGTGTTATGGGTATTATGATAACTGATTAATACTTTTATATTAATATTATACATAAATAGTTATAATACATAGATAAACAATCAGACACTAGAAAACATTCATGCTCATCACACAAACATTTTCCAGACGTGGGAATCGAACCAACGGCCTAGGACGCAGAAGCAGGGTCACACCCACTGCGTCACTCGGCACTCCGTCAAAGTTGGAGTAGAGTAATGGATTAAGCTCAAAACCCCCGTCTCTTTCAGAAGTAAAGCATTAAAATAGTCTAATCTAATAGAACATTGAATAATTGAGTCATTAATCACGTAAACACCTCACGCGAAATGAACGTGTGGCTTCTGACTGGAATATTATATCACCAGCGGAAGCTGCGACAACAGTCGATCTGTGGCTTGTCGCGTGTGACACGGATGTCGCGTGCCTTAGCCACCATGTGAGGCCTGGGAGGGAAGGTTTAAACTAAACAAACATAGATCTAGAGCAGGCACAAGATTATCCTTTCTGGTTAATAATCACTTTATACGGACTCTACCAATGAAATATCCGAAATTTATTAGTAAGTAAGTATCTAAATTAGTTTTGTTTCTCTTTGTATATTACAATCACAATTCATGTGTAAAGTAAGTTCATTTAATGTAAATGTGGCCAAAACTCGTAACACTCAACACACGGTGGGCTCGTCTCGACGGGATCAGATGACACGTGTCCCGCGCCGGTCCCGAGCCGACACGCCGTGAAAACCATAACAATTATTAAGTGGTTTTAAAGGATATCGTAACTAATCCGTTTGGGTACTAGAAAAACATTAACACTTGTAATCCATCGTTTTATATGACAGTATAAATACAACAAGAAATTTATCGAAAAATAATTTTGTTTTAAAGTGAATAAGCTGTTGCTATAACGTAGTTGGCATTACGCGACGGACAAGAACACTTAAGTACATTGTTAACACTAATCAGTGTACTTCGTGCAATTGAGTGTGTTTTAAGAAGAATGCCTTTAAATATAATAAACTGGTAAAGTAGCGTAGTAGGGAACTAAATCAGACGGCCGTTTGGTGCAGTGCGAAGCGAAAATTGAAGAGCTTCATTCGTAATATGAGCCTTCAATAATATTGTAACATGTTCAGTTCATACTGTAGATGCCATTACAGGCCGTATACCTGGATATCAAAAACATAATATCAACCGTCACGTCATCGGGATCGTGGCCTAGCGGTAAGGCGCTCTAAGTACCCGGATTGCCAGAGAGACGCGGATTCGAATTCCGTCGGGTCCGCAATTTTTGATATTATATTTATTCTTAAATATAAATAATCCCTAAAGTGTGGGTAACACTTTTCAATAATAACCAAAAAAGAATATGAAAACATGTTGAACTCATAGCGTCGAGCTGTTCAGGACAGTAGTTATCATTCATGACATATGAGTACAGTACAAAAGGGCTCAGAGGAATGTATCTAATAGAATTCATCACTCCGGCTCGGCTCGGGCGCGCAGGAACGTTCGCGGCACAAAATCACGGGCTAATATTGCGGCGCGGAGACTCCGCCGCGCGCACTCGCCCTCGCAATAATAACAGTTCCGCAGCTCATAAACGTGCGTATGTCTCTAGAGCCTTGTGTTGAGATACTCCACGTGTACTACTTGTGTGTAGTAGCCGTATGTTGCAGGGTTTTATGTGTGAGCGTACCTTTCAGCCGGAGCTTTATTATTTCCAAAAGACAATAACATCTAAAGTTGAGATATAAAAAAGAAAAATCATTCTTGTGAATATGACGCCGTTTTTGCATACGAAAGGGACAAAGGTGATACTCGTCTGCTTTCACATACCGATCCTTTGTTATCGTTTATTCTATCGTTTCGATGTTTGCACTATAATTCGTTATTACACATTATACAAATAAATATAATTGAAATGTCTGTTTGTAATTTCCAATTTAAAGCTTTTCACTGAATGCATACGAAAGTGTATTGTGCACATCAAAAAACCAATTTTTAAAATTTTTCACTATCTGTCCGTTTTTTGTTTGGGCTAATCTCTGATACTACCTGTCAAATTGTAAAAAATCTTTCTATATGTCATAGCTAGACTCGTGATGTGTAACATAGGTTTATTTGTATTTGATTTTCTTGACTTTACTGATTTTCCCATGTTAACGGGAACTACACGGGTGAATCCGCGGGTGTCCGCTAGTCAATTATATAACACTAAATGGTGTCTTACTAAGTTATTGGATAAAATACTTGCAATGTATGGAAAAATTTATTCAACAACCACTTACCCTCCACCACCCACTAACCATCGAGTTACACCCAGACCAAGGTGTGGTCGAGTGTTTCTTTCAGTATAAAATATAACATCGATTAAATTCACCGACAACCTGCTGTCGAATATCAGCGCAGTCTAGACCTTCGCACCTCGCTCTGTGAGCAAGTCGCACTTTATCAAACTGTTATTGGTTTCCACACGACAGGAACTAGACTCGTGCTTGCTTCTAATTCATTCACAAATCGATCCCGCTAAAAACAAACTATTGATGTAAACGAAAATTCAACACAGTTTTTGTCTATATAAATTTGAAATTATGTTGATGAAATTTTAAACATCCCATTTAACAGATATTGAATAAATAAATTACTTTTATTTGCTTACCTTTTGCATTATTTCCTCATTAACCAGTTATTTAAAAAAATAAGTGTGAATGACTGTTTGTCTACCTTATTTTTAATTTGTCTGTTCACAAGATTTTTTACCGACTTTGCCTCCGAATACGGCTTTTCCAATTCTTAACAAATTTTGTATGCGTAAAAAGCAAGTATGAGAAACGAATATTCTGTTTTTTCATTTAATTTTTATTTTTCATTTTTAATGGCCGAGTGGTGCAGTGGGTTCTGCATTTTATGGGGTTCAATTAACACACTAATATTTTGCGATGACTTGCGTTTTTACCTGTCTGGGAACCATGTTTATTTAAAAATTTTAAGTATTTATGTATTATATATATTAAAATATTCATCAGTTATCATATTACCCATAACACAAGCTGCTTAAGCTTACTTTGGGGCTATATAGCGATGTATGTAATTGTCCTATAATATTTATTTATTTATTTAATGCCTTACAACGTTTGGCGGGTCAGCTAGTAGGTATATAATTTTAACTGTTATGAATCTGACGATAATAAAGAATAAGGCTTATCAAAAAATAATTATACTAGTGAATCAATTTATCGGTTTCAAATAGATCCAAGATATTTCCAAGAATCAACAGAGCATGTAAGCGCACATGTTCAGAAGTGACAGAGCTACTTATAGCCATTAAATCGAATGGCGTACTTTACGGCGAGGAGCTAGTTTACAGTGTATTGTTTGTGCTCGTCTTTATCGCAGTACAAAGAGCGAACAATATTTGTGTAAGGTATCAAAGAGCGCACTGATTCTGTGTTGACACGATAAAGAGTAGATAATATAAACTGTTTGCGAAACGACGCACTGCCGGCCGCGACTGCCGGCAGGTGGCACGAGACCACCTTTAATCACTATTATAGTTGCTCTTTTATGCTTAGTCCAGTGAACTTCAATTGTCAGCAAGATGTAATTTATATACCTATTGTTAGAAGCTGGCGTTACTTTACAAACGTTCATTATAAATAGCTAATAATTTATTTATTTATCTATATTCCGCAAAAACTCGCCGAATGTAAGCGATAGTGAACCCTGTACGTACGTTTCACTCCGGAGATGTTGACTCTACAATGTTTTATTCGCAATTTTAGTAAATCGATCAAGTTTTTGATAAACTTTGAAAAACATAACTAAATTACTAACTAAACTAATCTATACATACTAAATCCTAAAGACATAATTTTCAGCGAGCGCAAGAGTTCTGTTTAAGCATTATTACGAGTATACACGAGTACACTCGTATGTCTATTTGTTTGCCATACTCTACAGCCTAAGCCGGTTGACATGTCTCGACAAATGAGATGCCATTAGATTCGTCTCAGTCGGGGAGCAACATTGAGAATATTGTTTTTCGGATTTCCCACGGGAAGGGCAAATACGTGGGAAACGCCGTTCTACAATATGTCTTATTCGATCCCTAAATTCCTTTCACTAATAGAAAATCACATCTTAGCCGCTTGTTAAGGCACGTAAGATATTACAGCACATGAAGGTTGCAAAGTTGTTATCATTTAATTTTATCGATATAAGAAAAGAAAAGACCTAAAAACTATGTTTAGTAACAATTTTATTAATGATTTACAATACAAATAGCAGGAAAGTAACACTTAAATGAATAGAAAAGTGAGAACATTACACTGAACTTTGAATATAAAGTGAATATTATATTCAAAGTAATTAATTTATTTTTATTACGGGTCCTTGTATACAATATCTTGACGTTTTTTCTTTATTCCTGTGGAAATCCGCTTGTGATCAGAACCATATTAAATGTTATTTTACTTTTAATGAACTCTCTAATCATTCCGATTCACTGAACATTTCAATATAAAATTGCTTGTGCGAACCCTTCATTTGAAAAATATATATCAAAGATAAATAAAAAGTAGCAAAGTTGTATTAGAACTAAACTACTTATTGAAAAAAAGAAATAAACTTACAATCAAAATCTCTCCAATTGGTTCAAACTGTATCAGTCCATGTTTTAAACAATCACAAAAGTGTACTATTTTATAAGACAACACACAAGGATTCAGTAGCAGTTAATAGTCAAAAAAAGTTCAAAGCAAGATAGTATCACTCGTATCTACATTCAGTTATATCGTCGAATAAAGTTTTAAAAGAGCTCCTCGACAGCACCAAACACGTCCGCTCAGCTAGAGCGCGCCGCGCAAACTGATTGCGAATAAACTGAATTCTGAAAGTCTGAACGCGTCGAGTTACGAGTCGTAGACCCCGTAGGTGTTTCGTAGCGCGAAGCTACGCAGCTACGCGCCTCGTCCTGCTGCGGCAGATGGTTAGACAGCCTGACTGCGTCGCACCGGACTGAAGGCTTCAAAGTCAATGCATCAATCTCATTACAATGCAATATTTTCAGCCAGCAGACCCTGTGATCGTTACAATTTCGGTCGTTTGCCAAGAAGTTTATTCGTTGTTAAATTCAAACAAAATACATTGGACACCGTTTGCGTACACGTGTACACGAAGCGGACTTTCGAGTCGATGTTAAGGACTACTAGAGTTTCAAAAGAAGCACAGCTGAGTCCTGAAAACTCGTTGCGCTTCTGAACATTTTTGTTCTTGTCAACACATAAGCTCCACGTGTACTGATACCGAGCATGTACACAATACACAGTGTAGCGTATACAATACACAGTTTACGTGCATCAAGTTCTCAGTATTTCGTTTCCGAATCGTCAGCGATTGTGTCATAAAGGTTGTCACACATCGATGTGTATTCTCGTAAACATGTGTCGGTGTCGGGGTGATGGGCGCGCGGTTCGCAGATAAAGTTCTGTGATGTATCTGCTGCAATAACGTCACTGCTCGCCGCTCCAACTTGTTGCGATACTGTAATGAGTTCTACGTTATACGTGGTTATACAGTCTTTGACTGTAGCCACTCGTATGTGTGTAAGGATAATAAAGCAATTATTTTAATTTCTACGAAACATTTACCAAAAACCTTTTAATTAATGATAATGAACAGGTTCTTGTGATAACGTATATTATATACAGATTTATTTTTATTTCTACTATGATATTAATCTCAAAATAATTTTTATATTACTCCCTTTATTGATTTTTTCTATAACGAGACATAACTTATCATATCATCTTAATATTAGTAATCTCTATAAAGTAGCTAGACTTCAAAGTAAATAAGAACGCTGTCGCAGTTTATCGTTGTGCGTGCCCTACCGTTGAATGGTGTAACGAAACAAATGAACAATACAACCCTTTTAACGTAACGGTGAACGGATGTTTGGGCAACACTCGCCAGCCCTGTCGGCATATGGAATGAGCTGCGGGAATTACGAGCAATACGACTTAAAATATATATTATTAATAAGCTGAGCGATAAAATATACGTTTTCTTATTCGGGATTCGCAATTTATAAATTGAAGCCTCGTTCAGTTAGCGCCTGCCCGTCACTCAGTTGACGGAACCCTTTGAATATTCATAAAGGGCTCAATATTGTCTGTCTGTAAATTACATATTCCGACACAATCCCTCTTCATAATAAATAATTCCCGGCGCGGCATTATTGAGACTGTCACGCTCCGGGGCACAAGTCGGGGCCCGATCACATCAGGGCCTGATCACGTCAGGCCCGATCGTGTCAGGATCCGATCGTGTCTGGGTTCGGCTAATTTACAATCGATGCTGGAGAATTAGAATGGATGTGACATGAAATGTTTTTTATGTTTTATCAACTTGTGTAATGCGATAAACCTGCGCCGGGAATGTTTGCGATAATATTTTAAAGTGCATTTTTTTATTTTTAATTTATCAGATTGTATATGTCATTCTTTCCGAAATAAACGTAAAAATTAATTCCCACACTTAAATATGCCACTCTAATCTAACGCCCGTAGCATGAGCTGAATTAATTGAGGCGGGAAAACGCTTGGATTAAATATTTTTAATATATTCGTGTTCTGACAAATTGGGTGATGTTACAATTTAGTCAACGAATGTTTGTACCGAAAAATTTTAAATTACAATATTTTCTTGTACATATTCAATTTGGTTTCAGTGAAAAATTGAATATATAAATATAAGCGATCTATATTTAATGTTATTGAAATAAACATAAAATAACAACTAGCTAAAGGCTGCATATCAGTGTACTCACAAACAAAAACGACTACAAATTCAAACTTCTATAAACTTAACCGCTAGCAGCTGGCTTTGTGCTAAATTTCATTGCAAAGCACCGGCCCTACGAGTGGTATCACTGCAGTGAGTCAAAACATTTACATAATATATTTTCGTCACATTACGCTGAGTCACAAGAAACGTCATCAGAGAGAGAGTCACATTCCGCGCGATATTTCATCGAAACGCTGGGAACTTTATTAATATTTAAAATGCATTGCGAGACTCCTCTCAAAGAGATTGCTGCAACATCTGTTCCCAGACTGCTTTATTGCAGAATCTAAGTAACGCGGAAGTGTATTTTCGCGACAATTTCTAACATAATATGCAGCAATGTCACGGACAGTATGAGTTTCGAAATCGTCTCTAGCTCTCTCTCTCTGGCTATAATGACGATGTCGTATTAGACAGTGACGGTCGAAACAACGTTCATTACACAGTAGCACTACTGCACAGAAACCAAGTCACTGTAAGTCGGTGTCGGCACAGTTGATACTCATTAATATTAAATTAATATTAATTTTAAACTCATAAGTTCAGTTCATTCTGTGTTCTAACAGCCCACTATAACGCCAGAGCACTCTTATGGAGTGTAGACTCTAATGCAATTTACTTATTAATGCCATATGCTACTTATAATGTTCGGGGGGTCTAACGTGTTCTCCGATCCACGAGGGGGTAAAAAGACCAAATATAACACCGGATTTATGTGTAATTGCAGTCAAAGGCTAACTTGTATTAAAGATACAAAAACGCATTACAAGTACAGCACTACTCTGGATAAATTTAGTAAAAGCATAGTTGTGGGCAGGAATGAATAGAAGCGCGTGGGCGGGCGGGAACAATGTTGGAATACAATCAGCGCACAATGAGTTTCGAATGCAACAATTGCACGGACTTATGTCTGCACTGGGGCGGAATCCGACTCATTCCTGCTGCGTCCTGCTCATTGAGTCGCAGTGGAATGTGTTGTTGGTGCAGCTCTACAAGTTGTTGCATTGGTTTACAATGAATACAAGCGCGTGGGCGGGCGGAGAGCAGGGTTTGAATACAATCAGCGGACGATGCGTTCCGTATCCGACAATTATACGGAGTTGTGTGTGCTGAGGACCGGATACTGACCCAATTGTGCTGAATGCTCGTTCGAGCACTGAATAGGAACGGGAATGCATTATGTGTTTGACTCTACAAGCTGCTACGTCGGTTTGGAGAGCAGCTTTAATTAATAAAGTCAGGATTAAGAGAGCTCACAACCGAGATATCTCGAGTTTGATCTCAGGCCGTTGATCTGTCGATGTAACTACCACTTCCGGTTATTCGCTTTTTTGAGCGAGAAGGTTCTTCCCTTCTCGCAATTTTTTTTATAAAAATATTATGTGACGAATATAGATTCATCAACTTTTACTTTTCGTTTTTATACACTTGCCAATATATGTCGTTATTCGCAATTATTATATTAACATCACAATTTAAAAGTTATTTGCTTTGCAATGCCTTAATAATTATTTTGTAACATGAGATTGGGAAATTACTGATATTGCACCCCAGTGTCTAGGAGCCTGGCCATCGTTAGTTCCGGTAGGTATCATTAACATACTGAGATATACAGATAATTACAGAGTATAACATAATCATCCAAAACCCGCCAATCCTCATTAAAGCAACGCGATAGGTCTAAACTCCGTACACTTGTAACGAGGCCATGCTCTGTCGAGGGTCATTCAATTAACTGATCATGAATTATGACGATGAGATATCGCTCTCAAACGGTCACACTGTCGCAATTTAAAGCAGTGTATTGTTTACAAAGCGACAGACAACAATGTTTTTCTATAAAATAAAAACTATTATTTCAAGTGAAGGTGAATTCAGTGAATTCAGTGAGCGAGCTCCGTATTTATAAGAACGACACTAATATTGTTTTTCCTTTGAATACATTATTTGAATACGGCTTTCGCTGGGGATTGTTATTTCAAAAGATATTAAAAGGTTGGAACAGTTGGCAAGGGGGGGGGGGGCTGGAATGTTTTGTATTTGCTCACATTGACTGTGTTCAGCGACTTTGAACTAGTGCTAGAATATATATAGGCTGATAGGCTGAACAGATTGAAGCGACGCATAAACTAAAAACTACAAATTATATTACTATTTTGTATAATTAAGATAAATACGTTGTTGTGTTGTTATACAAATACTGACGATTGATTCCATTTTTGTATATTTGTATATTCCAACTTTGTACTAAGTGTAATGGAAAAATAAAGACTTTTGAAAGAAACATTTTCTTTAGCCAAAAATGATAGCGCGACGCGACGCTTTGCCTCTGTGTTAGCCTGAATTAGGTGTAAGAGATCGCCGAATTGATTATTTTTTTGGCCATAATTACTAAAGGTTTTTTTGACATAACTTGAAGCGGCGATAAACAGTGTTATACTTTCTGTTTTGGCCCTTGAAAAAAAAACTACTATCACAACAAATAAAAATATTAAACAAGATGTTAAAATAGATGAAAAAAATAACCATTTAAAAAGAAATATTGGAAGCGGACTCACTGTAAGGCTTTTACGAGTAGAGCCTCGTCCTCTGACATCTGCCATTTAGTTGTTTATTGTACTATTGTAAATATTATTAAGCTAGTTTTATTTTGAATTGAGTTACCTCAGATTATGTGTTAGTAATTGACAGTAACTTCCAATTACAAACAAGCAGATTTCCACAGCAGTGTTAGCGTAGGACGCCTTCGAGAGAGAGATATAAAAATTAATAGCTCATTCATTCCCATTTCCAAGTTGTGGAATAAGTAGGATTGAAATCCTACAAGGCTATTGACTATATCTACGCAGACTACCAACCAGACAGTCTAACTGCAAGATTATATAGACCAGAAAAAAAACTTTACAAATAAAATTATTATTATAAAAACAAAAAACCCAACTGCTTAGAAGTAATGAGGTAAAAAGAGCAAAACAAGGATCACTATATCTATATAAAATTCAAACTACTTTATGGTGCTGCAGGTGTCGACAAAATAGTTTACTACCTGGGAAAGAAGGACCTACCAAAACTACGTTTGCCCCCGCCTGCAGCACCATAAAGTATTTAGAATTTTATATAGATATAGTGATCCTTGTTTTTCTCTTTTTAGCTCATTACTTCTAAGCAGTTGGGTTTTTTGTTTTTATAATAATAATTTTATTTGAGACTTTTTAGTTTTAATTTGTGGTATAGAAATGAGACGGTACACTTAGTACACTTTTTGACATTGCTTTTTAAAACAGCAATATAAACATGATATGATATTTATATTTTTGAAATGGTTTTTTACGAGCTTTCATTTGATACCCATATTGCTGGGATAAAAGAAAAAATTGCACACTGCCCCCGTGTTTTCCCCCATTTACAGCCTCCATTTTGAAAATTCGTATAGAATATGTCACTTCCACAATTTAACCAAATTCAACGACACCTCACATGTCAAAATCCGTTCAGCCGTTTAGGCTGTAACGCGTGCCGAAAAAATAGGCATACATACATACATACGCTCGAAAAACATTACCTCCTTCTGACGCAGTCGGGTAAAAATCATAACTAATTACTAACTGATCCTGTGAATTATGAATTGCGACGCGCACAGTTGCTAATTAGATAGGGAAGGTCGCAATATAAGCATAAAATAAAATTAACAACGTAGCTTCTCACAATACAAAGGTATAACTCATATTGTAGAAATGCAGCAAAATGTCCTTAAAGGGGCGGCGTAACGAATTACATAAGGACTTACCTCTACGAGCCAGCTACGGAAATATAAGACGCAACGCACATGCGTTTACAGACAAAACGATTGCCTCATATCACCAGCACACGAGCACATACTGCCGCGGTTTGCCGACCAGCACGACACAGCAAACCATTTGCCTTCGTGTTCACATTAGTTGGAATTGACTCGTAATTGCTTTATATCAATATTGGCGTCTGGTCTGCTGCGCTGTGCTGAGGGACGAACCAATTTTAAGGACAAATATTTTTATCTAAAATTGCCTTCATAATGTTAACGTTTTAACGACCTCCGTGGCGCAGTGGTGTGCGCGGTGGATTTATGATGCGGAATTCTTGGGTCGAATGAGATTTTCTTAACTGATCTAGGTCTAGATAGATTGCATTGCCATTTATAGGCTATATGCAAGGGCTAATTTATAATGAATAAAAAAATATAAAAATACTGTATTTATGTAGGTATGTCGGTGGTCCATCGCGTGTAGTCATCACTCACGATGTCATCTCTACCGAACGCGAACCAACTGCATTATTCGAGTATATGCGGGGAAACGGAAATAGCCGTGAGGAGGGGTGCTGACGTGACGTCACGAACGCGATCTGTCATTCATCTGTCATCCGTCATCAGTTTATTGTTACCGGTCTACTTCAGACCGCGAGCTACGAGCTATGTCTATCCTATACTATTCAGGCTCACTTATTACTCTGCTCGTTTGCGAATTAACAAACTTTGAGAGATTATGTTTATATTAAGGCTCTATAATGTGTAATCACGGTACGGCACGTCAAGCCGTCGGTCCCGGTCACTGTCATATATATCAACCTTAGCCCGCCAACCCGCATTGGAGCAGTGTGGTGGGTGTACGCTCCATATCCCGTCTCCTATAAGGAGGGAAGCCTGGCCCTGTAGTGAGCCGTTAATAGGCTGATAATTATGAATGTGTAATTTCTTCAAAGTATCTCTCTAACTCACTAACTTTGGTAAGCTATGCTATTAAAAATGTATTCAAAGCCCTACACAGGACTCGAATCTGGCATCGAACCAAAATGCCAATGGTGTTCAAAAGATCCTTAAAGTTATGAATATTAACTAAAATTGAATCATGTGTTGAAAGTTTAATGAAAACTTATTTCGAATTTATGACGAAACATCTTACCAAGATTATAATGTATTCGTTACTGAAATGTTTACCAAACAGCGCTACTTCAAATTTGCACGAAGTTATAAAGTGAAGAGCGCGTGAAATTAAAGTATCAGTTTCAGTTGGCAGTTGAAAGTCGTCTGGAAGTGCGACGCGGCGAGCCTTCAGCCGCTCATTAGATGACGACGTACCGCCTCACTGTACTGCGTACTGCGTCTCTACAGACATTGCCCCTGTGCTACGTAACACACTGATACAGTTACTGGATCCACCACTATCGATGTAAAATACGAATAAATGGGGATTGAAAAGTTAGCTGCCAATTTAGCGCGCCACGGAGGTCGTCAAAACTCTACTGTCAACTCAACAACATCTGACTCTTTTAAATAGGTTTTAAGCTTCACAAGCTAGCTTGTGATTTGGTTTCAAATTACAGCATAGACAAAGAATTCAAATAGTGCGCACCAGGCCACTGTAGCAATTATGATATAATGAGATAATTAATGTGCTGTGCTATCAGATTGTCATGTCTTGTGGCGCGCACAATTCTTATTGTCTGCAGTGACGTGCCGCGGACGGGCCCCGCCATCAATCAACCCACCACCATTACATTTGTATTTGTGTTTTGGAAACAAATAACAAATTATAACGTTATATAAACAAAGGGCACATAAATTATGTTGTTTCGTCAACATTCTACAAAATAAAATATGTATTGCTTATTGTTTACATTACTGGATGTGACAACAAAGGCTGAGGGACTTGGGAAGAAGTGAGTAATAACAGATACTTGCTTGATTTCTGAATAAATACATACTTTATTGCCTAAAACACCGCAATATATAAATTTTATCTACATTAAATATTTATAAATAAATATTATAGGACAATTACATAGATCGCTATATAGCCTCAAAGTAAGCTTAGGTAGATTGTGTTATGGGTACTATGATAATTGATGAATAATTTTGTATATATTATATATAAATACTTATAATATATAGACTGCGGGCTTCATAAGAAGGCTCAGAGTCACTCAGCGGGCGATGGAAAGAGCAATGCTCGGAGTATCTCTGCGTGATCGAATCAGAAATGAGGAGATCCGCAGAAGAACCAAAGTAACCGACATAGCTCAGCGAGTCGCAGAACTGAAGTGGCAATGGGCGGGGCACGTGGTTCGAACAGCTGATGGACGTTGGGGGCCCAAGGTGCTAGAATGGCGGCCCCGCACCGGAAAGCGCAGTGTTGGTCGACCCCCCACCAGGTGGACTGATGACATCAAACGGGTCGCAGGGAGCCGCTGGGCACATGCGGATCAGGGTCGTTGTGTTTGGAAGTCCCTAAAAAAGGCCTATGTCCAGCAGTGGACGTCCATTGGCTGATAATGATGATGATGATGAATATATAGACAAAAACCAAGACACTGGAAAACATCCATGCTCATCACACAAATATTTTCCAGATGTGTCCACAGCCTAGGACGCAGAAGCAGGGTCACTACCCACTGCGCCACTTGGCCGTCAACATTAAAAAGTATGAATAAGTGATACATAACTGAAATATATAAGTACGTACGAGTACGTACGTATGTATCAATATGACCATTATTATTTTGTTTTGTCCTATTAACCATTTGTTAGAAATGTTACAAGATTACTGCCATATTGTTCCAATGGTTACGTATGTGGCTCCGGACCACGAGATCCTGTGATCTAATCATGGATCGGACTTGGTGGAAAATTTCTTAGAAGAAAGAAAAGTCAGTGTTACTCCACAGCACAAACAGTCAGTTCCTGCAGAGGGCCGTTAAAATAGGCTGAAATTAATGATAGTAATAAGAAAGCTGTCCGACGACGACGTGATTATCATGATTGATAATTCGTTTTTTTGGATTTTAACAAAAAAAATTTTCAGGTTTCTTATAAATGTACTAAATACAGCTTAGATAATATCAAGTCAATATATTTTAAGTTCTTGAACAGCGCATCGCCTCTCGCCCGAACATGAACAGGCACGACTGAAGCCTCAATAATGTACTGTTGTAGGGACCTGCAAATGATATATTCGTTCATATTGATTCAACGAACCGACAGCAGAATGTTTTTTCCAAACTTTAATAGGCAGTAGAGACGCTCGAGCCGCCATTCGCTCGGAACGGGGCCGACTAGCTCGTAAACAAAACAATAAAGGATGAAAATCACGCCTTTATCGACTGTCGACTATCGACTATCGACTCCAATTACGAGCATCAAATTATATGTTTTGGCTATCAGCGAGACTGAGTGAAACGGTGACCTTTCTATTGCTTCGAGCATTATTTATTGCAATACCTTACAATACCTTAATGTTTCTAATAGGATTAATATTTTTGTTAAAGTATATTAGTACAATAACTAGCGGCTCGACCCGGTTTCAAACAGATCAATGTTAATTACGTCTTTAATTGTAAAACTCTAATAACTCGTGCTAATCTTAATGTAGGTTTTCTTAAGCTTAATGTTGCCAGTGTAGTTTTTAAGTCCATAATTAATCTGTTTTAACAAATATGTTAATGTCTTCGTTAATCACAAACACAAAGGTCTCGGTTCGTTGAATTTAATAACTAAATAATTATGTTAAAAATTCTAAATATTTTACATTGAATATTTTATTCTACATTATTCCCCATTGTAGTCGGAGGTACACAATGTCCTATTAGGCGCCAAATTTCATCATAAGGAAGCGAGCAATTACGCGAGTAAATATTCCTTGCGCAGAGCGCGCCGGGAGCTCTAGCGCGGTAACATCTCGCGGGTAATGCGCAGCGGAGAACAATTTTTGTGTCATTTAGCGGCGACGCTACAATAAACACATTTCGTTTCAACATCGTTTCATTATAGAATCTCCTGTTAGGGTCCCTGCAGACCACAACTTTTATCAGTTGAAAGTTTGGCGTATTTTCAGTTTCAGCGGAGCTTTCAGCTTTTATTAAATTGCCAAGGTCTGATCGTTGCAAACGCACACTCTATTTGTTAACAATGAACAAGGGAGCCGATATTTCAAATCAAGGTGCCTATGTATTTATATTTGAATGAATTGCTTCTATAAATAATAATTCTCTGCACCCCGACCTTCACAAAAACTGCTAAAGAAAAAACAACCAAATATCATCTAACTATATAAATATTCTTCTACAAACAGTAAAACATATACTCGACAACAATCGGTTCATTTTAGAACAGATAGAAATATAGTATTAACATCATTACCATTTGTAGGCGGGCGGGCGGCGGCTACCTGCCGCGCGGAGAGGAACCGCACAAAAGGGCACATAAATAATGGCACGAGAACAAAAGAACACGAAATATTTTTGTACGCACGCGTAAGTAAACAAAATGAAAGTAATGAATGGGGCCCTAATGAAAATCCGTCTCTAAGTAATGTGGCGGCTTATTTACTCAACTATAATGTGCCTACCAACTGACCTAGTGCGACTCGCGTCTGTCGAATGAAAGAACTTTTGTTATTTCTTTATTTGATGACTTTCAAGTTTTAACCCTTACCCCGTATACGAACAGAGTAATGAGTGTAGCCTGCGCGTCTTTGTGTTGTGCTGCGTCCAGCGCTGTGTCATTATTAGAACCGTGACCAGGATATTTGTGTTTATAGTCTATTGTCATTATTAGACAAGGATAAGACGCGCACTGGAAGGCGTCACCCGCTTACTAATGTGATGCCCGTCGTGCCCTGACCGCTCGCCGCTACACCACCAGGGGACAGATCTTGTACCTGGGCCCTCAATTTGCATGTTATTCGGTGTCCAGGGCACGCGCCCTCAATACTAATCCTGTCACACGTTCCTTGCATTACAGTCGTCAGTGTCAGTAAAACACGCTCGTCATTCGTAACCTATCAACCTTCAGTCTAACATGGGTTGAATTATTCGGCTTCGGTTTCAGATACTGATTATAAATTCTGGAGTTCTGCGTAAGCCAACAAGAAAGTCATGGAATTATTATTTACTGAGTCTGGTATAGAATCATCATTCTCATTGGATTGTGATACTGAGAGAGTGCAACTGACATAATAAATTTTTGTATATGCCCATATTCAAAAATGTATAATGTCCACTCATAGGTATATTAAAAAATATCTAATGTGATTAAGTTACTGTGAAGCTAGCCAAGAGCCTCAAATTGATTTAATCGGGTAGATAATTATGAAGTCAGTGAAAGTCTGGTCGGTGACCAAGCGCTCTTTTAGCTGTGTAATTCTCTGTTTCAACAAAGAATGCCATCTCTATCCATCTCGATAACATTTATAATTTTAAAAATACTCGATTTCTTAAAATTACAAATTTCTCTTTCGATATGTAAAAGGAATATTAATGATATTAAAAAAATATACATCAAACAATGGTAAATACTATTCTAGGAGTAAGTATCTAGCCAGCAATCCAACAGGTGTGGATTGAATTCAAGAACTCTCGGATATCGTCTGGCGTGTTTCCGTGCTAAGGAGGCTCTATTACAACACCGCTGCTGTCCACCGCGGCGGGGAGCGGGCGAGAACTAATACATTACCAGCAGTTAGCGGCCACGTGAATAATTAATAGAAGCATGTAATTGATCAAACTATTAGACGCAATTACTCGCGCACAGTGATGATAGCAGCTCATACACCATGCACGAGCTGAATGCCGCCGAGTTATTACTGCTTTCTGTGCGTTTATTGAGTTATAGCATGTTTTATGGCCACTATTTTCTCCAAAGGGCCTCACTGTGCGACTCCGGTGTTTCAACTGAGAATATCCATGTTCACAGGATTGTTTGGACAAAGTAGCTTTGCGTGTTTGTTGTAGAACTATCTGTCTCCTCATTTCTGATTTTATCGCGCAGATATATACTGAGCATTAGTTTCTTCTCTTCTTGTGAGGCCCGCAATTAGCAACCTTTAAATAACCACAACCTACATAGTTATGGTGATGTAAAAATAGAAAGAAATATGCGAAAAATCTTATAACACTTTTGTCGATTTATCATCCGCTCAGAGCCAAACTGTTAGCTTTACAGAATCAAAATCTAACTAGTTAGCGTATCTATGTTATCTGGTTACTTTATACATAAACAATTGTAATGGCATAATAAATTAATAATAAATATTTCACATCCAATTAGCTGCTGTAGTCCTGAGCCATATATTTTATGCTACTGGGGTCTTTGAACTATACTAGAGCCAAAGGAATTGATGTGAAACCACAATAAGCGGAGCGTATAATATGCACGAAGTAGGTACCAACTCATAAGTACCTTCAACCTCCACTAAACCCTTTGGGAGCATTCCATCGCAGCATGCAGAGCGCAGCCCAGACCGCACTCGCCGCCGGGACCCTTCACCGTATCGAAATCACTTTAGACAAATTTCTCAAGTTTAACTTTGACGCTAACTTGGAACACTAAAGCCGGCCAACTTGTCGACGAACGTGGCTTACGGTTACGAAATGTACTCGTACTCTATTGTACACACTGCTACTTGCTAACTAAATTGAAACAAAAATTATAGGCTGTGATAAAATGAGTTATTAATAACTCGTAACTTGACGTCAGTCTTTCAAAGGTATTGCGCGAAGATTAATGCTACTAGGAAGATAGATAATAGTTTTGGTTACTTTAAGTCTATTTTTTTTTATCGAATACAATTTAGCCCTTTACTGCTATCACACCTGATGTTAAGTGATGATGCAATCTAAGATGGAAGCGGGCTAACTTGTTAGGAGTAGGATGAAATCCACACCCCTTTCGGTTTCTACACGACATCGTACCGGAACGCTAAATCGCTTGACGGTACGTCTTTGTCGGTAGGGTGGTAACTAGCCACGGCGAAAGTCTCCCACCAGCCAGACCAAGACAAATTAGGAAAAATCTCAATCTGCCCCGCCGGTAATCGAACCCAGGACCTCCGTGTTATAAATCCACCGCGCATATCACTGCGTCACGGAGGTCGTCAAAGGAGGTCGGTATTTAAATTTAAACAAACTACTAATCTACCTCTAACAATGGTAGCCGCAGTAACAATTTGGCGCAGTATTCACTTTGTATTGGAGTGCTTTCTAAAAAAATATTTAGGTACATTACAGCAAACTCGAAGAAGAACACCCATTAGTGGAAAATCCCCCGCCATTAAAGTTATAACCCGACCACAAAAGTTACTGAAAAACCTTTTAAACATTTAAAGTTTTAGTTTATGCAAACACGTTACAGGAAAAAGATTTTAGAAGTGCAATAGCGGAGCGCGAAGTTTGCACCTTCCCGCAACTTGCCTACCGTATCGGTGTCGAGACTGTGCTTAAACACTCCTTACAGACCGAAATTATACCATTAAAAGCTTTCGCAGATCGCAGACTTGCGCTGGCGATCTATGGTCTTGCTGTTGCTGGATGCGACCGACAATTTGAGATTACGTGTTACGTGGCGCAGTGGTATGCGCGGTGGATTTATAAGATGGAGGTCCTGGGTTCGATTCCCGGCGGGGCAGATTGAGATTTTTCTTAATTTGTCATGGTCTGGCTGGTGTCTGAGAGGCTTTTCGCTGGGGTTAATTACCACCCTACCGACAAAGACGCGATTTAGTGTTCCAGTACGATGTCGTGTAGAAACCGAACGGGGTGTGGATTTTATCCTAAATAAAAAAAAATGTAGTTTGGTTCAAATCAAAATGTTCAGGCTTTTCTTCAGTTTTTAGTCTGCACTGTTCAAATTTGTATACATGGAGCATAGTAAATGTTGTGAATGTTTCAACGTGGTTCCAACTAAGTATTACGACATCGCCGCGCTCTCGGCGACATTAAGCGTAGCACCGACGACACTCGACGACAGTCGGCGACACTGGCGCAAGTAATGGATGACATTGTGCTTAACACCCGCTAAAGAATCCTACTTTGGAGTGACATACGATTATTTGCTTTCTAGTTTTGACCGCAGCGCGAAACTAATGTAAGTACACTTTACTGTAAACTTTTGCACACGTCTTAGATCAGGAATGATAAGTTTATCTTGTCATGCAATGGCTAACAAGTCACCAATTTCTTTATTTATTATAATAAATATTCTCATTTCCAAAGCAAAAATTTGATCTAGAATTAGATAATCAATAGTTCGATGGGTGGGTCTCGAACCTAAACATTTAGATTTAAGTTCTTGACCTTGGAGCTATTAGAGCACTATTAAAAAGCGAAGTATTCCAATTAAATTGAATAGCAAATAAGCATAACGATGTCATACAAAACTAAATATAAATCAATGAATAAACATATATTAGATATTTACAAAACCCGCATCGTCTTTATCATAAACGATTGAAATAGATTATTGGACAAATGACAAAAATGCTTGGAGGCAACTTAAATCGGCTCTCAACTTCATAAAGTAGAATGACACAACACAAGAAGTAGAATTGGTAAATAATTTTATGTAAAAATATAAAGAGAAACATGTTAGGAAACTTGCCGGCTATTCTCAGCAGAACCTTACAGTCGATTCTCATGACGGTGGTAGAGTCACTACAATACAAAATATAGCGTGACTAAAGTAAGCTTAAATATCTACCTGAAATAAATGAATTTTTATTGATTAATGCAATTATTGGCGAAGCGGTCCTATGATGACACCCAGAGTTCCATTTCCGATTAATCGATGTAGGACTTTTTTAGATTTCAGGCGTGCGAAAGTTCGCAACTGTTTATTTATTTCCCTCTAATAGATGTCACGAAAAAGCCCTCCCCTCCCAATCCCACCTGCGTGCCCCCACCCCGCGGATGTCGCGGTGTGAATCACACTCGAGTTGCGATGTTATTATGGCACTTGAATTATTTACCTCATTTTTATTTCGTTACCCCCGGGGCGCGTCTGGAAAGTTTTGCTGACTTCCTCGGGTTTCGGGCTGCTTGTGCGAATGTTTTACCAGGTTTATCTACCACGACTATCTGTCACTATATGTACACGGCTCGAATAGATTCAATTAAAAGTACGAAAAATTATATTATGTTTTAGAAATACTTTTGTAAGAGGTGAAATTGGTCCACATGCTCTACACGACAGCTGTTATAAATAGAACTGCCTTTATCTAACTTTTTGTTATGTTATACACATATTAGTTTAATATCATATTATTGTAAATTTACTAGGAACAGTTAGATCTGGCGGTCTGGAGCTCCACTAGTACTTCATGCAGAGGCTTATGTCTGGGCTGAATTTAGACTATTTCTTCCTGTAACCACCCGACCGGCACAATATGAAGACTAGCGATAGACAATGCTACAGTGAAGCACCAAATGATTTAACGTTCCGATACGACGCGGAGTACGAACCTGTAAAGGGCAAATTTAGTTATTAATTTAGTCTGCAAGAACCCCTCTGTAGGTAAATGCCTCCTCCAAAGACATCCAGTCTTCTCTAGATTGGGCTACCTGAGTCCAGTTGGGGCCCGCTATTTTTCTGAGGTCGGCTTCCCAACTAGTTACAATCCTTCTACTCCTTTACCTTGTGGACCTGCCCAAGTAGTCACCCTCATCGTCCATCTCTGATCCCGTAGGCGCATCACATGACCGCCATTGGCATTGGCATGCTGCTTTTAAATATCTCCTTTAGTGCCCAGTATTTATCTCACGTTAATTGTGTCCTGCGCTCTATTTCCTGATTGTTACTATTCTGGTCAAAGCTAATTTGTTTACCCAGGTATATGTAATAATCTGTATATTCGACAGGCTTGCTGCATGTTGACCAACATATACGGTTCTTTTGGTACTATTGGTCATCAACTTTGTTTTGGATAAGTTCATTTCTAAGCCTACTGATTTACTGGCAACGCAGATTGATTCAATCATATACTGTATTTCTGATGCTGTTTCTGATAATAAGACCAAGGCGTCAGCAAATCTTAGGTGGCTTAAAGCTTAACCTAAGCTACCTAAAAACATCACAAATAGAATAGATTTTAATTGTTACAATTCATTTACCTTCAAATTCCCTTCCCTCTTAAACCGTATCGTCACTGTACATCAGGTGTGTCACGGTGAAGCGCTGACTTGACGTACAATAAAACAAATCAAACAAAAAGCTTGTCTCGGGAGAATTGGGCGTGTTTGCTCCACTTCTCGTTGTTTCCCGGCTCATATATTTTTTATTCCGCGGGGAATGCTCGAGAATAAGTTCCATTAAAATTACATCAGCTGTGGCTGTTCGCGAGCAGGTCTTTTACATTACCCGAACTAGTTCATAATGTATTTATTTTGCTCTTTTCCGCGAAAAGCCGACGAATCCAAGAGACAAAGTCACTCACGGTACGTAGATATGTTTCACTCCGACACTGGAGCATCCTAAGGAGATGCTGACGTTGCAATGTGCACTTGCCAGTGACATTCTTTAGCGTGTCGGTAGTTGACAGATTTCGAATTTTCATTATACTTATTTTAAAATTTGTTGCGTTTCTCGCTGGCTCTTTCTTCTTAGTCAAATATGCCTATCAGTAGTGGAGTCCATACAAATAAAGTTGACGGTCCAATAGAGCTTGTAACTGAGCCTACATGAAATAAACGAATTTTATTTCATTTAATGTTAGACGTAAGAAAGAAGCTTACGAGAAAAATTGGGCCGCGTTTGTACCTATAATTTTTAATGTCACTAAGCTATTGTTTCCTTCGTCGCGATTATTGTTTGTAGGTAGGTGTAGCGTCGCGTCACGCCGCGTCGCCGCGGGCTATTAACAATCAGCGCGTCGCCTCGGGGCGGCTTCGTCGTCTCGCTAACCTTTACCGGGCGCGTGAAGCCTCCGCATGCTAATGTTACCAGGTTAGGAACACGCCGCCCTGTCCAATTGACGCGCTTCACAAACGTCATGCGCGTGACGTAGATACGTGTGTCAAGATACCATGTCCTCACAATCGCTGTCACATACCAAAATGTATTTATTGTTATTACAATTTTAGCATAATTTTTGGATATATTTCAGCAACGTTTTTGCAATTTTTCATCAAAATTTGTACAACCGTAACGTAACCGTAAAAGTTGAGAGGTGTCAAGGGACACCCGGATGGAACGAAGTTCCTTTTGATTAATTAGTGAATTGTAATAATTTTTTTTTTTTTTTTTTAGTAATAATAATATTTGTTGTTGTACACCGAAACACCAGAGGGCGCCACGAGAGCGCGAGACAGCATACAGCGCGGGCGCCCTCCGCCGCTCACGCGCACACACATCAATGGCGGCGGCAAGATCCTTTGATCAAAAAGTGTTGTGACAACTTTTCGTACGAATTTTTTCCGTCTAGCCCCCTTTCACAACGCGCGATAAGGAACTTCGTTCCAATAAACCGTTTGCAGTTTTAACGGCACTATCTGTATACTGCTAGTTACAATACAGTTAATATTACCATAGGTTAGCTTAAATATAGGTTTATGCTACCACTAAATTAAATGTTACCTACATTTAATTCTTCATACTAAAAATTACACACATAGCTATACAGCCCCAAAATAAGTGTACTCGTAAGTAGCTGTTATGGGCGCTATGATAACTGATGAATATTTTTATATAAACTATACATACATACTTATAATATATAGATAAACACCCAGACACTGGAAACATCCATGCTCATCACACAAACATTTTCCAGATGTGGAAATCGAACCCACAGCCTAGGACGCAGAAGCAGGGTCACTGCCCTCTGCGCCACTCAGCCGTCAAGAAGAATAAATGATAAGTAAAAAGGAACACTGATGTACGAAAAGTGGTAACTAGTATTGCCGCTCAATTGCCTGCTATTGAAACCGTTGGTGAAGGATTGAATAAAACATCTGAGCTGCTACGTCATCATATGAAAAAAGCTACTGTCCTATCCTAACCCAATAATGCTTCAATTATCACTATGATGTAGCAGATGAGTTTTTATCTGCAAGGTGTGCAATGTGTATGCATCGTGCTCACTACAGGTATGTCGGAGTACGCTGCATATGGTGCGCCCACAACGCCCAGAGCGCCCACAACACTTTGAACGCCCATAACGCCCACAGCGCCCATCACACGCCCGTAGCGGCGAGCAAGTGATGGCGCACTTCCGATGCTCGTTAGCGAATTATTTCTCCACTCCACTGCGCTATTCCGTGCGCTGCGGCGCGAGACCTGGAGCTCGCCTGTGAACTTCATCGTCATGATCATCTTCTTTATCAGCCCATGGACGACTACTGATGGACAGTCAGTGCAAAGCATATGCAATTTCATATTAATTGCAGCAGCCAAAATATTATGCCACAGGTAAAGTATTTTATAACAAGTAAAACAATGAAAGTGTTTAAGAGACGGCATGTATTTTGTAACTGCCTCGTTGGTCTAGTAGTTAGCCTATGTGGCTTCGATCACGAGGTCCTGGGTTCGATTCCTGGGTCGGGTCACGGAATAATTCTGAGCTTTTTCATTCTTCTATGAAGTGTTCAGTACATTCCAAGCCTGGAGTTTGGAAGTTGGTGGTGTTACACCCCCATGCCTCGGAGAGCAATTTAAGCCATCGGTCATTATCATTAACACCTGATCGTGACCGTTAATAAATGAAACATTATCACCCAAAGCCCGCCAACCCGCATTGGAGCAGCGTGGTGGGTGTACGCTCCATATCCCCTCTCCTCTCGTAAGTAGGAAGGCCTGGCCCTGTAGTGGGCTGTTAATAGGCTGATAATGATAATAATGATGTATTTTGTTTGTTAGAAACAGCACCAGGTTTTTTGTGACGTGTTTAGGAAACGTCCTGACGTATGTAAATCTCATTAAAAATTTAAAGAAGACTGAATTACGAATTTTTTTTAATAACAGGGGTCTTTGTGGCAGAGCTCGTGCCGCCAACCACCATCACTCTTTCAGAATAAAAGATAGGCGCTTACCTTGCCTACCTGCCTGGAATGGATGCGGCTGGGTGCAATAGACAAGTCATGTCAAACATATGCAGAGAGCGATCCCGCGAGATCTTGCTGTGTCATAAGCACTGATTTTCTACTTTTCTTACTTACTATTTAATTTCGTCGTTGTAACAAGGTTGAAAAGATTTCGTTTGCAGAATAGCATCGCGGCGTAGCATCGATGAAGATCGAATGGGTTTTCGTTGTCAGAGTAACGGTTATTAATGAAGGCGCGCGGTGTTCTGTATCCGCTGATCCGCTCTATCGGCCGACTCATTGTCTGCGCCGATACACCAGCACATTATGCGCTGCAGCGGTGTATTCGTCATCATTATCAGCCTGTTGACGGCCCACTACAACGCCAGGCCTCCTTCGTTGCAGGAGAGAGGATATGGAGCTCCAATTTGAACAAGATGACAGTGAAGAGGAACTGAGATCGATTATTGGCAAAAACTCACAGTTAAAGACTGAACTGGCCGAACTACACAATGCCCACATTTTAGTGTTGGAGGAGCGTGACCGGCTACAGGAAGCAGTCAGTAGCTTCAATCAATGTATAGAAACTTATGATGAAGCTCTGGCAAAGATAGCAATGTTGGAGGGTGAATTGAGCAGTGCTTACAAAAAAATCAATGACCTTCAGTCAAAATTACATAAATTTGATGTAAAAAGTACAAATAACTTATATAAAGAGCTGCTTACTTCATCCTTGTCAGGTTCTACACCTGCTGCTTACATTGATCTGACTTGTGACAGCCCTCATGTAAAAAATACTATAAAGCCACAAGCTAGACAGCCCTACTTAAATAGTCATAACAAAATTAAAAAATACCTAAAAATTAAAAAGGATATAAAAAGTAATCACCAAAAATTAGTTCATTTCAAAAAGTTAAATAAAAAAAATGTGGCTATACAAAAGGAACAGTCAGTATTATTGAATAAATTAAATTCATACTGTTCTATCCTTGAAAACTCCAAGAACAAATATGAATCTGAAATTAAAAGCCTTCAGCAGGAATTACACCACTTGGAAGATTCTCTACAATCAATGACTAGAAAATATGAGATGTCTCAAAGCCAGATCAATGAACAAATCCTAGCAGCGGATGAATTGTTAGCATTAGGTACGTACAATATGGCTCGTCTAGAATCTTTGTCTAATAAGTGCCAATGTTCTAAACTTGTAGGTAGGTCTAAGGTTTCTTAACTTATTTAAATGTTTTAATTTAAGACACGCTTTTAATGAACCTACTAGAATTACAGCTACTTCAGCTTCTTGTTTAGATAATATATTTTACAATACTGATATAGTTGACAAGGTGATAATTAACAAATTAAGCTCTGATCATTGCGGTCAACTTATCACTATTCTAAACAACAAACCCATGAGCAACCAATGGTTAAACTTCAGGCCAATAACTGAAGGTAAATTAGAGAGATTCAAAAGCGTAATTTGTAGCAAAATTCCAAGTCTATCTTTTGTTAATCGTGACCCTAATATTCTTTTTGGTGCACTTTTTGAGACAATAGACAGTGAGTTTTCTAAAATATTCAATTTAAAACGTGTTAATTTAAGCCAAAAATTAAAGTTCAGTGACTGGGCTACTGTAGGTATTTATAGAAGTAGAGATAAATTGTATGAGTTGTATGATGAAAAACAGTATAATCACAGTCAAAAATTTTCGGATTTTGTTAAAAATTATTCTAAAACATTCAAACGCGTATGTATTAATGCAAAATCCATACACATGAAAGAATTACTAATTAGAGCTGACAATAAGATACAAACCTCGTGGAACATAATAAATAACGCAACTGGCAAAATTAAACCTCGCCATATGAATTATGAATTAATTGTTGATAATAAAAAAATAAACAATAAAAACGAGGTTGTTAATGCTTTTGAAGACTTCTTCCAAAATGTACCTATCTTATTAACAGATTCGCTAAATTCGTCTCCTACGTCAGCCCAGAGGTTACTAAGAGACAATGTGAAAGAGTGCAACATTCTATTTAAATTTAATTATGTAACTGCTTTTGATATTATAAAAACATTTAAACTACTTAAATCAAAGAGGACTGGCGATCTGTGGGGGATGTCAGTAAAAGTAATATCTAATATTATAAATATCATTGCTCCACACTTAGCTGTTATTTTTAATGAATGTGTGGACACAGGTACTTTTCCAAACCTAATGAAACATGGAAAACTTATTCCACTTTTTAAATCAGGCGACCAAGCAGATCTCAATAATTACAGACCGGTTTCAATATTGCCAACACTAAGTAAGGTCTTTGAAAAAATAGTTTTAAATCAACTGCTTAGTCATTTTAACTTAAATAACTTACTTCATCCTGACCAATATGGTTTCACTAAAGGTCGCAATACTACTGATGCAGGTGCTAAACTATTAAAACACATCTTTGATGCCTGGGAAAGGTCTAAGAATGCTATTGGCGTTTTCTGTGACTTGTCCAAGGCTTTCGATTGTGTTGACCATAAAACTCTTTTGCTTAAGTTAAGCCACTATGGCATTAAAAATGTTGCACTTAATCTCATTGCCTCTTATCTTAGTGATTGAACTCAAACGGTATGCATTAATGATATAAAGTCACGTGGCTCATCTCCTAAAATGGGCGTTCCACAGGGTTCAATTTTGGGTCCTTTTCTATTTTTAGTGTATATCAATGATTTACCATACCATGCTAGCGACATTTGTGAAATTGTACTGTTTGCTGATGACACATCTTTAATTTTTAAAACTGATAGAAATAAAAGTGACTTTGACGATGTAAACCGTGCTGTATCGCATGTGTCGCATTGGTTTACTGCTAATAATTTACTATTAAATGCAAAGAAAACTAAATGTGTTGAGTTTTCTTTACCGAATGTAAAAAAAATAAATAAGTCTTTAATGATAAATGGTGAAACGCTAAGAATGGAGAGTTCTACAGTCTTTCTAGGAGTGACCTTGGACTGTAAACTTCAGTGGAGCGCTCATATAGAGTCACTGACAGCTAAACTTAGCTCAGCAGCATTTGCAGTGAGAAAAATAAGACAGTTTACCGATGTAGAAACAGCTAGACTGGTTTATTTTGCTTACTTCCACAGTGTGATGTCTTATGGCATCTTGTTGTGGGGAAAGGCTGCTGACATAAATTCTGTCTTTATACTTCAGAAACGAGCAATTCGGTCGATTTATAAACTTAAACCACGCGAGTCCCTTCGAGTCAAATTTAAAGAAATAGGAATTCTTACAGTAGCCTGTCAATACATATTCAATAACCTAGTTTATGTTAAACAAAATATAAATATGTATAAACAGAAAAAGGATTTAAACGACCGTCTTCCTAGAAATGGACATAAGTTAGTCATATCAGCTTATCGCCTCCGAAAAGTACAAAAATCTTTCGTAGGATTGGGTGTACTCTTCTACAACAAGATGCCCAATTCAGTTTTAGATCTGCCATTGCATAAGTTTAAACAATGTATTAAAACTCAGTTACTGAGTCAGGGTTATTATACTATCGATGAATTTTTAAATGACAAAGATGTTCAAATCCAATTGGATAGGCTTTCAACTTCACACAGGAAGTAAAATAAATAACTTTATGTAACAACACACTTAATATTGTAAAATTGATAATATTATAAAAAGAGCAACTGTTGAGTTTCTTGCCGGCTCTTCTCAACAGGGCCTGCCTTCCGAGCCGGTGGTAGAGTCACTACAAATAGTCCAATTTGACGTTTCAAAAGTGCTTGTAATAAGCTTACTTGAAATAAATGATTTTGAATTTGAATTTGAATTTGAATGCTAGTTGGTGGGCTTAAGGAGAAGTTTGGTTCATTAATTATCACTATCAGATGAGAATGATAGCGACCGGGACCGATGGCTTAACGAACTTTTAAGCACGGGGGGATAACACCGGCAACTTCACAAAATCGAGCATACCAAGGAATGTACTGAATTTTTCATATGAGAATTAAAAAAGTCAGAATTATTTCGAGACCTGAGCTAGGATTCGAACCCAGGACCTTGTGATCGAAGCCCTAAACTAGGCTAAGCACTAAACTACAAATAGGCGAAAAGTGGAAATATTGAAAAGCGTAATATGAATCCCACTAAAACATGTTCGTGTAATGTCGAGGCGCTCGCAGCTTAAAGCGCAAGCTCCACAACTGGTGTCTGCAAAACATGTATACAATATTTCCAATTCTCCTCCCCTGTAATCCTCCTCCTTTTCAGCTGTCATATTATTTTAGGGTTTTAGAATAATAGTAAAATTGTAAGCGAACAGAGACAAACAAATACAAGCCACAGTTGGAGAATGTTATCATTTCCAGCCGAGCTGCGATCTATTCACCAACTCGTCTCCGAATATATCATATAAATAAACGAGAAAATACAACAAAAGATATAGATCACTGATATAATACTCGCCAGACTCCCGCCGACGAGATGTAACGAGCTATAGGAAAATGCGAAGACGAATGTACGAGCGGGAAATAGGGAAAATGAATACACAAAAGTGTAAGCGCTCTGTACTGTATCTTCTAAAGAAGGGAATGTAATATTATAGAAAAATAATGGTATAAAATAAGTCCCAATCTTACAATCTTTATACCGCAGTAACGTGGTCCTGCCCGCGTTAACGGTGTCTGGTGCTCCAATGAGTAAGTGCTCCCACAAGCACAAGTGTCGCTTCATTCATTACTTGATTTTCAAATTAATTAAGGCGGCGAGTTGTTGTAGACATATGTGTATCTTTTTTGAGGTTTTATTTATTTGTTTCACTTACTAATTAACACAACAGGGTGAGGACTCATTACTATACTAAAGCGAAACTCGATTGAGAATGCTTGTCAACAAACAAATTAAAAATGAAAGTAGAAATCACTAGTTATTTTACACCTTATTTTTTTAGGTAACTTGTTAATAACTAATACATGAGAATAAATTAGATTAGTTAGCTTAAAACTAATTAATGTCTTTTAAATAAGATTTTATAAAAAAACAAAACATAATTTTAAATTTATTAGGCATAAAATGTGATGCATTTTCTACCTTCATTTTAAATTTGTTTGTTGACAAGCATTCTCAATCGAGTTTGGCTTTAGTATAGGTATGTTAGAAACGACAAAATTGTTTTCATATCGTAGAGGCTATGTTACTTATCTGAGTGCCTCACAACTATACGCTCATTACTCCTTTTATTTTTCTTTTTTTCGTGAGGATATCTTCAAGAATACCGTCTCGCCTTGGGAAGGCGAGGAGGTTATGTCGAATTATCAACGACTACAATCCCACAGGGTCTGTTATTAGGAAGTAACGAAGTTAGTCCAAGCGCATGACCACTGCGCTATGACTTCTTTACACCCACTCTAACTCGAGACACCTTGCAAATAAATGTGTCACGCCGCTCGCAATATCTTGAATAATACTCCTGAAATGCGTTCATTGACTCTTATATTAAATAGGAAGAAAAAAATGCAATACAAGTAACGTTCATTCCCACAAGGCGTCACGAAGACAAGATCTCGCCACGCGTGAAATGTTCCGACGGAAATTGATTCTTTCTAAGCCGTCGGTAAATTGTAGTTTAAACATATTACATATTTCTTCTTTAAGCACCGGATATATATTCTAACAGTCTAGAGGAAAAAGGGACTAAGAAATTGATGATTAAAAATAATAAAATTAAATGGCTGGCATGTTTGGTTCGTAGAAATAATAGTTTTAGATGGTTCGAAGTTCATGTCTGTATCTACCACGATACTAAGTATTATAATTTCACTGGAACTTAAAAAAACAAGGTCATTTCACTACCGACCTCAAAAACGAATTAATTTATAATAACAGCCGCGGGCAGGGCTTAGTCCGGAGCGGAGGGATTCCGCGAAGTGTACCGCTTGCCGATTGTTTCTGACCGACACGCGTCACGTTGTTTATGACTTCTGTTCAATAATTGACTGCACTCACGGGCCGCTCTTTGTAGTCTGGCGTCGGTGTCGAGGGAAAAATGAAATTTCTGTGAAATCAAAACCCATTTATTCTATGAAATTTTCTTGTAACAGTAATTACTATTGAATAATTATAATTTTACGTATAAATTTTATAACAACTACCACGAAGGTAAGGTCCGTTTTAAAATTCCCGAGAAAACCTAATAATTAGAACTGTTAAATATCAAATATCCGTGCCCGTCTCTGCCGCTAATAACAAATTCGTAAAACGAGAAGCGATATAAATCAACACGCAGGCTGCGGTATGTTGTTATTGTTGTTGTTTGTGGTGCCGATGAGCAGTGGGCCGTGGGCGATGGGCCAGGGGTCGTGGGCGATGGGCCGTCGGTCGTGGGCGATGGGCCGTGAGCTGTAGTGATCCCACCCCAGCAGCTGTTGATCCTCGTCACTTGCGATAACATATTTTTGTCCGGACTTACTCTTCTTGACACACTCTGCCTTTCCACACCGCATTAAAATATGACAGCTGTAGTCATGCTGTAGTCCTCATTGATGACACTACAACCTCATAGTAGAATCCACGTATACAGAGCAGACGCAAAATGTATTAAAATTACTATTAAAAATTTAGTAGTAGCTAGCGTGCAATGCGTAGTCGAAGGCATCTTCATATCACTCAATATTAACACGATTTTGAACGCGGCTGAAAAATTTCAACATGATTTTGGCGTCAAAAGCAATCGTAGATAAAACTCCACGCAACACCGAGGACGTAAGGGACTGAAATATTACAATAAATAACCCGAGAGTTCATTAAGATTTGCGCTTATTTTTCAAATGGAGGTTATTGCGTCGCTAACAATCTGAATTCTCTCCCTGTTGAGGTAATTATTTCGCGAAAGTTATTAGTATTTCGCCGGCGCCATATTTGTCGGCGCCCGGGCGGAATAGAAATGAACGTTTAGTTGGCAGTTGGCAGTTGTTTGCAATATTTGCAGTCGGCGCACAGGCGGCCGTTACTCGTCTGCTGCCGTTGCCAGCTGTCAGCAATCGGGGCGCGAATGGCATCCACTTCGACAACAACAAACTTGTTGACCAACAACGACGAATCACAAACATGGCTGGTCGCGGTGCGCAGACGTAGCCCATCAATTTAAAGTAATATGGATCTTAAATGTAATGCATCTGTTGGACATAGGCCTCCTTCAAGCAGCGCCAACCCAGTCTATTACAGGCTTTCTGCATCCAGTCGGTGCCAGCCACCCTCCGGATATCGTCGCTCCATCTAGTTGGGGGACGCCCGCTTGCCGAGACGCGGTCTCCACTCCAGGACCTTTCGACTCCAACGCCCATCAGTCGTTCGACAGACATGACCAGTCTACTGCCACTTCAATGCCCTGAGAGCTATGTCGGTTACTTTAGTATGTTGTTATGTTTTAAAGTTTGGATATTTTCTCCTTTTTTGTGTCCTAAGTGTATGTTCGCCATAACCTTGTACAACAAGTAAACTGTGCTGCAATACTACACTATATTCGATGTATAACCGATGTGGTTATCTATAATCTGTTATTTCAATATTTGGTATTACTCATGCGCAAAACTTACTGCTGAAAAAAAATTATCAATGCCTAAATTAAAATAATTTACCCATCGGCCATTGCTTAATGCAGTGCGATATAATTTAAAAAGTAACTTCACCGGTAAAGTAACTTTAAACATTACGACTCTCAGTTACAGTAAAACATTTTTCAGGAGTTTTGACTTTCCAGATATTATAGCTGCAGGCGAATTCACATCTTTATTGTTGTAGTTTTTGTTGCTAATTAAAACGGAACGGCGGAAACCTGAACTTATCGCTTTTTTTAGCAGTTGTTAGCACGAACAAAAATAAGTAACAACAAACCTCCGCTGAAATGCAAACTATGCTCAGTGTTCTGAACAAAGCTTATTGTTTACTGAGGTGCAGCTATGCCAGAGTAGGTACATGGGTATACAAAACTATCTAGAGATAAAATTTAAAAAAAAATCTCTGTAGTTGTATGTCTAAAAACTAACACTTCAGAAATGTATAAATGCAGTGCCCACGCTACGACCCAGCATTGGGGATGGAATGTTCCATTTCTTGTAGTTAATACATATAGTGCCTACCCAGATCCAACCAATAGACCTTGTGCACACCAATAATAACTCAGTACTTACCTCTATTGACTAAGAAAGCCCTATGAGTTCAAGGCGTTATGACGTTAGGTTACGTTTCTATTTCTGTAAATAGTAAAACAGTAAAATATTGAAAACAGTAAAATATTCAATTTACAGCACCAAAAATGTATATGTACAAAACAGCGAAAACATAGTATGAATTCTAAGGTCTTCGTAGCTTCTAGTTCAATATTTTCGCACATATGGGAGCGAGTGGCGGTCTTATTGTTAAAAGTCGTTCGTGCAACACTTTTCCGGCGCGTTGGTACACACTTTTCCTCTACAGCTCTATATATTGTAATGTGTTCGTTGTGTTTCGTCCGAGCGGTTCTTACGAGCGCGAGCGGTTCATTCCAATACTATTTATATTAATATAGTTTGCAACGGAAAGTTCTCGCTCTACTAAAGCGGCCCCTCAAAGGAAATTCATTTAATCTAAACGGTGTGTTGAGGCGTTATTGTTTAAGTTTTATAGCGCTTTGAGCCGGCTCGAGTGTTAGCGCCGGTTCACACGACGTGAGCCAGTTGCCAACTTCAGTACGAGCTACAGTCAATATTACGGTCTAGCTGCCTCACTAGCTGTCGTGGTTAATTAGTTCAGCGATATTTCAGGATTTCTGTTTTCGGAATCAGCTCAACTAAAAATTATTATTATTAGAACTTTAAAAAAGGCATAGAAGCATGGCAAAGGCACGTGACGTTCTGGCTCTGACTTATCTCCGGTCGTGTCTGTCTGTTTATTAAACTACCTATATTTGCTCTGTAAACTTCCAAGATGCGCACTTAAGAAATAAACCAATCAAAATCAACTATAAACTTCTTCTTCTCCGTCGTTACACTCTTGACAGAGTGGTCGTGGTCGTCACATCAGGGGTGGTGGCAAGCTCCACAAGCCGTCGCCATTGCTCCCGTACTCCTGCGCTTCTTGAGCATTCGTGGACACTTCAATTTAGGGCAGTCTTCACTTGGTCGGTCCAGCGCATTGGTGACCTGCCGCGCGCTCTTGTACCTTCGACCCTTCCCTGGACCACAAGACGTTCCATGGATGTGTCTCCTCGGCGAGTAATATGCCCGAAGAAGGTGAGAATGCGACCTTGAACGATGGAAAACAGATGGACTATAAACTTAGCAGTTGCCATTTGTCAGTTAAACGCAGTCTCAGTGGCCTGGTACAGTCACTGGCACTGTCACTGTCACTGTTACTGGAGCAATGCAGGCGGGGAGCCAGTGCAGCGGCAGCTCGCTTCCTGTTCCGCAGTGTTTAGTTTTATTTGCACATTAGCGAGAGCGCGTATCGCCAATATTAATGCTAAACGGATGACGCCATACATATCGACACTGACTTTTTAACCGATGAAAAAAAAACGGAAGAGGTTTTCAATTCGACACGTATATATAATTTTTTATGTATGACCACGCATAACTTTTGATAATTGTTCTTTTATTAGAAAGGACATACTTCCAAGGTGGTCCCATTGTCATCATTTTAGGATCTGATGATGATATCCTGGGGAAATAGAAGGAACTCTTCAAATTTTTTCACGCCACAAACTGCTTTACTGCGTAAAATAAATGTCCGTTAAACTTGGCTGGCACCGACTTCATAGATATACTTAAGTTAATTAAAACAACTAAATGACACAGTTATTTTTTACGTTTTGGTGCGTTTTGAGTCGGTTCTATTTTTTGTTAAAAAATTTTATTATATTTAGGTTGCATTCGAGAAAATGGACAAAATATATATTATGTATTATGTGTATATGTAGCCCGCCGGTCATACAGCGCCCTCTGCACTGTGTCTGGTGTAGCCCGCTCCGATCCGGGGAGTGCCGGGAGCCATAAATCACTGCCGACATCCATTACACGATTAGAGTGCGTGGACAAAGGATTGCTTTATGTTTACCTACTCTACTCACCCTACTCTACTAGACTTGTACACTCAACAGGTACATTTCTGTGCCCTTTATTATGTTTTATAGGAACATAGCTAAATTAACATCACTATAAATAAACTTTATAAATAACATACGTTAATTACTTAAACATATTATGTTTAGAAAAATAAAAAAAAATTCAAAATTCAAAATCATTTATTTCAAGTAGGCCAATTATAAGCACTTTTGAAACGTCAAATTGGATTCTACCACCGGCTCGGAAGGCAGGTCCTGTTGAGAAGAGCCGGCAAGAAACTCAACAGTTGCTCTTTTAAAATGAGAATGTTTAGTATAAAACATTCCGGTAACAGCTTAGGTAACCTTTCTAGGCTAATTAAAATTGTGATTTAGTCCCAATTTTTTCTGTTTTAGAGCAAAATAAGGTAAGGTAGTGCCACGATATCTCCTTTCTATTTATATGAAAGGTATGAAAGCTCGCTCTATGCAGTAATGTTGTGATACGAGTTAGTATGCATGCAGCAATAATGTAAGGTGGACGCTGGATATTATATGCATTTGGTTTGTGAAACGTTACAAAATTAAAAGTAAATAAAAAGTAGTTATTATTTTTTTTCCACGGTTTTACAAAAGTTTTAAATACTGCCCTCTATGTCATTACGCAGGAACTTACCGAGTATGGAAAAGAACCATTCGTTGAGCCGCCATCACTTGCTAGCGTGCCGTTTAGTCGTTTTGCTATACTAACATAGATGGCGCTTTATACAGAAACACTTCAAAAATATATTTTATTTTTATAGAGTTTAATAACTGTAATCGTTAATACGTTTACTTACGGAGGAGGTTCTCAATTCAACACGTATATATATATATTTCTTTTTATGTATGACCACGCATAACTTTTTACAGAGTTGTCCGATTTTGATAATTCTTTTTTTATTAGAAAGGACGTACATACAAGGTGGTTCAATTGTCATTATGTTAGCTATGTAAATGAATACAAAATCTATTTAAGTATGTTGCCACATTTCGGTTTGAAATTCTATTAAAATGAGAAAAAAGGAAAAAAAAATAGAACCGACGCAAAAGGCACTAAAAAGTAAAATATAACTGTGTCATTTAGTTGCTTTAATTTACTTAGGGACCGTTCAAATATTACGTAAGCAGATTTATTACAGTTATTTACCCCCCAACCCCCCTTGTCAGCAAAAGTAAGAAAAGTTCCTACCCCCTCCCCCTATGCTTACGTAAACATTTTTCAATTATAAATTTCATATTTTTTTTAATAATTGTCATAATTATAATTTTAAAAATTAGAAAATTATTTTAGTGTAGAGATTGGATTTTACTGATACAGTATTCAACATAGAGAATTCACGAATTTTTGCTATTCGTGTAAAAAAATAAATAACTATCGATGACGTAATCATCATCTAGACCCCCCCACCCCCCATGTCATCAAAAATAAGCAATACACAGACCCCCCCACCCCTCTATAGTGCTTACGTAATACTTGAACGGTCCCTTAAGCATATCTAGGAGTCTGTGCCAGCCAAGGTTTCTACTTTAAGGACGTTACCTAGAACCCACAAACTGCTTTTCTACGTAAAATAAATGTTCCTTAAGCTTGGCTGGCACCGACTACATAGATATGCTTAAGTAAATTAAAGCAACTAAATGACACAGTTATTTTTTACTTTTTAGTGCGTTTTGAGTCGGTTCTATTTTTTGTTAAAATTTTTTTTCCTTTTTTTCTCGTTTTAATAGAATTTCAAACCGAAATGTGGCAACATACTTTAATAGATTTTGTATTCATTTACATAGGTAAGTATACCTATGGTAGGTAAGTGCGTCCTATGTTACGGTTAAGTACCTATCTACATAAGGCAGGCAAAGAATGTTGCAATTATTATAAACACTGTAGTTAAGTAATAAATATAATTGCATGTAGAAATTTCTAGCTACCTGCCTACCTGCTACCTATATCAGATATTTATCGGCCAGTACCTAGGTAGGCTTACTTTATTACTTATTTTATTAATAACAAAACTCTTGATGAGTTACTTTTTAACCTCTTCAATGCTACGTAGTTATCTATACTCACAATTAGCGTTAAAACAAAATGTTAAAATTCATTAATTATAATTAAAAACTAGTATGGTTTGTTATATATATTTACTATAGTCAAACGAGAATTCGAGAATAAGTAAGCGAGAATAATGTAAGTACCTACCAGAGATGTACAAAATGGTTCCATAAAAGCATTTAAATACAAAATGCAAAATACTTTTCAGATTTACTATTTCAAATACAAAATGCAAAATAGGTATTTTCAAAATGCTTTTTTAAAATAAAATACTTTTTGACGACCAAATCGTATGATATTTTTATTCATTTTAGAATAGTCACTTATAAAATTACTAAAATAAGATTAACCTAAGTTACTTATAATATTAGTAAATAAGTGCCGAAAGACTCGTCTAAATAGGTCCAGCTGTTTCAGAGATTAGCCAGAGCAAGTAGATCAAAAAAATAATTGTTGGTGTAGTAATAAGTAGTATTATAAAGATAAATTGATTTGAATATTTAAATTAAGAACATTTAAAAGGAATTTTACATACACACTTTTAACCATTATATAACCCTATACGGACAAAATTTTGAAAATTCCTTGAATAACATATTTATTCAGTAGTTCGTACCTATACAAAATTTCATTAACATAACTTCAAAAATTAAAGACTTTTTATAGAAACTTTCAACCCCTTCTACTTTAATTTTCGCGACAAATACTATCCTATACAATATCTCAAAATATGAACTACAAACGTGCCAAGTTTCATTTTAAAACATTCAGTGTTTTAGCGTGAATTGTGGCCGAAAACACAAAAATCCGTATAGACAGACAGTCAGACGGACAGAGAGACAAACAAACATTTTTTAAATTAATTTTTTTTGACATTGACACTAGTCAGACATAAGGCGCGCACTCAAAAAAGAAAAATAGGCACGCATGGCTAGCAGGCGCCACTATCGGTCAATTTCGGCAATACAAGCATCATTTGTTCATTTCTTTTCGTTTGACTGGTAATGTTGGTTAAACTTAATCACAAACTATTTTGCATTTTGAAATGAATTTTAAAAATGCAAAATACATCTCAAAAGGTATTTCAAATAAAATACAAAATGATTTTGTTAAAAAGCATTTAAATGCAAAATACAAAATAGGTATTTTGCATTTTGTATTTGCATTTTAAATAGAAGTATTTCAAATAAATCACATCTCTGGTACCTACATGTTGTACCTCTTTGAATAATAGAATATGCCTATTGCAGACAATACAGAAGAGAGGCTTGCTTGGTTTTCATTGCACCTAAGTATAGGAAATAATCTTATATAAAAACATGATTTTTTAGAAACGCTTAATGCGAGTGCCCCATCGATCCAGTGGTTAGCCTGTGTGTGTAAGTGCTTTGAATCACAGGCTCCTTTAATATTTTAACACAGGGAATACAAGCAGTAGATATGTGATCTCGATTTATTGCAGAATAGCCGCCGGTGACGCGTACGCGCGTCAGTCCGCTGCCCGTTTATTTATCGAAATACCTACATTACAGATCCTAGGATTCAGATTGATGTAGCACAAAATATTGAAAATTAATTATTTTTCTAAAATATTTTCAAGACAATACCCAGAGGGCTCCTGGTTGGTCTGTTCATTGGCCGGTGAAATAGGCTGATATGATAGTAATGCTAGAAGTTCATGAATTGAATTTGTTGTTTTCGCCCAAACTATCATTTCTGTACCTATCAAACAACATCTTAGTTGTCTCCATCGTATTACTTGTTAACTGTAATGACGCTAATAGTCTTGAGCCTTGAGCCTGCTCGCTCGTAAGCCGGCAAGCGTCTGCTATCTAGCAGCGACGGATTTCATGTGCCGGCTGACCTCTGGTGCGGGGGCGCGGAGCGGCGGGCGGCGGGCGGAGTGGCGGGCGCAGGTCGTAGGTCGCCGATAGCGCGCTATCGGTACACTTTGCCCGCCGATAGCGATCGCTTGACACTGAAGCTGGCACTCGGCTCGTCACGTGGTGGAAAACTATTGGCAACCTCTGACATACATCGCCGCCAGAGGGCGGGCACTCGTCATCGTGACTTACACTGCAGGAACACGCCTCACTTTATACATCAGCTCGAGCGTAGGACTCGCCAAGCTGCTCTGAAACGAGTTGTGCTTAGGGTTATGTTTTATTAGGTGTTACTGATGATGACCTGATGATGATGAATGATGATTCTGCATTAAGCCTAATAACAGCGCATTACTGGACCAGGCCTCCCTCCTTATTCAGGGGATATGAAGCGTAGACCGACCGCGCTGCTCTAATGCGTGTGATAATATTTAATTCAATAACTATCAGGTTTGGGCTAATGGGCTTAGAATGAAAATGTTTTAACTATGTTCCAATCAACATCAGCTGTCACAGATAACGACCGGGACTGGCGGCTTAACGAGCTCTCCTATCCGCAGGAGTGTCACACGTGTCAGCACTATGTCCCCCAGACTGTTACTAACAAAACTGACGACATATATCAATGCCTGCCTCGAGACTCCACCCCGGGAACTGCATACTATTGCTCCAATAGCGACATACTTACTAAAGCAACGGACTAGAGCAGGTAAAAGATTCTTTAAATCAGAAGCAATAGTGCAATAGTTAGTGCAACCGCAGATTTAAGCACTAAATCGGACTCGCCTGGCTGAACTATTGGGATTTTTACTTCTCTAAATTCGCCAACAACATAGATTTCGAAAGTAAGTTCACAGTAAACACATCCTTTTATTTACTGTAAAAACTGATACATTAATTTTTATAAGATTGGTAAGAATAATGATGGGTAAGAATGAAAAGAAGATCGTCTCCTGAGAACATGTAATATTAATTTTCATTTAAATAGACAATACCTATATTTTTATCGCACATTTAAAATAATGAGCTAATGTTAAGTGATTACCGCCGCCTATGGTCATTAGCAGTGTTAATGGTCCCTGAGAAATTTGTTAACCCTTCCATAAATAACCCCATATTAATATTTGTGGAAACACCGCAGCTGGAATTTGATTCATGATTTGCATGTGCGTGTAGAAATCGATCTGGAAAATCCAATGGTCGTTGAATTTCAGCCGTTCAGATAGTGCGGATGTAGGTTAGATATATCTATGGCGTAAGATAGATACGTTCAGAGAAAAATTATGTTAATAAACTTGACCTGCTTCTCACCCGAGTTAAGCCATCTGCTAGAAGTGTCAACTAATTGACAGGTCAGTGAGCTCGGAGCGCTCGGGGTGACAACTGTAACGACCACCTATCGACAAACGCCACCCCGACCCAACACTACACACCCCTGTGCATGGCGCGAGGGGACGAACCACACTTGTTTAGCTCAATTTAGTTTTTATCTACAAAGCAATTGCTTTCTAACGGTGAATTTGTATCTCTTTATTTATGAAATACTATCTGTTGAGTTGAGTATCCTTCCGTCGAAAAAAAAATATTTTTGGTCTTTTAATACTAATCTAATAAATAATTTTATTATAAAATCAAAAATCGGTTGATTTCGTGAGTTATGTTCGAAGTGCCTTCGCGAAATCGAATTTGTATTAAAATTGAATGCAAGGCAAAGTACGTAGTCTTAAGGGCCCATGGATGATGGCATCCTAAACTGCTACAAATAAACAGATCATCTGCACCAGAAATAAATTGTGTTAATTGACCTTCCGGTTTCACAACATAACGTATTCGAGAACAATCTGAGCTGACGAAAGGTTGCAACAGAGCTCGTAGGCATGTACCCGAATAAGTGTAGACAAATTCACTCCGTGACACGCGAACACAGTTGACAAGTGTGACGGGTCCCTAAAAGTATAATAGTCGGTCGCGAGGCGGGCGCGCCCTCTGCCGTCGCCCGCCGTGACTCAGCCCACCACGCCACGCCACCACACCACCACGCCACAGCTACAGCACTCGGGACTTGGCCTATTTGAGATGTTCTACGTTACCCAGTGTGATGGTGGCTTGGAATGACGAGAATGTTGACGCATCTTCTCGTAACACAATTGCAAGCTCTACTACATGTATGACAGGACAGGCGAAATGGATATCATTTACTACTTGACAAAACGTTATTCCTGGAAAACGGTAGGTTGAACCTAGCTGACTATAAATGGCTATCCATCCTGGCAATCGTCGATTCTCCACAATTTAGTTTGGTTTGTATTTCCACGTTACCCATTTCGTCTACATCGTACGTAATCCGTCCTTTTTGGCGATGGCTCTCCTATGTCTATAAGTAATTTCACAGAACTCATTTATATTGGACGACCACCGTGGCGCAGTGGTATGCGCGGTGGATTTATAAGACGGAGGTCCTGGGTTCGATTCCCGGCAGAGTAGATTGAGATTTTTCTTAATTTGTCTTGGTCTGGCTGGTGGGAGGCTTTTCGCCGTGGCTAGTTACCACCTTACCGACAAAGACGTACCGCCAAGCAATTTAGCGTTCCGGTACGATGTCGTGTAGAAACCGAAACGGGTGTAGATTTTCATCCTACTCCTAACAAGTTAGCCCGCTTGCATCTTAGATTGCATCATCACTTAACATCAGGTGTGATAGCAGTCAAGGGCCAACTTGTAGTCCATAAAGAAAAGGGTACCTATAAATATGACTAAGACTCCATACTCGTAGATATCATGCCAGAGGTCATAACCTCACGTCCTGAAATGTGATAGCTCTCGTCTACCTACAGCATATAAGCCCACGTGCCTCTCATACATTTCAAACCTAAAGCCGATGGTTCCCCATCGAGACAGATCACAAAGAGACGTGGCATGGTGCGCGGCGCCGGCTATAAACATGACCATCTGCCGCCTGGTGTGTCACTCGCTCGCTCCACTAATTACCACTATTAACGACCGCCCCGCGCCCCGCCGCTCGCTGCGTTTGTATGGACACGAACACAGTACACGCACGATAACAGACCGATTTTCTATCGATGGGACAAATGTGATAATACATTATCGAAACTTTAATCAATTGCATAATACATCGTTAGCAAGCAGTAGGAGCTACTTGACGATTTATTGATAACACATTTTTGTGAGATAAAAATAAATTCTTATCAACTACTATACAGTCGGTGATAACGTCGGCCCTCAGTGACGCGTCCGAAATAAATGTGAACTCATAATTATAACGAACGTTTTTGTTTATGTATATGAAACTATTTAATAAATGTGTTTGTAGATTGGTCCATTATCTCCTTGTCCTTATTACATTTAGTGGAATCGACACAAAATGTCGTTATTATGCTTCTTTAGGTTCTTTTGTTTCCCTGAAACAATGTCGTAAATTATAGATTTGATAAATGAAAATACATAATTTCATAAGTAACAAATGAGTGGTTAAACTTAGGCGAGTTCTGCATCCATCTGGCTCTGAACTGTACGATTGGCCTCCTGCCTTATTGAAATTTTATCTTAATGCCTTTCAACTGACTCTCCCAGATCAGAGTAACCTAGTAAGATGGGGAAAAGCCTCGGAAAAATCTTGCTATACCTGTGGTGAGGCAGTGCAAGGCACTGATTGGTAGGTTGCAAGGTGCTCCTGGACAGGGGTCTCTACTCACGCCGCCACGACAGAGTACTAGAAATCATACGTGAAGCTATAAGCCTTTCAGTATAGCAGGCTCAAGTATAAATTCCACCAGCAAGCCTTATTCAATTCTGACCATTAATATTAATGACTCTAATTGAAATGTTTAAAAAATAAATAAACATAGTATTTTTGAGCTTACGTATGAACACCAAAAATGGCTATGTGGTTAGTTTATACGCGGTAAAAGACCTTGGCCTTACTAGAAGTGCAGTAAGCTCTATATTGGAACGAGTATCCAAAGCTGCTCTAGTAGGGTCCTTCCGAATTTGGCTGGGCAGGGAGAATAACTTGAACAGAGGAGGTGAGTGTTGACGCGCGTCACTAAGGGTACCCTTACACCAGCCACATGGACCCGGCACCCGCACGGTGAATCCATGGAATGCTAAGATATTCGTCTCTCTCATTAACATATCGGCCGTTAATATGTAATACTCTGATTTGAAATGTTTAAAAAATACATAATCATACTACATTTGAGAACATGACAGCTCTAGATTCTTCCTATGCCTGGCTAAGTAGGAGTGACGATCAGCAGACCGTTCTAAGGGGCAAGTGAGAGTTTTTCACTGAGCGAAAAACGTACTAACTCGTAACGTCACATATAAAAAAAGCGTTTACTCTCGCTATAACTAGATGGCGCTACTCCAATTCCATATAAAATTTGCGTTTACTGTTCTCGATATCGACGCGGTGAAATCTAAATTACTACTTGATTTACTTAATTTCCAATTCAGTGTAATAGTTTATAATATGCACCAAATCAGTAAAAATAGAGAACCGCCACATCTTAAGTCAGATAAGAACCCAGACACTAGCCAAGCGTTCGGATAAAATGAACTTAACATGACGAGATTAAACTTTTTGAACTTATTTGATGTCGAATTGAAAAGGCTTTTTTTTATCAACTGCAAATTGGCCCTTGACTGCTATCACACCTGATGTTAAGTGACGATGCAATCTAAGATGGAAGCGGGCTAACTTGTTAGGAGTAGGACGAAATCCACACCCCTTTCGGTTTCTACACGACATCGTACCGGAACGCTAAATCGCTTGGCGGTAAGTCTTTGTCCGTAGGGTGGTAACAAGCCACGGCGAAAGCCTCCTATCAGCCAGACCAAGACAAATTAAGAAAAATCTCAATCTGCCCCGCCGGAAATTGAACACAGGACTTCCGTCTCATAAATCCACCGCGCATACCACTGCGCCACGGAGGTCGTCAAAAAGGCTGTCCTACTGTCCTATGATTAACATTTTTCTACACTCTCTCTATACTCGTCATAGAATCGACTTGACGACACGATATTATTATGTAAGTACCTACGTACAAAGTAGTGAGCATCACACATCTAAAGGTGGGTGTACACACACTTAGTTCAAGAGGAAAATTTTCGTTTATGAATTTACGAAAACTGCAATTCATATGTAGATGCGAGCGCAGGCTTAAGATTAAGAAGTAGGTGCCTCAGTTTATGATTTCAAAGGATGAGGCTTGATAATTAATATCTATGTTATATCTATATCATATCTATGATCTCTTTTTTTGGGTATTTTATGTAACTTCATATTTAACTGTTATTAAATGCAAAAGCGAAAACATGTGAGTTTCCTTGCATGGGCAGACAAACATTCAGCTTTTATAAAATCACAAACTCAGATCATTGTTATTATTACTCTCAGCCTCATTATCGGCCCATTCAAGACTTCCTACAGGAAAGAGAATGTGGAGATAAGGCATAAGATCCGCCATGCTGACCCTAATGCAGTTCGCAATAACTTGTTATTAAGAAATTGCAATAACCGGCAGCACCGCGATGAACTTCTACAGATCCTCGTTTGTACATAGCGCCAATGTCTCGTTATCATGGTGTTGAGCGCGCCCGCCACGCCGCGGTATGCGCGCTCGGCGGGCTGCGCGTGCGCACTCTGCGCGACAGTTATCAGCCTCCATAACTCCATCAGCGCTATCTCGGTTCACGAGAGCGACACAAATAGAGCTCCGATACTTAATACTAATCGCTGATCGGAAAATAACGAGCGCACCGCGATAGCCCCAGACCCCGACTTTACGACGTCCGTGCGCGAGCGACTCGCGTCCGTAGCGCCACGACACACGGGCGCTTGTCCCCTGGCAGGCGGAGCCAGCGATAACACTCGCCCTATGAACCTTCTCGAACACTATCTCAAGAACGTCCCGAGGCGACAGATACCGCTCTGATTTACGGATGTGGATGTCAGCGAGAAGCTTGTACCGACCGTACGCTCGCAGCTCCCTCGTGCCTCCGACCGGGTATTCCCGCTCTGCCGTCGGAGATTGAGCCTTGCCATGGATGGAGGACTTGATAAATTAAATGACTTTCATATAAGTATTTTTTAAAAAAAATCAACCGTCAAACCTTAATCATCTCCTTACACACGACACCTCGCCACGCGTCAATCTTGCTATCAGCACCTGCGCAGGTCTCCCTGGTACCATCGGAGTGTCATTACCAAAATAACCAAAGCCTTGTCAGTATATTAAAGCTCCCCTGTTAATGGGCCTGTCTCGCAATCACAGATGTATAACGCAGTAATACTATGTAGTAGGTAGCAATACAATAAGCCCCGTAGAGTGACAGTGGACATATAATCTAGTTGTGACGCAGTGTGCGGCGCCGCGTCAGCATTCCGCGCACCGCCTGCGACTGCGCCTGCGCGTGAGAACGGCGCGGCGAGGGAATTCCGCGGAATGTCCGCCGCGGCGCATTATGAACTGGCTGATACTGCAAATGGCGCACTGGGGCAGGTCGCACACACAACTAACATTCAATCTAACCATTTAGGCTGTAGTGAAGAATAAGACATACGTACATACATTATGATTATTTATAAAGTATTATCGGTCTACTACAGATCCAGGCCTCCCTTCTTGCAGAAGAGAGGATATTGAGCGTAACCACCACGATACCCCAATGCGAGATAGCAGACTTATGATAACGATGAAGGGGGTGTAACATCCACTTCCCGACTCCGATATTTCTTAGAAGAAAGAAAAACTCAAAACAACACATCTAAGCAACAAAGGCTACCCACTAAGGCAGTTATCACATATCTAAATAGTACCTACATACATACTTTCTTAAGTTTAAACCTTTTTCGCCAGTCTGGTAATAATACGTACAATAAATGTAGTACCAACTGAGAGAAACTGATCTCGGGTCGGGTTACTATGCCATATCTACTCGCGCCTCAACATCATCTCACACAACGCTTGTTACATCATTTATTAATCTCATTAGTATTGTTGGCTTGCAGATGTGGATGCCTTTCGTTTTCGTCTTGAGCTCATTATAATTTAGTGAAAAAGTAATGACTTCTAACAGCCTCCGTGGCGCAACGGTATGCGCAGTGGATTCATAAGACGGAGGTCTCGAGTCGAGTACCGGCTGAGCCGATTGAGTTTTTCTTAATTAGTCCAGGTATAGCTGGTCGAAGGCTTTGGCTGCTGCATGCCAACAAAGACAATGCCGATTTAGCTATTCATTACGATGTCGTGTAACCCGAAGGGGTGTGGATTTCGTTCAACTCCAAACGAGTTCCGCTTCCATCTTAGTTTACAACATCACCACTATAGGTGTGATTGCAGTCAACGTTTAACTTACAGTAATCTTAAACTAAAAATAGCAATGTAAATAACACCCGCGAGGACCGGCAGGTATTAGACAGGTATAATCAAAGGACGCATAGTATAGTATAGTATACTATCGTATCGGGTTCAGTGTCATATGAAAGGTGTCATGGTATAATGTTAAATTATCATGGGAATATTGTCTAGCTCTTTGAATACACATAAACCGATGACACAGACATCACAGAGCAGGCTCTCATTACATACACGCCGTGGCGCGCGTTTACGTCTGCGTATGACGCCTGCGCATCGATTTACAATTCGTTGCTGTCTCGTCTGATATCTGTTACACTTTATGATATTACGTATTCTGACATAAAATAAAGCCTATTTATGTTGACCTAAATTTATCTAGATATCTCAAGCTTAAATAGTAGAAAATCGCTGAAAAATCCGTAAAATAGTTTCGGAAACAGTGTAAAGACAGCTAATAGTTAAACTTGGCTTATTCTTCTTGAAAGTCTAATTCTGGGTTGGTCTTACTAACCCGAAAATTCACGAAAATTGCCACTATATTTAAGTGTATCAAACATGTTACATTCGCACAACTCAGCCGAATATCATAGTCCGTTGTACCACTGGAATTATCGTTCTCTGCGGGGTCGTCTCAACATGTGGCTAGTGTCGGCTAGAGCAGTGTCGGAGTGTCGCAATCCATTGTACGCTCACTTACCTGTTGCGAGCGCCATTTTTAATTCATTAGATTAATTAAGATATGGTTTAGGTAGACAAAACGAGCGCGGCGAAAGACTTGTAGACTTTTGCATGGAATACAAATTTACGATTTCGAACACCTGTTTTCAACAACATCCACGCCGGCTCTACACATGGAAGTCTCCAGGAGATAGGCACAGAAATCAAATTGATTACATCCTTATATCTACTCGCTGGAAGTCTTCTATACGGAAAGTCAAAACATTTCCTGGCGCTGACTGTGGCACCGATCACATCTTGCTTGTCGCATGGATGGCCTTGCGACTAAAGAAACCTAAGAAGCCCGTTACACCACAGCCAAAACAACTAAATGCGGCAGAAGTAACCTACCTGCGCCAGTCTATGGAAGAAAAGCTACAAAAGTGTCCACCCGCTAACTCGATATCACCCAACATCATGTGGGAAGAATTCAAAAAACCCCTCACTGAGACCTTGAGTGAAATAAAAAATAGTAGAGGCCACAAAGAAAGCAGGAAAATGTGGATATCAGACTCGACTTGGGAAACGGTCCAAAGGCGTAAAGACTTGCTATCTGGTAAACTACACCAAGGCAGCGGCGTTACTTACGAAAACTTGAGCCTAAAGATCCAAAAGGAATGCCGACGAGACAAGAACGCATTTATTGAGAATATTTGCAAGGAAATCGAAGCTCACTCCGTTACCTACCAGACGGCTGACCTGTTTCGGAAAGTACGGTTACTGTGCAAGCAATTCAAGCCGAAGACTTGGGTCATAGAAGGTGATGATGGGAAACCTATCCAAGAGCTGGAAAAAATCATGGAGAGATGGCGTTCCTACTGCGAAAGTCTCTATAAAGGATCGCCCAGTTCAATATCTTTTGAATGGGACCATAGTAACCCAGAACCAAATATACTCCGATCAGAAATAGAGCTAGCCGTTCAGAGTTTGAAAAACCGCAAGGCTCCGGGAGCTGACCAGATTTCAGCAGAAATCCTAAAAGCTCTGGGTCAAGCTGGAGTTGAAACAATCCACAAGCTTTGCAACCAAATCTGGCAAACCTGTGAATGGCCAGTTGATTGGACTACGTCGATCATCTTGCCAATCCATAAAAAGGGGTCAACCAAGAAATGTGAAAATTACCGGACCCTATCGCTGATATCTCATGCAAGCAAAATTCTGCTACATGTGCTTAATCAACGACTTCGACATTTTTTGGATTGGCAAATACCTCAGGAACAGGCAGGATTTGTGAAAGGCAGAGGTACCAGGGAGCAAATCCTAAACGTCCGTCAACTAATCGAAAAGTGCTATGAATTCGACACACCTGTTGTGCTATGCTTTGTCGATTACAGCAAAGCCTTTGACTGCGTCGAATGGCTACATCTATGGCGAGTGCTAGCAGAACTCGGCGTACCGAGACATCTCATCGCCCTCCTACACTCCCTTTATCAAAACAGCTCTGGAATTTTAAGGGTCAGCACCAATACCTCTGCGCCATTTTATTTTGGAAAAGGAGTACGCCAAGGATGCATACTGTCTCCTGTTCTATTTAATATATATGGAGAGTTTATCATGCGGAAAGTGCTCTCAGACTGGGAGGGCGGAATCAGTATTGGAGGTGTAAAGCTTACCAATCTGAGATACGCTGATGATACAACTCTGATAGCAAGCAGTGAGGATGAGATGGCGACTCTTTTAAAGAAATTAGAGGTGGTAAGCAATGCGCTGGGTCTTGCTGTAAATAAGGCAAAGACAAAGGTGATGATTGTAGATCGAACGGGGAAACTAGACATCAACGGAGCTACAGGTCTGGAAATAGTTGAAGACTTTATCTACCTAGGCTCTAACATAAGTAATAAAGGCAGCTGTGAGTTTGAAGTCCGACGCCGCATCGGGATGGCAAAAAGCGCCATGTCACAGCTATCCAAAATATGGAAAGACAAGAACATTTCACAGTGGACAAAAATGCATCTAGTTCGCACACTTGTCTTCTCCATCTTCCTCTATGGAGCAGAGACATGGACTCTAAAATCTGCCGATCGGAAAAGGATTGATGCTTTTGAAATGTGGTGCTGGCGACGGATGCTGAATATTTCTTGGACCGAACACAGGACTAATGTCTCGGTACTTAACAAATTAAAAGTCAAGGTGCGGCTTTCCAACATCTGTTTGCGGAGAACTCTCGAGTACTTCGGTCACATTGCCAGGAAAAACGCGGACAGTATTGAAAAGCTTGTGGTCACTGGCAAGATCGAGGGAAAGAGACCCCGCGGACGCAGCCCGAGACGATGGACGGACCAAGTAAAGGAAGCAGTAGACGCGCCCATCTCAAATGCCATTCGCGCGGCCGCAAATAGAAAGGCATGGCGCAACACCGTTAAGAAGGTCTTGTCGTTAGGGTGCCACGATCCTCAAAGTTGAGGAAGCGACTCAAGAAGAAGATTAATTAAACCGTTAACTGCCTCGTTGTGATATCTGACGTAAGTTCTGGGTTCGAGTTTAGGTTATTATTTCTAAGAATGGCGATACACCCTGTGCCCTGGAGAGCACGTTGACCTGTGCCCCGACGAATAATGTTCGATTGTGATCGTTACAAAGTCAAACATTGTCACCCTTAGCTTGTCATCCCCCATTTGGGGGATTGTGGAGCCTTAGGGCGCATTCCCACTGTGTCATGACGACAGATTAGCAGTTTTTAGTTTAGTGACTTGTATATTTAAATTAAAGCATTTAGGTACATATAGGACGACACGACTAACTGACGTCCACGACTATTTTTAAAATACGTAAACCATTCGAAATGGAAACTACCTAATCATCTAAAATCATGAAGAACAAGAAATAAAATATTTTAAAATACAAGTCAAAATTAACGCAACAAATTGTATTTATAATCCAAAGAAAAATATTATTAATAAACCAAACGGTAAATATGAAATGTTATTTAATAGAATTAATTTTTTAAGAAAGAACTTTCTTTAAATGGTCGAATATACAAACTTAAGAAGTAAGTCAAAATAGGAGAAACGTGTCGCGATCTCTCTGAATCTGGACGCTCTTCCCTACTGTCCACATAGTGCACAATCGGGACATGTGTCGCTCGTCAAGAAGGTACTGCCAGCAGTGCTAGCGCCGCACTTGAGCAAACACCGGCAACGCTCCACTGCTCCACTTCGCGCGTGCTACCGCCGGTTGACGCGATACGCGTGTCACACCGATTTAGTAAAGGTTACCTTCGATATGTACAGACACGGGCATATTTAGCGGAACACAAAAAAAGGTTTGATATCAGTATCATGTAAGGTTGCTGGCTGGTTTATACGTCATTTAATTTAAAAAGAAATTTTTTGGAACTAAGAAAACAACAACATCACATTTTATGCAATTGTTTTAATTTTATTCAAATATACCTTATCTTAGGAACGAACTTTCATCAAAATACAGTTTTTTGTTAGTTTTTTTTAATCGCGTATCTTTCCGAAGTTGAGGACTAAATTATGCCTGACTTAGCCCTAACGGAGATTGAGAAATGGTCAAACCTACAGAGTGATATCCAGAGATCTTCGTCGACCAGTTTCAACGGTCCATCGCAGTATCCAACGGTTCAGAGAGACCGGTACTTGGTGTGAGAAGAGCAGGACAAGGCAGAAAAAGACGCACTTCAAGTAAGGATGATCGTTTCATTCGGCTTCGTGTTCGTAGGAACCCCCATTTGACGGCCGTCCAAGCCCGACATGAGTTAGAAGCAGTGCGGGGTGTAACCGTAAGTGAGCGTACGGTACGAAGAAGGTTCGAAGAAGCTGGTTTGGGTTCATTTGTGCCCGCCAAGGCTCCAAGGCTCGAGGTAAATCATTGTAGAAACAGATTAACTTTTGTTCAGAAACATCGACTTTGGAACGCGGACCAATGGAGTAAGGTACAATACCTTACTCCATTGGTCCCCATTAGTGATGAGTGCACAATTCTCTTAAATCAACGACAACTTCTCTTAAAACAACGAATTGACGACAATTGCATACGGTGGTGGATCAATAATGGTTTAGGTGGGCATTTGTTTGGGAGCTCGCACAGACTTGGCAGCGATTGACAGAGGGAGTCTGACTGCACACCACTATATCGGAGAAGTTTTAGAAGAAATTGCCTCATATGTCGGTGACGATTTTGTTTTTATGCAGGATAATGCTCGGCCGCATACCGCTCGGGTAACTCAAACTTATTTTAATTATATGAATATCACTGTTATGGAGTGGCCGGCGAGATCACCCGATATGAACCCAATAGAGCACGTTTGGGACTTGCTGAAAAGAAAAGTTAAGTCCAAAATTCCAGCTCCTGTCAACGTGGGTGAACTGCGAATCGCCTTAGTTGAGGAATGGCGGAGACTATCCCATTCCATCGAGAAGAGGAGGAGGAGACCATCGATAACATCATTCTCAGTATGCCTAGACGGGTAATAAGAGCATGTGAAGGAAATAAGCGATAATAATCACCATTTTTCTATTTTAATTAATTGTGATTTTAATATTAATTTTCATTTTTCGCGGTCACACGAAAAGTTCAAAAATGTATTTTTATAGCCTTCACTCGCAAAATCTGTTCTTAATGTGATCTCATTTTAAGTAAAACAAATGAAACTTTAAATAACAAGAGAAGTGTAGTAAAAATAAAACCATATATTTAATTATGGACCTTTTTTATGTTCCGCTAAATATGCCGGTGTGTTTATTTGTATTTGTTAGGAAGGAAAAGGGAATATTGCTCATATTAAAAAAGACATTATAAAAATATTTCTCAATTTTTTCGCAATAAGGTTCGGTACTCTCGTTTTTCATAATAATATAAATCATTTGTCGCCGGAAAATAAGATCCTGTCAGATAACTACAGCGATGGCGCAGACTAGTTCACATACATACTTAGCTTACTATACCAGTAAGGTGACGAGTTCTCGGCAGCTTTCTATAAACGACGCACTGACTGATCACTGTGACTTGGGTGCAGCTGGGTCTCTGCCACTAGCACAGTAGCAGTATCTCGTCTCCGAGGGCACTGGGTCACCACTCTACTCAGTAGGTACAGCCAAGGTACGAGAGATGTGGGTTTATGTCAGCGGTTTGTTTGTCGCTTAAGCAAGACCCCCTGTAACTGCGCGACTAAACAATCTGCCGGGTGGCAGCGAGCGCTCGGATGCCCTGCCTCTACCTGATCTAGCTTTTTATACCTAAGGAGTGATGTATCAGTTGTTAGTAATTGAGATTAGTTCTGTCAACATCGGATCTGTCATTTGATGATCAGTTTGTTTTATTAGCTGATACTATAAAGAAACATCGAATAAATTTGTTTCACCTGTGAAGTCAGGAGTTTTAAGAAGCAGAGGAAGGTAGAGAAAAAGTTGAGAAGAGAAAGAAGAGCAGTCGGCGCGGACTCATCCGACGGTCGGGCTCCTTCTGAATCAAATATGAAACTGACCGCTGCTGTAGTAAGTATATTCTCACTTTAAATTTTTTGTATCGCGGAAATTTGGCAAATTTATTCATTTATACGTCACATTCGTAGTGATGCGGTAGACTTTACCTCACGTAAACAATGCTCGCTTACATCGCCTGCATTTTTTGCTATATTTAGTTGTTATGCGAGATGGTAGGTACGTGTGTTCGGAAAAAACGAATATATTTGACCCGTTTATTTACTGGTAAATATACGAGGCAATACTCGCTACCAGTTACCCGTGGAGGTGTGGTGGTCGAACAGAGGCTTGCGTCTGATCTTTGCCCGAAGTAAGCCCCATGAACCTCATGCTGCAGGTACGTTGTACCGCGTGAGAGTGGCAGGGCGGTACGCGCGCTGCGGCGTGCGTCATGCGCGGCTCACACTGAATCCAAAATCACTCATTGAATTTCAAATACTGTACATTTGCGCTTGAAGTTCAATGTCGAGCGGACCGAGCCTCGCAGAGCGATTCACTGAATAACATCAACTAAGTGGAAAATAATATTTAAGTAGTGGCTGTGTATGAAATTCCGCTCTGCAAAGACCTATCTTGATCTCCGACAAAATATTGTAACTTCGCCTTATTCTAATGAACTGTGGACTGTTAATAAAATAAGGGTTAATGAGTTTTTTTACGGTGGCAAATCTGAAACTGTATGGAGCAATAGTTGAAATCAGAGAGATCGTTCGCTGTCACCAGCTCACCAGCAGCGTCCACGGCTCCCCGCTCTGCCGCTCTGTGGAGCGCGGACTCTGCGCCAGCTGTTCGCTCCGGGAATACTCATTCGGATGGCAACTACGAGTAAACCTATGTAACATTTGCGAATATATGAATACAATCTCGAAGTCCGAGGACTATATTATCTAGGTGAATATCTGTCACGCTTTACAATTATAATCTTCTCAAATGTGGATCTGTTTTAAGCGACTTCAAAAATGTGGTCTTTTACATATTTACACAGGCAGGCTAATTTGAATATTTTGTTTGAAAAAAATAAAAAAACTAAAGAATCGAAAATGCTAAAAGATGTGCGATACAAAAAAGGCAAAACAAATACAGAAAATCAAGTTTTCTGTTAGTTTTTACAGTTTACACTAGTTTCTAATTCAATTAATAAAAAGAAAGAGTTTTCTATTTTATTAATTAAATTATGCCACACGCCATAAATTCCTAGACGTGGACGTGGTAGGTACCATAGACAATACCTAAATAGCACCACAGAGAAGCACCTGGACAATATTATTAACTAAAGGACCAGCTTAAATCGCTACAAGCTCTTTTTACAGAAAAGCGTGCCTGTTTAGTCTTGGAACTTACCTAATAACTGCATGTACATAAATATAATAGTACCTACACTACAAGCATTTGTTAGGTTCTTGGTTTTGTGTACTGTGCAGTGTAGGTATTCTGTGATAAGTTGATATTTATGATATTTATTATGTACTAATGTCAGACTCGACCTCCTCAAACATTCACAAAAACTTGAGCGCAGTGCGAGTGAGTGCAGCAAGTAAATATAGATGGCGCTCTGAGTACCTTACACGTTACGTTGATGTATTTACTACACGGTACACAGAGGTGCCAGCGGCGCGGTTGTACAAAAAGAACAGTTATCCAATAACAGTATACAAATTCATTTTGTATACATCATATACAAATTATACAATTATTGTTTATTGTCGGGCACCGCGCGGTGGCGCTGCTGCGTAGCGTAATACCATATTATAAACTAATTAATTCTGTCGCCATTCCTGTTTGTTAGCTTCACTTAAGGGCGCGTTCCCACTATGTCGGGACGATTTATTTACCGTTGCGAGACCGGCGGCTCTAGCTGTTTTCATTTTAAAAACCTAGCCGTTATTTTTTTTACAAACACAACTAGTGACAGCCATTTTTTTACATAAAAATAGCGAGCAAACAAGCAAGCGGATCACCTGATGTTAAGTGATTACCGCCGCCCATGAACAACAGAGGCGCCACTGATGCGTTGCCGGCGTTTGAGGTGTTTATTTACTCTCCCCTTGGAAATTCCCAAATTGTAAGATTGTGGGAACACCGAGCCATTATCAAGTTCCATTGTCACGGTTTTCTTTTTTTTCTCTCTCGACTTCGGCATTTCATTTTTCTCTTCTTTCCTCTTTCCTCATCATTATTTTTCGGAGCATTTTCCCGTATGTGCTCCACTCGTCTTCCTCGGAGAGCATACGCTCAATTAGCTTGACGAGGTCCACTTTGCCATTTGCTTCCTGTGCTGATCTTAGGTAAAAATACAAGCTACGATACTTTAAACTGCACGTCAATCTTGTGAGGTCGCGATATAGTGTGAACGCACCTTTATTCGACTGCGCCGACTCACATGTGTAGCGACGAGTTGGGTGTCAGTTTCCGGTTTACGATAAATACTTACTATTGAACAAGGATCTGCGCTGGAGCCGCCACTGCCTGCTGCGGTCGTGCTGCCTTACCGTATACCGCTAACACTTGTTTAACAGAAACTAGTAATTCATTATTAGTAGTGGTTTTTTAATTACCAAATGTTGGTCATTGAGTACAATCACGCCAGGTGGTAAGTGATGATCTATCTAAGACGCAAGCAGGCAGTTGTTAGCAGTAAGCTGATAATCCCATACTTTCGTTTCCTATACGAAACGCTAAACCGCGCGGCGGTAAGTGTATCTAAGAGTGGTAACTAGCCACGGCAGCAGCGTTTTACAAGCCAGATCTGGACCAATTCAAAAGTCTTATCAGCCCTGTCGGAAATCGAACCCAAGAGTTCCGTCATGTAAGTAAATCCACCGCGCGTACTTGTGTGCCACGGAGGTCGTATAACAGCACCGCGTACAGAGGTTCGTCTCTGAGGTGCTGCGGCACGCATGCGCGATGCCCCACGGTCACACGTCACGATACGAAGGACATTGTAACTTGTTGCAGGCAATATTCATCTTCAGGTTTATTCTTAATTTATTCATAGATGACGTTACTTGTACAACTTTGTTCTGAAATAGAGGCTTTATTTAAAAAAGGAGTAGTTTATAAAGTCTATCGTTTCATAGGAATATTTCCTTTATTTAAAAAAATGACCGTTCTAATATATTTTTATGAATAGATATTCTATTCGCTTAATGAACCATCAGTCGTTCTTAGCATCGCAGTTCCCGTAGAGCAGTCGCTGCTGGCCAGACCATGCGGGCTACCGAAATAACGATAAGAATGTTACTTAATTTAGGTGTTTTTAATAACTTAATCATAAAATGTAAAGTTGCTACAAAGATAATTACAAATGGGCTCAGTTCGATGTAAGCTGTGAGCAGATATCGCTAATATAATCTGTGGCAGCTCGTCCCAGACGAGTGCGGCGCTGGACGGATGACGGACGACGTCCGGCCGCGCGGACACAGGCGGCGCCGGTGTAAGGACCAGAGCACACTGCAGACTTACACATGTCACTAGCAATACTAATTATTAAGCAGACATTCTGTGTGTGAGAACATACAGTTCGCAGGCTGACGGAGGGCAGCCGCTCGCGGCTCGCGTGTTAATGTGATTTGTTTAATGAAGACAATGCTCGGTGTAGGCTAAATAATGTCGTTCAAAAACCTTTCTCCGTAATGAGTCCCCGAGCTGGCGGGGCTGGGGTGGGGCGCGGGGGCGGGGGTGGAATCACTTAAATTATAATTAGTAGTTAAGGCGGGGTGCTGCGGGCCCCGCGCGACCGCACCGCGCCAGGGCTGCCGCGTGCCCTGCGTTACTTTACGAGCAACTCGAAGCGATTTCACCCCGACAGTTCGTTCTTGGGACTGTCGGGGTGAAACCGGCCTAGACTGCTCGTTAAAGGCCAACAATTTTGGTGGGCTAGTCTCCCTGTCAGTGTCCACGTTTCAGCGCCATAAGTCATGACAGGCAGGACGCATTAGTTGAAGACTTAAGGTTTTAGGTCTTCAAGCATTGTCGAATAGGCGACGAGTAGATCGAGTAGATTCGGCGAAGTTTGCCGGAAGCTGCCCAGTAGTTTTGCCCAGTAATCCGGAGGCCAACATGTTGGTAGGCAGAGTTAAGGCTGCCTAGCATGCACTAAATTTCCTGCCATGAACTTGGCATGACCACGATATCATCGGCAAAACGAAGGTGAGACATGTGCTAGCCGAGTGCAGGCAGTTGGCAGCCCTGCGTGCGAAGCGTGCGTTGCGGGCGCGGCGAGTGATGGACGGCGCGCCGCACGCACCGCACGCACCGCACGCAGACCGCGCCCGCTCGTAAACTGCCCGCCTGAGCCCCGCTCGCGATTATTAAACTTATAAGTACATATGCTTACCGAGATGCATAATACTAGTACTTACATAATGAATGAACGAATGAATTACTCTTTATTGTACACCAAATAATAAAAATCTTACGAATAGAAAATAACTCAAAAAAAACAATGCACAATTGGCGGTCTTATCGCTAATGAGCGATCTCTTCCAGACGACCAATATTGAAGAGGAAAAGTGCATCCATTGGAGATGTTCGGGTGTACGTATACACAAGTATAGGAAGTATTGTATCAAATTATGTAATAATGTAATATAGAATATACTTACATAAAATACTAAATAAATACATACATACACACTTATATACATACATAGGTACACACATACATACATATAAAAGTAATGTACATACCTATACAGATACACCTGGGTGCTAATAAAAAGTTATAAAACTGCTGCTAATAACATTTTTCAGATACACTGTTGGTATATTTTTGTATTCGCAAACTGAAACTAATTAAAGCGGCTATTATTAAAACCACGATAGAAGTAATGTAATTATACTGTTATGGTCGTTCAATTAGAGTAAACGTCGCGCTTGCTGCAGAAGTTGGCTAGGGCGGCGTGCGAGCGGGCGGCAGGGCGCGGGCGGGCGACAGGGCGGCAGGGTGCGGGCGGGCGGCAGGGCGCGGGCGGGCGGCAGGGTGCGGGCGGACAGTGGGTGCGCCGCCCTCCACCTGTGGCGTCACCTGTAGAGCGCGCCCTACTGATGGAAACACTTTATAACGCCCGATACGATGGATGTTTATTTCAAAGTCGTATCCAACGACATTTGCAACTCATCTATAGTAAGAGACCAAATTTCAGCTTCTATAAAACGACGAGACAATATAATAAAGTTTCGATAGAGCAAAGTGTTTTTTTTATTTTTATAAGATGGTGACTCTCATTCTATAAGAGAGAAGAATAGAAAAAAACTTCATTCAATTCTACTTAAGCAACATGCCTAAGTGTACACAGATATAAGTGTATTATTTACGCTAGTAACAGTATGTCTGTTTGTATCATTCAATCGTATGCAGGACCTCCGTCAATAAATCCTCCATCACGCTATGGCACGGTGACCGTGTCGATATAGTATTTTAATCAAATACAAATATCTTAGTGCGTAGTCCGCTCTTCCCACAGTACAGTAGGCAGCTCGTCGCGGAGTGGCTGACGAGTGACGACACGTGATTCGATGCGGGGCGCCGTACAAACCGTCGATAGATAACGAGGCGTTCGACAGTTTGCTCTTCGTGTTTGTGTTTGTGTTCCCCTGCTGATACACTTTAGATTATTTGTTTACACGCACATATTTTATAATAGGTATACATCATTCTCACCACGTAATTGATACAAGTTTCTGGGTTTCCTAAACTCTTTAACTCTAAACATTTTTGTGTGAATGTTAATGGTAATAAAACTTTATTTATACGTACCTGCTTCGTATCGTATGTAATGTCACACTGTAGGACCAATGTGTAAGGCTCAACGCAGACTGGCGCAGAGGCAAAGCGACGCAACATCATGTTTGTTTATTCGCAAATTCATCTCTATTTTCCCATAGCTAAAGTACAAAGTTGTATTATAAACCTAGCAATGGAACCAAGCGTTAATGCGCGAGAGAATTTGCAGTTGAGAATATGGACGCGACACACGCGCAAAGCTAGCCTATATGGCTACAATCACGAGATCCTGGGTCCCAATTTTGAATAATTCTGGTCACCGGAATAATTAATAAATAAAATAAAATAAAATAAAAATAAAAAATTTAAAATTAAAAAAGTCTTTTATTTCTTGTTTTTACAAATAATTGGTTTAACAAATAACTGATATAAAAATACAATAAATGATATTTTCTATTTTTAATTTAAACAAGAACCCCTCTAGTTGAGGGTGAAGGCCTCCTCCAAAGCAGCCCATCTGTTTCGATCTATGGCTAGATGTAGCCACTTCTTGCCAGCGATTTTCGTTACGTCGTCAGACCACCTGCCGAATGGTCTTCCTACTCTCCTGTGACCTGTAGGGCCGAGCCACGATGTCAATATTGAGGTCCAACGATCGTCGCTCATCCTTGCTACATGGCCTGCCCATCGCCATTTTTGCATTAGAGAGTATTGGAGAACAACTGTAACCTTTGTTTTTTGACGAATAATGGAATGTCGTATCTTTTGAATATTTTTTTTGTAATTTCAATTTTAAAACCAAAACAATGAATAGTTTCTTTGCCTCCCGGAGTACGAGAACCGGAATAATTATGAGTTTTTAATTTTTCCTCCGAATTTTTCAGTATATTCTACACCCAGAGTCTGGAAGTTGATGTTACGCCCCCTGTGCCTCGGAGAACACGTTCAGCCGTCCGTCATCGGGATTATCATCAAGATCTGATTGTGATCGATAGTAAATGAAACATTATCATCCTAATCCCACCAACCCGCCTTGGAGGAGCGTGTTGGGTTTAGGCAAAATGAAATAGCTCAATCTAGGACTCAAATCAGATGCGATTATGCAGTGCTTATATCCACTGCACCTAACGCACCTAGTCGAAGCTTTAACTGCTCACTTGTACCGTTAGCAAAACCACATAAACTGACTTTTTATTTAGCGCTGCATTAAATAATTAATTTTATCTTTAAAGAAATATTAACTTTTAGATTAGCTCTAGTATGAACTCTTTTTATTAACACCCGATGAAAAATGAAGGCTGTTATAATATTGACGTTTATGTCTGTTTCCAAAATGGTCCCATAGTCATCATGTTAGGATCTGATGATGAGATCCTGGGAAAATCGAAAGAACTCATCAAATTTGAAAGGCAAACTTGCTGCTATTTCGATATTTGTGTAAGTGTCGGTAGCTTTTTGACTACAAGTGCCGTATAATATTCCTACTCTAATAAGTAGTGCGAGTAGGTTACGTGTCGATAAATCAGTTAAAAGTATGAAAATAAATTTTACCGATTTCAAAACTTTAATTTACTTAAGCATATCTGATGATGAGATGTAGGTGCCAGCCAAGTGCTTTGGTACGTACTTCGGTAAATAAACGTTTCTTAAACTTGGCTGGCACCGACTTCATAGATATGCTTAAATAAATTAAAACAACTAACTGATGAAAATCGGTTTAAAATCTTCACTGCTATAAAATAGCACATTACATATTTTTACTTCCTCAATTTGGGAATCAAACTGGGAAGCTTGACGAGTAGAGTATACACACACTAGTATATAGTAGAGTATATACACTATGAAAGGTTTGAAATTCATCAGGATCCGCCACTATGTCAAGAATTTTTGAAAAATTGCTAAAGCTTTTGTTTCGAGTTAGCAGACGTTCGACTGTTCATAACAGTCGAGTCGAATAGAGTAGGCTATTATAGCCCAGCGGAGTCGAGTCGAGCGCCGCCGCGCCACTCGTATGCTAATGGATAGTTCAGTGCGGAACAGGTTCGTCTATTCGATAAAAACACTTCTTTATTTAATAGATTATTAGATATACAATAGCACGTAGATATACATAACTGGTTCACACGTCCGTCGTCAGAGCGCCCGCACGCCACAGACAATGCATCGCAGCTGGCGCGACTAAATGTCGTCGCACAGACGTACCCGTGCGACAGACGTAGAGCGAAGTGCGCTGCAGTGCTGCGGGATTGGTTCGTATTAACAGTTCGATTATACATTTTGATTTGACTGCAATTTTTATTTTGTTTACGACGGTGAGCAGGTTGCAATTTCCTGGCACTAGCAATTGTTGGTGGCTTTAATTACATGTTAATATAATAGGGGTTAAAGAATGAAATTGCCGTTTTATTGTAATAGGTACTTTGAATTTACATAGCACCTTCATGGTTTAAGATTTTAAAGTGAAACTTTTTTCATACGGCATCTGTGTAGTTCTTCTTTCAAAAAATGTGCAACATTCGAATATCAACTTTCAGTTGTTTATTTATTCAGCTTAGACAATAAAGATGGATACTTCGAAAATTCGTGTGATTTTTGAATACGAGTTCCGACGCGGAACTAACGCGGCAGAAACAACTCGCAATATTAATGTTGCGTTTGGAGAGGGGACTGCTAATGAACGCACTGTGCGATTTTGGTTTAAACGCTTTCGTGATGGATACTTCGATTTGAAGAGCGAACCACGTGGAAGATTGCCCACACAGGTGAAAAACAATGATTTGAAAGAGATGGTGGAAGCCGATCCGAGGCAAACTAACCAGGAATTAGCGGCATGGTTTAACGTTACTTTACCAACAATATTGAGTCATTTGCGTCAAATCAATAAAATAAAAAAATTCCTTATTTTAACCCCTGATATTAACAACAGACGATGTACACGACCGCGACGTTGTGCGGCGAGTGAGCACTGCGGGTCTCGTCTCGACTGTCAGTATGTTACAGTTTCCTCAAGTAGTTTCCACGAGTTTCCTCTCGTCACCTCCTCGCACAAATCTCATAGTCATTCGCCGTAATATGAAGATGTATCGTATGAAACTCGACCGAAAAACAAACTCAAGCAGTTCAAAAACTATAACAATTTGTAATATATTGAAGAGCCCATTACGCTCACCGCACCCACCGCATCTACCGCACGCAGCGCACGCAGCGCGTTCGTGTCTCTGTCTCATACATCAGCGGCAAACGCAGCGCGGCTGCACGCGGCGCGACTCATCGCCGGGGTGCGGGCTCATTGCCACCACCCCGCCGCCGCAAGGCTGCCACACACACAACATCCAGCAGGCTATCTTTTTTCGTGCCTTTATTTGAGAATTACTTGGTCCTTAATAAAATTATGATAATATTTCAAAATAATGCTAGTTTCTAAACATGATCAACATTTAACATAATATCTATTTCGACTTTGAAAAGCGAATAAATGGCGTATCTATCGGTAAGGCCACTTAAGAGTGCATGGGCGCGCTGTCTTGTGCGCTGCTGTCCTGCGCCCGCTGCTACCAGTAGACGAGTCGGGCCAAGTACCCGGCACACTCCGGGGCACTCACGGACGGCGGCACGGATAAGTGCCGGTCGGTGCCAGCCCTGCGCGAAGCGACTCAATGTTAGTATACCTAATACAAATACATACACATAAACGAACTTGTTTTCATTAAGAAATTAGTTAACATTAGAAAATATCTTCGTCCGTGATCAGTTCTCGACACTTACGGATACAAAGTCGTAATCGTTAGGTACTCAGTGATGGGTTTGAAATTGAAAATCATTCTAGAAGTTTGGAGCGCAGCGGTCGAATAAATAAGGTTATCAGAGCCTCGCCTGCGCTGACCCGCGCCCGCGCCCGGCTCCCAATAACATTCTATATTCTGTTTTTCTTCAGATAACGAGTTCTATATTTAATGACGATTCCAATTTATGAATTTAATGAGTCGATTTGATTCAAACGCCAAGGGAAAGTATTGAACACGTGGCGGAGTCGTCAGCAAGTGCACGCTCGTGCGACCGCGCTCCTACTACGGGTGTGAGTCTCCACATTCTTGTCGTGTTAACAGTTTCAACTAAGTTTCATATCATTATGTAGATATGAACCACATCGAATAAAATAATATGTAAATGAATCGTATAGTCCTCCGCGCTGATTGACGATTATGGCCTCTGCGGCGAGTCACTGCGCTCGCGCACCCGTACACCCGTACACCCGTACATCCATACACTCGTACACCCGCGCACCCGCGCGCTGACTCTGAGCGAGGGGTCTCATTTGCAAGTCAAGTGTTGGAATTTTTAATCGGAAATGGCATTTTGTAGCTGTTGTAGGTCGCCTAATGTTTAATATGAGAATTAGGTGAGAAATTAAGAATGATGCTTTAATGTTCTCGCAATAGGTATAGCTATAGGTACGTATTACATAGCTACTAATTATTATTAGTTTTGTTATGTTATGCACCTATCTACTTACTTATAGTATCTCTTTAAATAGGTAAGTAGATTATTTGTAAGAAGAGACGTCTTCTCAATTCAATGTTAACCCCGGCGGAATCTAAATATGTAATATTATATTTGTACGAATAGATAAATAAATAATTCATTCAGTGCTAAGAATTTCGTAAAATGTTAATTAGGTTAGTTCATTGATAAGTGTAGCGTGGTGCGCGGGCCTAGCAACGCTCGTCCGAGCGACGCGGTGCTCGGGTTTCTGCTGCGTCGGCGCGTACGGCACGTCGAGTCCTACTTCAAGGGACTGTCGCCATGCAGAGCTCGGACCCGCCATGCCGCTTCTCCCGGATGTTATAGTCGTCCCTGATACGTCGGCCGCCGGATAGGATCAGCCGATAGGACAGGAGCGTCGCTGACAAGTGCGCGGCGTGTTGTCGCGGCGCGGGGAGGGTCAGCGGGTTATCGCCACATCGCTGCAAGTGACTGCGTGCGCGGAGACATACCGCTAATCAATGTAACACAGAATAATTATGTTTCTATCTTTATTTCATACTTCCGAACTGACACGTATCAGCTACGCTTGTTATAGGTATTCGAATATTTAAATGATTATTTTTTGTCAGTTCCAAAATGTTTCCGTGCCAGTGTGTCGGTGCGATGTCCCCGGGGTGCGAGCGGGGTGGGGCGGGTGGCAATAACCACGTGGCGCACACTCCGCCCCGCGCCCACCACTAATTACTGTCCCCATAACCATCAGCTTCAGACAGTAGTACCTAGGGTACTCACTGCCAAACACCTAGCAATGACACTGTTCAGCTATAAACCTCGAGGGGCGACTGGTGTTTTGCTTCCGTGCAGAAGGAATGTCGTCGGAGGATAGTGAGCTGCGGATCGAGCAGGTCTCAGAGCGGCGAGCGGGTGTCATTGATCCTGAACTCAATTTTGAGCGCCATTTAGTGAACCGGTCGGCCGTAGGGTCCGCCCACACCACACGCTTTTTGTTGATAAACTTTTTGCCGCCATACCCTTCTTAGTTTTCGCTGTTCAGCCAGTAGCAAATATTTAAATTATTAATTGATGCGTTTATTATCTCGCGCAGGCAAAATAAGTTTAGTTGTCAGTTATGCGCGTTTGTAGATAACTTCATATCTACTACCGTATACGAAACGCACAACGCAGAATTTGTCCTGTCGGTGAAGGAAATCAGCATTTCTTGGGGATCATACCCGACAGCAAACTATTACGCTGCCTAAATGTTGTCAACGCTGCCCGACTCCCCGCAGCATTGGGACCACTCGTGCTGCTGCTCGGACGAGCGGAGTATAGGCACAACGTTGTGTCGTCGACATTTGTATGTTTATTTCGCTCCGATTGAGACTGGTTATAGTTTTGGAAACGTTTGAAATATAAAGCAGTGCTAGTTTGGTAAGTTTCCAAACTACATATAGGTTCTCAGCTGATGCGCGGCTCAGATTCCACGGCCTTGGAATTTGGAGCGCATTTAAATATCCGTTATTTTATGGGCCTTATTTATTGTGCGCGGAGATCTGATCGCGCTGCGCAGTGCAGGCGACAGCTCGCTAGCTGCCTGCGCACCTACTTACTATTATATCACTCTTGTGTCCGTACAAACGTTCTAGTTCCTTTTTCTAAATCTGTTAGCGAGATATTTTGCGCACGTTGAAGCTGCTCGTGTTACTGCAAGTCTAAGAGCCTTGATGAAACATGACTGGGTCACTCGCGCACCTGCCTGTATTACGTGAGTAATGAACTTAATCCGAGTGTGAACACCGCATGTAAACCCGTTCAATCATTTCAGATATCAGCGGTAACGGACAATGGACAGGCCGGCATACATACAATTAAACATTAAGATTTCGTTTTAAATATCAAACCAGGTTATGTTATAAAAAGCTGCTCTGGCGAGGTTGTGTCATACCCGCTACCGAGCTATAGCGAGAGGCTAAATTGCGACCTGGTTACACCTGGCTGGGTTTCATCGCCTTGTGTACTATCCTGGATAGTCGTCAATATTTACGATTATTAAAGAACATCTAATGAATAAACAGTTTGGTTTTCGTAGGTTCGTTGGTAACAGGAAAAATAAAAATTCATGTCAGAGGTCAGAAGTATGTAAGTAAGTCAGTTGAGATTCTTCTTAACTTGTCTAGGTCTGACTGGTGGTAGGCTTTCGCCATGGCTAGTGCCTACCGACAAAGACGTATCGCCAAGCGATTTAGCGTTCCGGTACGATGTCATGTAGAAACCGATAGGGGTGTGGATTTTCGTCCCACTCCTAACAAGTTAGCCCGCTTCCATCTTAGACTGCATCATCACTTAATATCAGGTATGATAGCAGTCAAGTGCCAACTTGTAGTCGATAAAAAAAAGTGATAACTTAAATACGACTAGCGCTGTGGGTAAGAGTAAGAGAAGAGGAACTTACCTACCGTTGCGGTAAGCGTTACGTAACAATGCGGTTGACATTCTCATAAGAAATTATCACTTCAAAAATATTTACTTCTACGCCTAGAGCTAATTATCCTACAACTAACTATTATCACCACTTTGATCACAATAGTAATTTTTTGTACATGACAAGTAGGCAATGTTCGTCAGAATACAAAAAACACACAAGTGTAATATGAATATGTATATTCAGACGGAGAGACAGCGCCGCAGCTGACGGCTGTGGTTTGACCAGCTTTCTCTTGACACTGTTCATATGAATCGTCTCGCTGCTCAGTGTACAGCCCCGACTGTTCAGTGGCGGCGAGAAGCTGCAGGCTCCAACAGGGCGAGTGTGGGGAAGAGATAAAAATTATATCCTCCCCTTATATCCTCAAGGTTCACTCGTCATAGCAAGCCAAAAATAAAGAAACATTAATCCCTGATAGACATTAGGTGTGGAGATCTTTTCCTCGATATAAATAAAGGGGACAAATCTTTCTCCGTTTTTATCCACCAGAGATGTCATTTCTAACGGTAGATCTATACTCGATGAGTGGATAAAAATAAGGGTGAGGATAATTGTTACCTTGTTCTGTCTCCGTTGATAAAATGTCCCTTGTCCATGCTGCCCCTGCAGCAGCCACATCAAACATACCATCCTGTGTACAATCATAAAAAAAGAATTGATAGTCTAAGTTTGACTAGCAAGTTTGTCTGGAAAATGCCCATTCATTGTTGACAAGGTGTTGAAATTATTGGCTGGCACTGGTAGCACAGACGTCGGAAGGACATTTCCGCGCTTTAATTCGCATTTCTTCCGTGGAGACAAAAGCTTTTTCTTAATGGTCGATCAATCGGTACGAAACAATTTAATTTTTTAGTTCCGAAAATTAAAAATAGGTAAGTATGCAAGTTCAATAATTATAATAGTGGTGTGGGGTGTCTCGTTGCAGCGGCGGGCGGCGGGACCAGCGCCGCGGCGGCAGGTGGCGGTGCAGGAATGTCGTCGCCGCGGCTACACCATGTTTTAAAATATCAAACCTGTTATAGAGCGCGGCGCGGCCCGCTCCTCTGACATCCTTGCAATTACAGAAGTGGACGCGTCCAACACCCGCTCACATGTGAGTCCCTCGGCGACACCGAGCTGACCACCGTCTCTACGCTGTATGTGAACTTTGATGTCAATATTTCAGAAATAACTCCAACCCTGAACGGCTAGCGGGATTCGAGCAAAGTGCGGCCTGACCACTGGGCACAGGGAGCTCGTGGCCCGTCGCTGGTGTTATATAACAGTAGTGTGTTATGGTGACAAACTGGCCCGGCCGGTGCCGCTCGGCGCGCAACCTGCCGCCGCCGCCACCGCTGGGAACCAGTTCGAGGTTACAGTTTCGTTTCATTAAGACGAAACATTTCAAATAATAGGTCTTCGTCGACCGAGCAGGTACACAAGGTATCTACTGTTATATTATTTAGATTCGTAACGTATGTATTTTACATCATCTGAATGTCTAATGTGATCAGGTTAACAAGAAATTTAACTAACGGTACAGTTATGTTTCTACTAAATATAATACATGGATATCCGAAGTAGTGCAGCAGAGTGAACACTGTCACTACCGACATGTCGCGTTGTTCCTGTTGTTAAGCAGCATTGCTCTCGGTGTAACTACAGGCATACGAGGCTTAACAACAATGCCTCAGGTCCCCGCGAGCGTGCCCTTAGAGATGCTAGATAAGTACTTAGTTATAATAGACGATGATTTTCTGATAACAGGTACTTAGCCATGTAGATTTGAAAATACTTTAATTTTAAATTCAACAAATTGATTTGTAAGTACTTTTTATAATTTAACTCCTTGATTCGTGATGTGGCATCCGTCATGAGATCCTGATATCGAATTTTCTTTCCTTTCTTCCAAGAAATTTTCAGTAAATTATATCTTACCTACAAGCCTTAATGAGGAAGTTATCATCTATATATAATATGATGATAGCTTCAAAAAGCACGTTAAGCTGTTGGTCCTGGTTACTATCATCAACATTTGAAAGTGCTTATCGCTAATTAATTGAAAACTTTATATACGATAATCCTATCAACCCGCATACAGCAGCGAGGTAGGTCTTAGCGATACCTCTCCCCGCTCGTACAAGAAGAGAGGCCTAGCAGAATAATGGACCTATAACAGGCTGATAATAAGTTGCGAACTAGTTAAAACGTTTTTACCATAATCAGCCTATACAAGACGTTTATACAGGGTCTCCCTCTGTAGTAGGTATCTATAGATATTTCGTTTATTAAATAGTAAATATCATAGCCTCATAGAGAGGGCGACGGTTCAGCGCTCGGGGCAGGAGCATAGATGTCCGTGACATTTGCGCGGCCTCAAGCGAGCGCACCTGCTGCCTACTCCCGACCATTGCAGTGTGGACTGTGGATACCAGGCCTCACCCGAGGCCGTCTTAAACTATGTCGGGCATGCAAGGTTTGTGTTCTTTTGTGAAGTGTAATGCGGGTAGGTAAAATACATATGAATAAAGTCAGTTAGCTTCCACGCGCTTGTTTCATTGAAGTATCTGGGCAAACAAGGATTTAGGATCCTTTGGTAAAGTGAAGAAAATTCTTTTCTTTTTCTTTACTATTAGGTAGTTGGTAGGTAATAAGTAGGTACGTATACTAATATTTTCCTACTAAGATCAATTTTTATGGATAATTAAATATATATTGTGTAGTATGTTATTCATGATTAGTAAGCCACTTACTGGTTTATTTTTTCAAAAATATAAAAATTTAAAAAAATAAAAAAATAAAAAAATAGAACCGACTCAAAACGCACTAAAAATTAAAAAATAACTGTGTCATTTAGTTGCTTTAATTTACTTAAGCATATCTATGAAGTCGGTGCCAGCCAAGTTTAAGGAACATTTATTTTACCAATTTGTGGGTTCTAGGGAACGTCCTTGAAAGTAGAAACCTTGGCTGGCCCGAAACCGAGTGTTTTAACTCGCGATCAGTCTGATGACTATGAGCAGAGGCGGTGGAAGAGAGTTGGGATCAGAGGGAGATGCATATACATTTCAATTGCGGCTTTCTCTTCATATTATGTGTCAAACGTCTGCTGTGGTATCGTTAACTGCACAGCCAGATGATTCGGATGTTTTATGAGTCTAGCTTTGTAGTTGATGCTACTTGCTCTTATCTGGATAGAATACTTACCTGGAAGAGACATATTAAACAAATTTACGACATAACTGGATGCTCGCGAGAACTCAAAGTTGTCTCTGAAAAACAAGCTGCTTCTGTATAGAACTGTAATCGAGCCCATATGGACGATGGAATCCAGCTATGGGGCTCACATGGACAATGTCAACGTAATACAGAGAGCACAGAATTATGTCCTGAAACAAATGTCGAACGCGCCATGGTTTCTAAAAATGTCTGAAATCCATGAACATCTACAAATGCCAACAGTGAAAGATATGCTTAAGTAAATTAAAGTTACTAAATGACACCGTTATTTTTTGAGTCGGTTCTATTTTTATTTAAAAAAAATTATTTCTTACTTTTTGTGTGTGCCCTTTCTAATAAAAAAAGAATTAACTAAGTAACAAGTGTGTGGTCTACAAAAAAAAAAATATACAAAATCAAATCAATTTGTAAAGTTGGTAAGCACATGTCTTATGTTCAAAGCGGATTTGATGATATTGGTACGTACTAAACATATTTGAAAGACACTACAGTAGTCGATTTCAGACATTACGAGTAGATACCTAAGCTGTTTTTAATTTTGGACGATCACCTCACAACATATACTCGTATGTGCCACTTTTATTTCCTTCCAAGATTTTTATAAATGTACCGTCTTATTATCGTTATAAATGCAGCTGTGCAACACGGCCCGGAACACGAGGCTTGAAGTTTAGAGGCGACGTGTGACTGCTTTTAACCCGTCTTTAGTACGGGCAGTAGGTAGGTTGTAGGCTATCCAGCTACTTTCGATATTGCATCCTTAGGCGTAAGGCGTAACTCACACTGGCGCACTGTCAGGGCATCATGACGCGTCAGTTTTTTTTTTGTAAAAGTATAAACTATGGTAGGAGTGGATATTACAACGAGCTGGACAACTCAAGACTTTTCAGTTTCGAGCCCGGGCTCTATGCCGTGGTAATATAGATTTTTAATATATTATTTGTTTTTACAACTAAATACTTTATTTATATTAGTAAGTTAAGTAGCCAAACTGATTAGATAGCCGCCTGGGAGCAGTGTGCGGCGGGAGCACTTGCAGTCTCTGACAGTACCGTAACTAGTCATTGATCCGCCCGGGGCGAGCTTCCTAGCTGCGCCTCCAAGATCAGCCTGTGCTCAGCCGTATGCGCTCCTAATTTATACTTTATAACCGACGAAAAAAACGGAGGAGGTTCTCAATTCGACACGTATTTTTTTTGTTTTTTCTTTATGTATGACCACGCATAACTTTTTACAGAGTCATACGATTTAGATAATTCTCTTTTTATTAGAAAGGGCACACTTTTAAAACTGTCCCATAGTCATCATATTAGGATCTGATGATGATATCCGGGGAAAATTAGGAAGGAACTCTTCAAATTTTATAGGCACACTTGCAACGATTTCGGTTTTTGTGTATGTATCGGTAGCTTTTTGGCTACAAGTGCCGTATAATATATTATGACAATATAGTACGAGTACGTGGCGATAAATCACTAAAAAGTAAGAGATAAAAATTTTTAACAAAAAATAGAACCGACTCAAAACAGACTAATAAGTATAAAGTAACTGTATCATTTAGTTGCTTTAATTTACTTAAGCATATCTAAGAGTCGGTGCCAGCCAAGGTTTCTACTTTAAGGCAATACCTAGAACCCACAAACTGCTTTCCTGCGTTAAATAAGTGTTCCTTAAACTTGGCTGGCACCCAATTCATAGATATGCTTAAGTAAATTAAAGCAACTAAATGACAGTTATTTTTTACTTTCAGTGCGTTTTGAGTCGGTTCAATTTTTTTGCTAAAAAGTTTTATCTTTTGTATTGATTACATTGTATTAGTAGGGGACAATTACTTTGTGGAAATAAGTACCTACCTAGATATACATGTAGAAATATTGTGTTATTCATCAATTGCAACCGAATTCATGAATAATGATTTATTGTTTATTTATGGAGCTGGTGTGACCATTTCTGCGCCCTGTGCCTGGGCTCCGCTAGCAGAACCCTAGTTACAGCACTGGCCTCTGCTGCAGACAAGAAATTCAGACTGATGTAACAGTACGCCCTGAAGAACTTCTGTACCAGGAACCTATTAAGTAGGCACTCTCGAGAAAACTTACTTTTAAATAATTTTTAAAGTTCATTGGTTTAATAAAACTATTCCTCATACCAATCGACTTATAGATAAAAATGCTTTAGATTTTTTCAGTTGTTTCAATCTCTGATTAAGTAGAAATGTTCACGTGGATATATCTAAGTAAGTACATGAATTATTTCTGATACTGTAGTAGTAGATACTGAGGTATCTACTTCAAATGTTACCTATTCGGGAATAGCAAAATGTATAGTTGATTTAAGTTGCGATGGATTTAATAATTACGCGCTTTACTGTCCCCAGCCCAGTCCAAGTTTTATTAGGAGTGACCTATAAGTTACATAATAATTATACCTACTTGTAATTGGGTATCTAAATAATAAAGTACAATTTGTTTATAGTCCTGGTCTAGTCGTTTCTGCGCGCTGTGCCTGCTCGTTGGCACCGCCCAGCTTTGGTACAGCACTCCTTATCCTCCTAGTATAATTTCAAATTGCCATCGACCTTAGCCTTTCCACAGGGCGGGAATACGCCTATGCAGAATTAGTTTTCGGGAATTAATGATCTATACTAAAACCAAACTCGATTGAGAATGCTTGTCAACAAACAAATTAAAAGTGAAGGTAGAAATCAATAGTTATTTTACACCTGTATTTTAGTTATTTTCTTTTTCTTTTTTAATTTAAATTCTTTTATTTAACTATGTATCCTAGTTATGGAAGAGCGGAGTCTTCTAGTACAGGGGTAGTTTATACTACTCCTAAAAGAAAGCTCCTAACTCGCATGTATTAATGTAAGGAAGAAACTGAAATAAACGAATTTTTATTTTATTTTTATTTATTTACCTGTTTTTTTTTAATTAACTCGTTAATGATGAATTAATGACAATAAATTAGATAAGTAAGCTTAAAACTAATTAATATATTCAATATCTTTCAAATAAGATTTTTTAAAATAACAAAACATAATTTTAAATTAAATAGGCACAAAATGTGCCGCATTGTCTACCTTCATTTTAAATTTGTTTGTTGACAAGCATTCTCAATTGAGTTTGGCTTTAGTATAGTTAAGACTTTTCTCAGTCAAACTGCAGGTATCTCCCTAAAATGGCTGACCCGAGGCCCGCTATATTTTTCCTTGAACTATTTAACTGATGGTGATATGTACTTTAAAAGTAAAATTATTCGACAAAAGTGATGGCACAAAAAGAAGCGAGGCGCGAACTGATTGAAATTCAATAAGGGTCGGAGGTGGCGGCTCTTCATTAGCATTCCAAATACAGCAGCGAGCGGCGGAGTTCGGGTCCACTCAGCACTCACTGGACTCTTATTGTTTCAAACTTCTAATTGTATGTAAAAGCATTACGGTAGCCCGCCAACTTCATGAGGCGACGCTCGCTGACAGCTGGTGGAGTTTCTATAAGTACGAAAAACTTAACTTGCTGTCTATTAGGTTTTGATAAGTTTTATTTATAAAAGGTAGGTGTCGGTATACGAGAGCGACTGAATGTGTCGCTATCTGTGAGTCAGCGTGCCCGGCGCCGCCTGTGACCGCTGGGACCGGCGATACCGACTGTAGCCGTTTGCCACTCCAACCCAAACTTATCAATTATAGCCATGTTATAATTCTCATCCTACGTAAGTACATATATCACCTACTCAAGCTTCTTTTGAAAAATTAGAAAACTATACTAAAGCCAAACTCGATTGAGAATGCTTGTCAACAAACATATTAAAAATGAAGGTAGAAATCACTAGTCATTTTACACCTATTTTTTTTAATCTAGTTAATGACGAATTCATGGCAACAAATTAGATTAGTAAGCTTAAAACTAATTAATATCTTTTAAATAAGATTTTTTAAAATAACAAAACATTATTTTAAATTTATTAGGCATAAAATATGTTCCATTTTCTACCTTCATTTTAAATTTATTTGTTGACAAGCATTCTCAATCGAGTTTGGCTTTAGTATAAGTAGAAACCTACGATTTGTATTTGTTTTATTCTTTACAAGTTAGCCCTTGTTTGTCATCCACATCTGATGGTAAGTGATAATGTTATGTAACATAAAAGTCGACTAACGTGTTAAGAGTAGGATAATATTCACACCCCTTCGGTTACTATACCTACCACGCGTACCAGAATGGTAGCCACGGTCCGACCAGTCCTGGACCAATTTAAAAGATATCAATCGGCCCTGCCGGAAATCGAAGCCGGGCCCTCAGTCTTCTAAATCCACCGCGCATACAACTGCCACGGAGACTGTTAAAAATGTAATTTGTATGATCTACTTGCTACAAAGTCCAGTCCGCTATCTATTTACTATTAGCTGCGCGCCGAGCCTAGCTCGCTCGTCTCGATAGGTGTATTCCGTGCGCGTCTCGTCACTTTCGTCCGCTCGCCATTCCCAATAAAAATTAGTCAACAAACATACACTTTTACTAGCACGGCGCGGGGTCCACACTCGGTCCTCCGGCGGCGGGTCGCATAGTAATGGTCGAGTGACGTCACGCGCAACGGACGGCGGACGGCGCGCAAGGTCACGCGCTGCTCCCACAGGACGAGGCGTGTTCCTTATCGCACTCGGCTCAGTTCAAATGTGATAACACGAGGCGCAATACCCAACGTTACAACTGTTCAAGCAGTGTATTATAAACTTGCCTCTCGCTTATAATTCCGCTGATCAAGTTAATATTAAAAACTCATATTATACTACTATGAAATTCATTCATGAAAATGCAAAATTGAACAATGTTGGGGAACGATCTTACATAAACGAAAACAATTTATAGTGGTAATAATGTTTTTTATTACAAAATTCAGCAACTACATTCGACATATCACAATGATCACAGTTTACATACGATATACACAATTAATAACTATATATGTGTGTGTCAAGTGTACGGTTCGCGTTAGATAATGAGATTTATTAATATATTTAAATAGTAACTGATACAAGCGACACTCACACACATACATACAGTCGGAGCGCGTGTCGCCTGGGTGCGACGGTGCGCGAGTGCCTACAGGTGCGCTGTAACGGGTTCCAGCGCGGTAGTCACACCCGCACCTAGACCCGCACCCGCACCTACACGCAAACACTACGCTTATCAGCACACAGCGCACTGCACGCAGCACACAGCGGCGCTCGCTGCCGGTGATAATGACAACTTGTACACAATACACATTGACAGTTGATTCAAAGTCCGACGCAAGCCGCACACGTTTCATTAAAGCATCAAACAACATTATTAGTTGCCCCGCAACATTACATTACAACACAATACAAATACTATAATACGATCGCGTACGAATCCTGAACTAAAATTTCAAGAGCGATTTATTGATATTGATCAGCGATAAATTATCGATAGGAAAATCTTTTATTTTAATTTTTTATTTTTGATGGAATTTTCTTTTAAATTGAAATACATTGTTATATTCGTTAAACTCAAAATAAATAGAAATGTTCTGACATGCGACTGGACAATCTTGCAACGTATCGTACAAGGCAACTGTCGGCTTAAAAACTTTGCAATTAGTAACGAAATGAGCACTGTATCAGTGTTCCGAGCTGCCGCCGCTAAAGAGTAGCCAGAGATAATGGTCGCCCACCTCTGTAGCAGAGATAGCACTTGAATAAAAAAGAGAGATATTGATCTAACTTGTGACAAATCAATTAAAACGTCATTTCGCACTCGAGCTCGATCATTAGAATAAGGCTCATCAAAATTAATAACATCTGTTTTTAGATTTTATATTAGTTTAGAATTCGTATTAATACAATAACACGTGTTACCGCAATTAAGTAAATGTAGTATTTATTTTTAGATCATCATTATCTGATCTGTTAACGATCTATTACAGCGCCCCACCGTGCTGCTCCTCTACGGGCTAGCGTGCCTAGGGTAATAATGATTTTCAATCATATCACAATAATTGGTGTAGATGGCTTCCGATTTAGGCAGGGCGTTTATGGCACATGTACATATCGGTTGACGAAACCTCCCTAGAGTTCTTAGGTTCTGATTCACTACAATAACAACATTAGGATTCATTTGTGTAGAGGGCGCGAGACGCTGGTGCCGCACCAAGTGTCTGCGATGGCTTGCAAGCACACAAGCGAGCCGAGCGCGAGCGCGCAAGTTGAAAAAAAACTAAATGTATTAACAATCTAGTTTTGATTAGCCAAATCTCTGAATTCACTTTTATTTAGGCGAAATATTATTTCTTCCAAAACAATGCAACACTTAGTCTTAGATAAGTTATATAATCTATGGTAGACATTCTCCAGGTGGCGGATTAATGGTGTTTTGACTTTTACTGTCAGTGTTTATTGACGTATGGTCCATTTGATTTAATGACATAATACTTATATTAGGTATTTTATCTAAGATTTGATTTGATGGTTACTGGTTAGGTATAGGTAACAGATTACTGAATAATCAGATTAAAATATTGAGTTTTGTTCTTATTATAGCTAAGATGTCTATGTCTAAAATGTATTATAGCTAAAAACAAAGCCCGGAACACGGAAGAAAGGATTGTCAAAAATGACATATTTTGAGTTTGACAAATCAATGCATCTTTATCACCTACAGACTAATAATAGAAAGACGCCATCTTTTAATAGCTCAAAAACTAGAAGTTTCATTTTTAACCAACGTTTTATTTAGTTCGTTCCGTTCACTTAGTTTATTTTTGATAAAATTCTTGTATTTTTTCCTTTTTAATGGTATGTGGTACAAGAGTGAAGCTGAAATGGACCAACTCCTTTGCTAAAAAAAAAAAACAATATATCTAAGCTTTAAATCATTAATCAATGAAGTTTATGCCCACTTATGTATTTCCTTCGATTTTCCGTTCGCTGCGACTTTAGCAGCCGAAAATACTACAACCCACCATAGCACGATAACGTATAAATTAATATCGTAACCGCAAAGTTATATTATTTATCAGCAAATTTAATAAAAGCTAATAATTGCTCAGATATGCCTTTTATTTGTCACAAACTCCACTCTTGATCTTGACAAACAATAAAAACGAGCACGCTGAAAGGGACAAAAAATAATCTTGTGTCATTTTCTAATAAAGGCCGAATGAAATAAGTCTGTCACGCTCTTCAACCTACAGCCGCATTATGACTCCATCTAGTTGCCTTTAGTCTGTGATAGTTCTATTACATGAATAAGAAAACGGTTACCTACAAAAATATTTACAAAGATTTTTAGTGATTGCAAATAAATAGAAGATGCTAGGAGACCAGTTTTCAAATATTGGAGGTGTGTACATTAAATAATGTGACTGTATTATGTGGCAATACGATTATGTACTTATGACGCTTAGGAGAACCCTTTTAAAAAAACATTTTTCCAGTAAATCAGCGAGTCAACCCAGTAGCACGGCGTTGCTTAAGTCGTTTGCCTCTGCTGTTGTCGCTTGCTCTGTGCTGGTGCCGCTTCTCCGCTGCTGGTGCTGGTCGCCCGCTGCCGGTGCCACTCGCCCGCTGCCGGTGCCGATTGCCCACTGCTGGTGCCACTCGCCCGCTGCTAGTGCCGCTCGTCCGCTGCCGGCGTCCAGTGTCACGTTATCTGTATGGGATTAGAGTCGATGCCGCGCGCCCCGCACGTCACCGCCCCGAACACGCGTCGGTATCGGGCCGGGGATTTCCTAATCGACGTTGATACCCTAAAAGTTGATAACATCGCGATTATCACGTTAAACGACTTTAAATAGTAGTTGTAATACTTATTGCGAATATTTTTAAATGAGTTCACAGAGATTTGAACGCTATTTGGAGTTATTGTTGTTAAGAAAACATCACCGCCAACGATCGTTCCTCGGCTAGTCGCATTTAATTTGAAATTATAGAATTTCGAAAACTATTATGACCATCTCCAGGACAACCTATAACGTAGAAACGTAACGTTACGTACATCTTTATGTGTCGAAACAGTTTGACGTCTCATCTAAAAATTAAAAAAAAAACCTGAAATGTGGAAACGTTTTGGACTCCAAAGTGTAGTGGTGGTGCTACGGGCTGTCGAGCCGCTATCGCGCGCACTTATCCGAAATGTGTTATCCGCCGATAGCGAGCCGATTACTAGTTGCGATAACGATAGCGACTACCGGCTCCGGCTACCGGCTACCGCGCCTCTACTGCCCGTAGCTCTGCACTGAATCACATAAACCTACTACACAACAGTTCGTGGATCACAATAATATCATCTAGTGGATAAGATGTACACACGTGGAAGTGGAAGTGATGTTGTATCGCCTACTTGCACAGTGTGAGCGCGGCGCGAGGGCAGCTGCGCGCGCGACCTTTGCGTGCTCGCCCCGCACCCCGCGCCACACACCGCCCCCCGCCCCCCGCACCACCGACATGTGAAGAATCGTTACATTACAACCAACCTAGACCACTAGTCCACTACTATAGTTTATACTAGCGGATGCCCGCGATTCCGTCCACGTGAAATTTTGTTTGTGATACTTAGTTCGAAAAAGATTTTTTTTTATCGACTACAAGTTGGCCCTTGACTGCTATCACACCTGATGTTAAGTGATGATGTAGTCTAAGATGAAAGCGGACTAACTTGTTAGGAGTGGAACGAAAATCCACATTCCTTTAGGTTTCTACTCGACATCGTACCGGAACGTTAAATCGCTAGGCGATACGTCTTTGTCGGTATGGTGGTAACTAGCCACGGCGAAAGCCTCCCACCAGCCAATTTAGCTGCTAGCTGCTAACTGCTAGCCTCTTATTAGTATAGATAAGAAGCTAGCAGTGCCTCACGGTTTCTCCCGCAGAGTTCACATCCCAGCAGACATAAGTATCTGTTTAGTAATAAGCCTGACACTTGTCATGTGTCAAATGTACAAAAAAATTACAATTCCAGCGGTAAGTTTTCAAGATTAGCCGAAACAAACAGAAAGACAAATAATCAAATGTTTTGAAAATTGGGTAATGTGCGGCCTGCTGCCGACGGGCGGCACATGTGCCGACTGCTGCTGACGAGCGGCACATGTACCGACTGCTGCCACCCGTCGGCACTGTGACAACGATTGTATAACTTAACGGACACGCGCTCGCACGCTGGCGGATCGCCGCGTAACGTCCACAACTGTTTAGTCGACTTCCAAACAAGAGTCAGTGACGTAAGGTATCATTCAATTTGGTATTATAGACTAGACTTATAGACCATTCTTTTAAGGAGTTATTTCTGAAACTATTTGAATGTACTAAACCATCCGTTTAAACTCATTACTATACCTCATCCATTACTATCTATTCGCTTTTTAATGTAATTCTTTTCAAATTATTTCAAGATTGAGTTACACGAATCAATTGTATAATTAGTCGAATATAAGTGGCTGGTCGTAGATCACAACATCAGAAAGAGAAATTAATTGTTTTTTGTTTTGGAGAACAAACGTTATTAAATCGCTCAATAAAGTTAACGAAATCAATTTGGTGTCGCGTCGTGTTGACAGTCCAGTCCAGTGTCAATATGTAGCAAGGGCAGCAGGGGGGAGCGGCGGGAGGGGGACCGGGGGGTAGCGAGCGAACCAACCCCCTCTCGCTCCTCGTGTATCTAGGTCAAAGAATAGTCTAAGTTTGATCACAGAATATATCTTACAGTCGGGAGTCCCGACCTCGTGTGCTATAACTAGCTCAGAAGTGAGTCATGAGTCGACGCCGCGAGCCGGCGTGACGGTGACGGTGACTGTGACTGCTGCCGTCACTGCGCCCCGAGCATCTGCCGCTCGTTACATCACTCGCTCGCACTCGTAGATACCATCGCGTTCATTACAATTAATTCCATCTGAGCTCGTACTTAACGGTGTCCCGACCGTTTCCCTCTGTGCGAGGGGCGCCGGTGACGTCACACGATCCTTCACACTACGTCTTATAAAACAATATTATTTTGTTTCTTCAATCGTGTAGTATTTCGTATGCATGCTGATGTTCTGAGACAATCGCAAGCTCGCTCGTGCGTATCTAATGACTTACCAGTTTAGGACAAACGTTTGAAATGAACATCGTCAGTGTATTTGTTCGCGCGGCACTCTCGCCGGTAGGTGACGTTTAGCATGTTCGTTTGGAGAGACGAGTACGCGCGCGGGCGCGGTAGGATGCGAGTGAAAGTCGCGCGGCCGAGATAAACGTAATTAACGAGGCGCGCGCTGCCCGCCCCGCGCCGCACCGCACCGCGCGCTCCACGGGGACCTTTACCGTTAAATTGTTAATTCGCCACCGACGCATAAAAAGGGTAAAACTTTCTTTAAGATCCGGTCCGGAGCAGCGACCGGCGGCCGACGACCGCCAGCCGTCCTGTGAGCGCGCCGCACAGCCTGTGCCCGCGCAGGAGCTCTCCACTGATGTCGACATGTAAACATCACTATTACCTATTGTTATATCAAAATATTCAAAGGTGCCGGAGCGCGCGCCACGTGGTCAGTTTGTCGCCGTATTTTTAGTGTGCGCGTCGCCAAGCGGCTGCGGACAGATAAAAATAGTCCGCGCCCGAGCGAGCGCCGCGCTATCTGCCGCCCGCTGTTTATCGCCGAACGCGCTATTTGCCGCTCGTCGCCGGGCGCGCTATTTGCCGCTTGTCGCCGGACGCGCTATTTGCCGCTCGTTGCCGGACGCGTTATTTGCTGTATGTCGGCGCTAGATGGTCAGAACAGCAACTCCATCCATAGATAGATAGCGAGCGATAGTACACAGTATACTTCCAAAAAATATCAAAAGGCGGCGAACAATTAACGAAGTTCCTTATCGCGCGTAGTGAAAGGGGGCTAGACGGAAAAAAATCTCACGAAAAGTTGTAACGACACTCTTTGCTATAGTATCGCTTGGGAAGGAAAGGCGACCTGCGTTGTGCTGCTGCTCTGTGCTGCACAGCAAAAGCAAATTATATTTTAATATTACAATATCAGAACGTATGTATTTAGCAAGCCGTGCGTGTTCTAACCTATACGCTGTTGTGTTTACGAAGTCGAGAGAGTATATGTATATATTTATAATTTCGTTCCATCCGGGTGTCCCTTGATAACTTTTTATCTACTGTTATTAACATACTTACTAGTTCCCCGATGGCTGAGAACGTAAGCCGCGCACTCCACACAGCGCGCCACGTGACGGCGCGGTGCGGGCGCTCACAGTTGTGCAAACAGACAAACAGCCGCGCCCGCAGCCCGCAGCCCACGTCACTACCACACCGAAAGCCTTGAACCAACTCAACAAAAACCCAATCCACTTACTAAATTAAAACAATACATTCCGATATTATTAAACAAATTATAACTTTTTAATGAGATGTGAAATTCGTTTCCGATCAGCGTTGAGAAATCGAGCACGAACATAAATTCCGAAAATGTTGTTCTGGTAAAAGTTGTTTTCGTTTTAGTGTTATGGGTCCGGGTGAGTGTCGGTGGCCTCTGGCGCAGCGCGGGTGTTTGCGGCCTGAGCCGGGTTCGATGCTTGCGGCGCAGTTGTGGGTCTACTACTACTACTAGTTCGGCGGATACTCTAGAGTCGCACGCAGAAACTGGTACGTTTCCTTTCAAACGAGGAGACACTACAACTGTCCAACATTCTATGATACTAATTTGTCGTTGATTAAACAATAAAAACCTCCCCTAAGTTGATCAGTGCGACGGGCTGCATGTGGCGGGCGGCGGCCGCGCGTCTGGCCGGCGCGGTGTGGGCGAGGCCTTACGCAGCCGACGCTAATTAAATTGCAAATGTCTTCTATAATAGTTTTGAGTAGCGCCACACCCGTCCGCCCCGCACACCGCGCCGCGCGCCCCGTCCGCCCCGCGCCGCTCCCGTCCGCCCCGCGCCGCGCCCCGCCGCTCGCGTGCGGGCGCATCGCATTCTGCTGATTAATTTCATAAAGCAAATGAATCGCGCGCCCAGCCGAGGGATCGCCTGGCGAGCGGCGCGTGACGGCCGCCGCAGCGCGCGCCGATGCTCCTGGCACCTGCACGTGTGCCTATGCGGTACACGGGAAGGTGGGGTCTCGAGCTGTGCGCCTCTATCAGCGGTCGTTGATGTCTTTTAAGGGAGATAAATCTCTGCAATACATTTGGTCTATTAGAGACTATATCGTCGTCAGAAGAGCCACAACTGACAGTTGCTATATTGCGTTGAACGCTTTCCTTTCTTGAAATTTTTATGTTAAGTAAATGTTTTGGTTCTGTTTCATTGATCAGATCTGCGACTACTGTATTAGTAACTATGTATTCGGTGCTACTGTGTATGTAGAATTGTAGATACTTGTCAACATACGCACACGAGCGACCTGCTACTCTTCTAAACATGTGTCGAACATGTAACATATTTCCTAAGAGATGGATTGAACAATTTACTCATAAAAAGCAACGGTGGGGAAATACACATAAAACACAAGTCACGCGAGCGCGGAGCAAAAACTGCCTCCGTCGTCAGTGCAGTGTGCTCCCAGCAGCGGGCAGCAGCAGCGAGCATCGGACAGCGAGCAGCGGCAGCGAGTTAAGCTGTTCACAAAATGTATGTCAGGTCGAACTGACTAGCCTGTCCGGTCGTAAGGTTTGGCGATCAGGCAATCCTAAATTCACTCACGTGACGCTTCGTGTACGCGCGACGTCGCACGACGCACCGCGACACAGCGCCCGAGCCGCGACCGACTCTCTAGTCGACTTCTCTGCTCGAATACTAGTAAAGGCAAAGTCAGCAAGCACGGAAGCTCCACTGGGCACTGGGTGCGCGTACATCGGAGCGCCACGTTTCGTCCGTGCGCGGTCCGCGCGGTCGTCGACCCCGCCGCCGCTCATAACGTCGTATATTTTACGAGAAAAATGAAAATAAAACACCTCCGCATTAGCATAGGGTTATGAGACCGTGCGCCGCTAACTGTACCTGCGGCCGCGCTCACTATTCGTACGTACAACTGGCCACTGTACAATGTAGCGCGTGTCGAGAGTACTCCTAACACATCCATACTGCAATATCATTGTTATAATAATAACAACAAGTGTCGCAACAAGCAGACGGTCCAGTGGAAGCCTCGCCCGCAGCGGCTACACTCCGCAATACCACCAGCAGCATGCACCGCGAATGACGGCTGCGCGTCGGGCGACACTCGCTCTGATATAGAATCGTGTGCTTTATCTACAAGTATACGGAACACATCGATGCTTCTCAGTCATAATTAAAATAAAACCGACTTCAAAGCGCACTAAAAAGTAAAAAGTAATTGCGTGATTTAGTTTCTTTATCTACGAGTATGAAGAGTTTAATGAACGTTTGATTAACGCAGTTGCAAAGCACTTTGTGGGTTTTAGGTATACCTAGTAGCAAGGTTGGGTGGCTAAATACTAATTTTGACGGCCAAGTGGCGCAGTGGGTAGTGACCCTGCCTGTGCGTCCTAGGCTGTGGGTTCGATTCCCACGTCTGGAAAAATGTTCGTGTGATGAGCATGTATATTTTCTAGTGTCTGGGTGTTTATCTATATATTATAAGTATTTGTGTATAATATATATAAAAATATTCATCAGTTATCATAGTACCTATAACACAAGCTACCTACGAGTACGCTTACTTTGGGGCTATATAGCGATGTGTGTAATTGTCCTATATTTATTTATTTATTATTTATTTAATTAACTAATGTAACTAAATGACCCAATTATTTCTTACTTTTTAATGAATAAAAAAATTAATTTTCATACTTTTTGGTGACTTGTTGACAACGAATATAGGTAAAATTTCCTCGTATTAAAATATAAAAGTAGGTACCAATATACGCTAGCCTCTTGAAAAATACCGAAATCGCTGCAAGTGTGCCCATAAAGTTTGAAGAGTTCGAAGAGTACGATTTTCCCTGGATCCCATATGACTATGGGACCATTTTGAAAGTATACCCTTTCTAGTAAAAAAATAATTATCAAAATCTGACTATTCTGTAAAAAGCTATGCGTGGTCATACAAAAAAATATTCCTCCGTTTTATTATTGTCGCTTAAAAAAGTATTAAGTACTTGAGCTTTGGCACTTTGCTCTCTTATATTAATTGACCGACCTGGTTGCACTGGTAACGCTCTAAGACGGAAGTCCTGGGTTCTGTTCCCCGCTCAGCCGATTGGTATTTTCTTAATTGGTTCAGGTCTAGCTGGTGGGAGGTTAGTTAACACCCTACCGACAAAGACGCGATTATAGTTCCGGTGCGATGTCGTGTAGACACTGAACCGGGGTGTGGATTTTATTCTACTCCAAACAAGTAGCCTGCTTCCATTTTAGATTGCATCATCACTTACCATGAAGTGTGATAGCATTTAACTTATAATCACTCACGACGGAGAACGTTGCGGGGCCCTCTTATTGCTGGTGATCAAATAGTAAAGATGATTTTCATATTTTTTTAAAACTGGGTTTAAATACAAATACAATTATGGAAAATCTAATCAAATTGATTAAATAACAATAGCAGTTATGACTTAAAATAATATAATTAAACAGCTGAACGCTGCTGTGACGTCATCGTAGCTTAGTATAAATTTTCATTTTGCATGAAAGGGACAGAAGACTACCCTACTCAAAAATTTAGGCACATAACTTTGGATATCTTATTCGGATTTTAATTTTTCACCGTACGTCATTACTTTTATTCTACTTTATAATAAAGAAAAACAAAATAAATTGATTACTTAGTTTCCTTATTTTAAATAAGCCTAGTTTACAAGCACTCCTACCATTGCAGGAGGCAGGTCTACTGAAAACATCAGGCAACAAAAATCTGTCGTTTTACAATCTAAAATTGTATTTCACTAGCAGTCGACCGCGAATTCGTCCGCGTGAAAACCTCTTAGGTACCCTTCTAATTTTAAAGACAGACTTTTATACAAAGTGTGCTCATTCCCCGCTCTCCCTCTCAATTTTTTTTTTTTATAGTTTTCCGTGAAGCAATATGCTCCGTCCCGTCCCGTGTACTAAATATCTACATTTTTGATAAACATTAGACATTTCAGTACATTAACATTAACAATATATATTTATGGCAAGCTGATGGGTTTAAATTGATTTTAAATAGTATATTTCACTCCTGAGTCTAGCCTTCAGAATAAACAAAAATAATTTTGCAATCCGACACGCAAATTTAGAGATTAGCCCGTTTAAACAAACGAACAAACTCTTCCGTGTACTATATATAGATATTTGAACAAAGATCGAATTCTAAATCCATCACCGTATTAACGTTTCGATCATAAGCATATCAGTACCAAAATGCTGACCTCTATTCAGTAAGTATAATTAAATTAAATTAAATTAAATTAAGCATATGAATTAAATTATTTATTACAGTGTCGCACTTTTTACAAATTTTGTAATATCTCCGAAACTAAACTAATTAACATACTGTAAAAGGCAAATCTTATGTCTATAATATCCTTGTGATTATTAAATAATTTGTTTTGAGAGGAATTTAATTTTAGTTGTAAAAATGATGACGTAAACACAAAAAGTTATATATCTGTTGAAATATAACAGATAGATATACTTTTTTGTAGAACTTTTTAAGATACATAAAGTCCCCACACACTGCTTTCAAATATTCTCAATAATTAAGGCAATGTACGTGTATAAAGCCGTTTTAACAGATTTTTGGCTCGGCTAAATTAGGACACAAAAGTAGTTTTTACTGCCTAGGCAGGCAAAGCTTTTAAAAATTGAAAGCTTAGGCTCGGGGTTCCTGTTAAAATTGAGTAGTGAAATGTTTATTTAGTTTTTTGACATTTTCATTAATTTCAATTTCATACAGTGAATATAATATTAATTAGGTAGAATTTTTTTTCCATTATAGATTATAAAAAAATCATGAATAAATAAAATTAGAACACTAAAAAAATTAATACGCACCAACAAAGATTAAGATTACTCAAAGAGGTCATTAACGTTCCACGTTCCGTTTAAATGTTCCATTATTTTTAAAATATGAACATTTAGAAATGAGGTTCCTTCTTATAGTATTTATATGTAAGTTGTCTGTTTATTTAGTTTTGTAACATTATTATTAAATTCCATTTTGTTTAATATCAATAAATAGTAATTATCAATTTTTTATTTCGTTATTAATTTTAATTAGAACGTTGTTAAATAGAATTACAATAATGAAATAAGGAACAGGTATGGAGTCGAAAAAAAATAATTACACTCAATTGAATAATAAAAATGTGGGATCGTCTAAATATTAGGTACAATTAATATAACACATTGCAAAAATTTTAATCTTAAGTTTTAATTTACCGTTTTTAGTTTCGTAGATAATATTATTAATAATAATAAATAAACGAATTCTTGTATTTTTTATTTCTTTTTGCATGGATCAATTTCTTCGCTATAGTGAGATGAAAAGTTTTTTTTACTTCTCGTGCATTGAATACCTCGCGACGCTCAGGATTGAGTTCAATCTTAGAATCCTTCGCTTCAATACGTGCACTCGCAGCAATAATCAATTTTGCTGCCTAGCATAACAAATAACTATTGTGTGTTCGCGAATAACTTCCTCGTTTATGAACTATCAAAATAAATTTTGATGATTCTTTTTTTGTTGGAAAAGAGATAGATCGGTGGTAATAAGGAAACCAGGATCTGACGATGGGATCCCGGAGAAATCGAAGGAAACTTTCAAAAATTGTAGGCATTCGACTTAGAAAAATTTGGATGGCACCGACTTCTTAAATATGCTTAAGTAAATTAAAGCAACAAAATGATGCAGTTATTTTTAGGGTTCCGTACCTAAAAAGGAAAAACAGAATTCTTATAGGATCACTTCGTTATCCGTCGGTCTGTCTGTCAAGGCCCTTTTTCTCAGGAAAGCGTGGAGGTATCAAGTTAAAATTGATATCAAATGCTCAAGTCTGCTGTCTTGAAATTCAAGCAACGTCATATAGCACAGATAATGGAAAAATTACGAAAACTGTAAATTTTTAGTTACAAAATTTAATAAAAATATTTTGAACAATTTTTAACTTACCTCCTTTGCTGATGGACGCGTTGAGGTATTCAATTGAAAGGGGTTGTTTCTATTCTTGCTAGGTCTTGTACAGTATATCAAAAAACAGTAAAAAATCACGAGAAAAAAAAATAAAATTATACTGTTTAGTTGTTTCAAATGTTTCCGTAGTCACATGGATTATGGTTTATTTGTTCTAAATCCAATAAACAAATCAGCTTTAGAAAAGTTAAATAAAATACAATACAGTAGTCTGAGAATATATCTACTTGGTGCTATGAAGTCGTCTCCTACAAATATTCTACAAGTGGAATGTACTGACCCTCCCATCTATTTAAGAAGTCAATTTCTATGTGATCGCTTCACCTGCAAGGTTTTTACGATGTTATATTTCGCTTTTTAGTGTAATACATTTGACGTCGGTTCGGTTATTTTTTCGTTTTAAGCACATGAGTAGATAAACTGAACAGAGAATGCGCTTCATACTACAGCGCGAATCGGTTGCACTACTACAAGCTCGCGGGGCATGTGTGAGTGACCACCAGCCGCTTGTCGCGTAGGCGGCGAGACTGGAACAAAGTTTAGGCTGGCAAAGTTAGTTGACAATCTTAGGGTCATGTCAGTGCGACACGTTATTTGTTTGGCTTTTAATTTGTCTTAACCTATTGTGACAACTACCAAAATAGGTAACAATTTTGCACGTTCTTAAGAAGCTTTGCCTCTGTTACTTTTATCTACTCATGTGTTTTAAGTGTGACCTAGAATCACTTAATTGCCAAAATCACACGAAGTTCCTCCGCTACCTTGCGATTTCATCATCATTTGATGATAATAATCATTGTGACCAATTGCAGTCACCATAAACAACACTTAAGTCACAGAAAAGCATAAATACACAATTTTGTTAACGTAAACGAGTTTTTTAATTGTTTAGAAATAAAAACCAATCTATCTAATAAACCGATTTTTTTATTATTATGGGACCAACCTAGAATTGAATTATTGAAAGTATCCTTTTCATCGTAAGCATATGCATTTCGCATAGAGAACAATGCCCAAGTGTTGCATTATTTAAATTTTGCTACTAAGTACAGGATAACTTATAGTGATGCATTTGAGCAATTTTTACGATACCAAAATGTTTGAAATAAGCGTCAGTGCTACTCAAAAGATGTCATTCACATTTGTTTAAGTATCTATCTATCTCTATTGTTCATTCAAACGTTGTCAAGCGCCCGGTTAACAAACCGGCCGTTTACTTTACCGATGTTTAAGGGAATGTCTGTCACATCGTCGGTACACTTTAACAGCTATGGAACGTTAATATTTAAAAAAAAATTAAACCGACATCAAAACGCACTAAAAAGCCACAATATATTGCATCATCTATTTAGTTGCTTTAATTTACTTAAGCATATCTATGATGTTGGTGCAGTGGAAATCGCTAGAAGTATGCCTATAAATTTTTGAAGAGTTCATTAAATTTACCCAGAATCCATATGATGCTATTATATGATTACTAAAAATGGCTATATGGTTAGTTTATAGGCAGTAGAAGTGCAAGGCTGCTTCAGTAGGGTCCTTCCGAATTTGGCTGGGCAGGAAGAATAAGTTGAACAGTGGAGGTGAGTGTTGACGACCGTCACTAAGAGATCTCTTTTAAGCCTATACCCGTGTCACAAGTCTCGGGTTCAATTCGGAGTTATTCTCTCGGCCACACGATGGACCCGGCACCCGCATGGTGGATCCATGGAATGCTAAGATATTCGTCTGTACAGCAGAAATATCGACTGTCGCTTACTGATAACGCCGGGCAACAGAAATTTTTCTCAGCAGCAGTTATGAAAAAATAAAAAAAAATATAACAGACTTTAAAACGCACTAAAAGTACCTACAAAACAATTGCGCAATTTATTTACTTCAACACATTTGTAAAGTCGGTGCCATCCAAGCTAAAGTTTATTTAACGAAGTGGCAAAGCAGTTTGTGGGTTTTGGGTAAGGTCACGTAAGACATAGACCTTTTTAGGGATTTTCAAACACAACAATCCTGGCACGCCGGTGGCCAGCGGCTCCCTGCGACACGTTTGATGTAGTCAGTCCACCTAGTGGGGGTTGACCAACACAGCACTTTCCGGTGCAGGGTCACCATTCTAAAACATTGGGCTCCTAACATCCATCAGCTGTTCGAATTACATACGAAATGAGAACCTCCTTCGTTTTTTTGTCGGTTAAAAACAGTTGGTTTTATAAAGTTTTTATTTTATTCAGTGCAGACTCAGGCTGTGAGGTGCAGATTGTTGAGCGGATACAGAGTGGCTCCTGTAGCGGAACAAACATCGCTGCTCGATACGAGACACCACTCCACCGGTCATTGGTGCAAAACAGGTGTACGTAGGTTTGAGTGAACGAGGAGCCTGCCTAAGAAGCGAAGACTTTAGTTACGTCAGCAACGCGCGCGCGTTTTGACGACCTCCGTGGCGCAGTGATATGCGTGGTGGATTTGTAAGACGGGAGTCCTGGGTTCGATTTTCGGCGGGGTAGATTGAGATTTTTCTTAATTTGTCTTGGTCTGGCTGGTGGGAGGCTTTCGCCGTGGCTAGTTACCACCCTACCGACAAAGACGTATCGCCAAGCAATTTAGCGTTCCGGTACGATGTCGTGTAGAAACCGAAAGGGGTGTTGATTTTCGTCCCACTCCTAACAAGTTAGCCCGCTTCCATCTTAGAGTGCATCATCACTTAACATCAGGTGATAGCAGTCAAGAGCCAACTTATAGTCGATAAAAAAAAAATGGTGTCGGGGAGGCATATCTACAATAAGAGATATATGTGCCGTACTGAAACAAACTCGAGAGGCACTCGGGTGAAGTGTCCAGGTTCGCCTACGTCTGTCCGTCGACAGTGTTCCAATGTCTAAGGTGGTATCTCCCTCGGATAATGTTTGTCCCTATCAGTTTGTCAGTGCGACACTGCATCTCCGTCAGTTTCAAGTTCGTGTCGCGACGCGTCAGTGCCCGTGTCAGTAAGTCAGTGCGCGGCCGATGAGTTTTGTTTATTTGTGCATCTGTTCACGCTTATTGGTCAGTCATTAAATGATTTGAATCATTAAAATTTAGCAGGGGTTATACTTGCTTAGTTTGAATGATTCAGGCTCGATATAGAATATATAGATATAGACCGTTAGTTATATGATCCTTTTTTGTCCTATAAACTGTAATTTATGTTTTTAAAATATCATGTTTTCAATTGTTTCGTTACGTAGCGATTCTTCACCAGAGAGAGAGACGCGTTCATCTACTACAAATTATAATACCTACTTACTCATCTCTTTTTTGAATCTTTAAGATACAAAATGGAGAACTAGATGCAGCGATCCATGTGGACTCGTTTGATTCCATGTTTGTATTACAACTTTGTACTTGAGTGATTAGAAAATAGAGATAAATTTGCTACTGACAAAATTCAAGAGCCGACGCTTCGCTACACCTCTGCCAAAGTCAGAGTTAAGCCTTAAAGTTTACCTAATGTTTAACGGTGGCAGTGAGAAGGTACAACATGATGATGATCTGGAGTTTAGGAATGCAGAAGAACATATAGATCACGCTTTACATTTTGTCATGTAAACCGAACCAGCCGCGATTCAAACTTCATAGCTCCCTACAAACGGGGTGCGGTCTACTGGCCTCCGCAGGCTGTTACCCCCGCGCCCACACGCTGCTGGCTACCAACTGTAATACACTGACACCGCGAGAGACGTCGTACCGGAACGTTGCGCAACTGCACAGGTGCCGTTACGTGTGCAGCTCGAGAAATCGTTGACGTTTACTGCATGAGAGAACTCGGTCGCGGTTTTGGGTGCGCTGCGCAATTAGGCTAATGAACGAAAATGAGACAAACCGGCCGCGGGGGGGGGGGGAGTCGGTAGAAAGCTCGCCCCACCGGTCCGGCGGCCGGCCCGGGTCGAGCGGACCCGGCGCGCGGCCCGGCCGCTCCCGGCGGATCGACCCCGGCTGACCCCGGGCCGGGACGGATCCGCGGCTCGTTTTAGCGACGCGCGACCGAAATAGCGCCCAACAATGCCCGCGGCGCTCGCGCTCGCCACGTGGGTATCGCGCGCGGCCGGGGAACACCGGGCCCGCGCCCGCGGCCGCCTCCGCGTCCGCCCCGCGCGACGAGCCGGCGGCGGTCAACGACTCCCGAAATAGAAGCGCGACGCGCACCTATAGGAAATTAAGAACCGGTCCCACCGGCGACACTCGCTCGCCGATAACGATTCGATTCGAAAGCGGCCCGCACCTGAGCCCGCGCCGCTTTCACCGACCTCTCGCACGGGGTCGCCGCGTGCGCGCCGCTGACCCCCGGCGGCCCGGCGCGCCGATAGCGCCTTATCTCGCTGATGTTCTTGTTTGCCGTCGTTATGATTCAACAACGGAAACTGCGGTCTCCTCCTCCGCTGCCCGGAGGCGGCCGTGCGCCGCCCGCCCGTCCCCCGGCCGTGCCCCGCACCGAATCATTCGCTGTTGCCGAGCTCCCTCGTCAACGCTTGCGTTTAGAACCCTGCACTATGAAAAATGAAACAATACGCACTTCGATGTAAACATGTCGCGCGGTCGCGGTCGCGGCCGGCGTGCGCACGTGGGCGCTGCGCGGGCGCTGCCGCCGGTAACACGCGCTCTGCCGGCGATGGGCGCGTAGCAACCGAGCGATGTAGGTACCTAATGAGACGCGAAGCCGAACGTACACGTAGATACCGGTCGCGCCCCCGTTATCGGCGATCCTGAACACGGCTGCGGTGCGGCGAGGGCGCGGGCAGGGTTTGCGGGCCACCGGGGAGCGATAAACTGTAACTACCCAATGTTTCCAGAAACCTGCGACGGTGCCACCGATTCCAGGTCTTCGGCGAAGCGGCGAGCTGGCGTGCGGCGTGCCGCGCTCGGTCGAGGAGCCGACCTCTCGCAGGTGCCGCGGCGGAGCGGGAAACACGTTTCAACTGCACGAGGAAACTCGTCGCGGCGCGGCGACGTGCTGGCACTCGGGCGTCCCGCGACGACGAAGCGACGAACGCGGAGCGCGGACGACATCTTTACCTGACAGTATTAGAAAATGATACGACTCTAATGCTGCCCGGTAAGATGCGAACCGCCACTCCTCTCCGACGATCGCAGCTCGGTCTAGGCGGACTCTGGCGTAGAACGCGTGGCTGGCGCGCTGTCTGATCAACACACGACACGTGCGAACACGCGCGAGGCGCGACGCGGACTGACCGCGAGTCAGCAGCGCGCCACGCGGCGGCCGCGCGGAGGCGGCGCCTGCCGCCCCACGCCCCCCGCCCCCGGCGCTGCCGAGCGACGTGCTGCTGCCGCGGACGGCGGGCGGCACCTCGGCCTGCTGCTACGGCGGCAGCAGCGTCTCGTGCGGACCGAGGCTCCAGGCTGCAGGGCTCGTGTAGCGGGGCCGTTTCAACTCTTCTTCGCTACGTATCTGTAATTCTGTAATAGTTCTAGACAGAGAGTCGTTTTCTAGTAGAGTAGGTAGGAGTACTGTCTGTTTGGTTGTTTACTATTACTTTGTTTGTTGTCGCTCGTTACATCCCTGAATACTGTAACTTGGGTAAAGGCGAGATAGATGCCCCAGTGGGATAGATGCTTCATTTTCAAAAAACCTAACATCCCAAACTCGCAACTTAGGAACAATAGTCTAATTAAGAGCCGCAGGTACCCCGCACCTCAGCTAGCCACATACCCTCGCGCAGTGAGGATGCGTTTCGCTCGTGTGCGCATTTATCTCCGCGGTGAACTTAAAAAACTAGTCAAAGTTTTGAAGGTAAGTATTTGCTGTTGTATAACTTTATAAGTATCTAGTTATTAATTACGTTATATTTTACATCAATATACTGATTCATCAAATAGGTAGGCATCTAGATGAAAATAGTTGCTCTTTTGTTTTTCTATTAATTTAATAAATACCCATCTATTTGATTGATTTTTCGCGGTGTAGGTGCCCCTAGGCATCTATCCCTCTATCCACCATGTATGGTATACATGGTTAATGGAGGGTATTGTATATGTGCTTTGAACACATATTTTGAACTTTTTTGTTTTGTTATATTTTTTATGTGTTTATTGAAATTCATATTTAGACTTTTTCAGTTTTTTTAGAAAATACAAACGAAAGGGAGCAGTCGAGGAACCAGCTCCAGTATTCCTAGCGAGGATTTTATTTTAAAATGTTTAAATTAGCATTTAGATGACGGGATTAATACCTATAGGTAGGTGCCTATAAGTTCATGACAATTTACAGCTTTTTAACCGACGAAAAAAAACGGAGGAGGTTCTCAATTCGACACGTAAGTATATTTGTTTTTTTTTTATGTATGACCACGCATAACTTTTTACAGAGTTGTCCGATTTTGATAATTCTTTTTATTATAAAGAGCATACTTCCAAGGTGGTCCCATTGTCATCATGTTAGGATCTGATGAGGATATCCTGGGGAAATTGAAGGAACTCTTAAAATTTTGGAGGCACGCTTACAACGATTTGATTTTTGTCTCGGTATCGGTAGCTTTTTGGCTCCTAGTGCCGTATAATATACTATGACAGTATAGTATAAGTACGTTACGTGGCGATAAATCACTAAAAAGTAAGAAATAAAAATTTTTAAATAAAAATAGAACCGACTCAAAACGCACTAAAAAGTAAAAAATAACTGTGTCATTTTGTTGCATTAATTTACTAAAGCATATCTAGGAGTCGGTGCAAGCCCAGGTTTCTACTTAAAGTACGTTACCTAGAACCCACAAAATGCTTTACTACTTAAAAGAAAGGTTCCTTAAACTTGACTAGCACCGACTTCATAGTTTCGGAGATATTACAAAATTTCTAAAAAGCACGACACTGTAATAATTAAATTAATTCATATGCTTAAGCTACTGTTATTATTTATACAACTAAACTTAAATCCTTATCAAAATAAATTATTTAATAATCTTAAGGATATTATTGAGATAAGATTTGTTTTTTACAGTATGGTAATTAGTTATATATTTTCGGAGATTCTAAAAAGCGCAGCACTGCCGCTATAGCGTCCAAATTTAGTTGACCTCCTTCGTGCTATATTATACGTACTGAATAGAGGTCAGCATTTTGGTACTGATATGCTTTCATGATATAAACGTTAATACGGTGATGGATTTAGAATTAGATCTTTGTTCAAATATCTATATAGTACAAGGAAGAGTTTGTTCGTTTGTTTAAACGGGCTAATCTCTAGATCTGAAGGCTAGACTCAAGAGTAAAATATATTATTTAATATCTATTTCTACCCATCAGCTTGCCAAAAATATATATTGCTAATGTTAATGTACTGAAATGTCTAATGTTTAACAAAAATGTAGATATTTAGCACACGGGACGGGACGGAGCATATTGCTTCACGGGAAACTATAAAAAAATTAAATTGAGAGGGGGAGCGGGGAATCGGCACACTTTATATGAAAGTGTGTGTAAAATTAGAAGGTACCTAAGAGGTTTTTACGCGGACGAAGTCGCGGGCGACTGCTAGTTAAGAAATAAATGAGGAAAGTTTTCAGCATTGTTGAATGTTGTTTGGAGGAGTAACACGCAACACGCGCTTTTACTGATAGGTATTCTGTAAGTATCGGATGCACCATGCACCGTGCACGTTCATCTGTTATGAGGTTGCATCTCCCGCACTACGAGGGTACTGGAGTGCCTCCACATCGCCAGGGATGCCGTCTGAGGGGTTGTTACTTTTACTCTACCACTGCAGAGAACTCGTATACAATCCCTCGGACGTTTGTCTGTCACGGTGAATGTTCTCTGGAAATAAGTACTATACTAAAGCCAAACTCGATTGAAAATGTTTGTCAACAAACAAAATAACAATGAAGGTAGAAATCACTAGTCATTTTACACCAATTTTTTTAGTTAATTAGTCAATGACAAATTCATGACAATAAATTAGATTAGTAAGCTTAAAACTAAATGATATATTCAATATCTTTTAACTAAGATTTTTTTAAAATAACAAAACATAATTTTAAATTTATTCGGCATAAAATGTGTTGCATTTTCTACCGTCATTTGAAATTTGTTTGTTGACAAGCATTCTCAATCGAGTTTGGCTTTATAGACTGATTAGGTTAAAATTTCGTATGTACATTTCATAATTTTTTATTAATTTCTGTGACACAAAAACAGAAACATAACTACTCGCAAACTGAACATGGAACGATTTAAAAAGCCGTGGTGGAAAATTGAAAAAAGTTATCCGATCTCGTCGTGATATACATATACCTGTGATCTGTGTGATGTGAAATCTAAGGGGTTGTTGTGAGGATTTCAAATGAGTATTTTTTTATTTTATTCCGAAATCAAAGAGTTGTTATGTTATTAAAGGTAATAGACCATGCCACTCCGTTTCCAAAACTAAGTACTGTACTTAAAATTTTTAAATAATAGATAGATACAGATGGCTTAAGTATGGCAAAATCTTTAAGAAGTCAACTTCGCTTTTGTCCCGTTTTCATCCGCGTTTTCATTTCATTCCCGTGGAAATTTCAGAATAAAAAGTTTCATGACGTTTTAATCCATAGTAAGTACATACCATTTCTATTCCCGGACTACTCGGGTCTATAGTTGCGGCGTAAAGAAGTAACAAACATACACACTAACACAAACGTTCGCGTTTATAATATTTTACTTTCTTGCTTTTTAAGGTTCCGTACTATAAGAGGAAAATAAGGAACCCTTATAGGATCATACGAGTGTCCGCCTGTCCGTCAGTTACTTACCTAAAGTCAGTTTTCTCTGAAACTACTGGAACGACAAAGTTGAAATATAAACATTGTGATAACAACGTAGAGAAGTGCAACATGAATAGTGCATATAGGAGGCAACTTTTGGGAAGCATGATGGAAAATTTAAAAATAATAGCTAACTGCATTATATTATGTAAGTATGATAATTATATTTCTGTTAATCTATTTGATTACAGAAAGACCTATAAAAGTTCATTAAATCCATCTTAAATGGATTCAGGTAGGTATCTTTTTTTTTGCGAAAACCAATCCTAAATGAATGTTGAGGGAGCACGCAATGGATTAAGGTTGCCTATCAGACAACCAGTATCAAAAGATGCGTGAATCTCGAGATAAAATAATATGGTCAATCACTCACCCATCGCACGGAACCATTTCTACGCGAGTATAGCTCGCACTTGATCCGTTTTTCGCACGTAAGGTAGTAAGGTTTATTACCAATAGAACATTTTTTAGCAAAATCAATTACTTTTAACAACCAAATATTATTTTATAAATTGCTTGTAATTTATTATTACTACCTACATTATTGAAACCATGCATAATATGCTTAATTTGTTACCGTTAGCGACATCTAGCCGTGGCATCTAGTAACTTTTATTCTGATACCCGTCTATTTACAATGAATAAGTCATAGATTATACCTAATCGAAAAATAAGTAATAGGTATTAAAAAAATAAAAACTAAACAAAAAGCCCTTCGTTCCTCTTTGATTTGAAATGGATGGATGGATGGTCGGACTACATAGCCTTAATATTTTTATTCTTCCTATGATCACTGCAGTCACTCAATTATAATCTGTGGTAATAATTTCTAGTCTGTATATCTACGTTTTCGTGGTGTTTTCTTAATTACTCTATGGCCAATAAGTAAAGTAATCTATGATTGGCCATGAGATACTTGATTCCTGGGCGTTAGATAAATTAAAAAAATAATCTATGACACTATGGTCTGATCTGCCAAAGTTATGTCAAAATGGCGTCACCTCAGCTCATGAGTTTGAAGTTTGTGTTTTTAATTTATGATGTTTTATGAGGTTAGATCTGTGGTGTGGATTAAATGTTTTTATGATTTATCTATTTAACCGTTTGTGATAATGCCTGCTTAAACGTGAAACTTAAATGTAAAAAGACCTATGAGAGACTTGAATATACTTAATTAATTAGTTCTGAATCGAAACGGGACTTGATTGAAGTGGTCGCAGTTGTTCGACCCGCGAGTTTATAGAAGTTGTCACATAAGGGCACGCAGGACTCGAGCGCCCCGGCTCCATGGCGCAGCGATTCCCGGCGAGCGCGCCTGGCGCCGCACCGCCGCAGCAACGCTACCCCGGACCCGCGCAGCCCCAGGGCTCGCCGATGCCGCCCCGGCCGTATGCGGGACCCACTTTTCCGGTAACTACAACGATACGCAATAGACGATGAAATATTTCAATGTTTTGCGATACCTACCTGTGCGTTATTGTATCCCAGTACTACTGCCTAGTCGATTCGTTATTGATATAGATTATTATTATTGTAGTTGATATAAATTGTTAGTGTTTGGATCGGTGTGGTCGATTTTTGAAATCGGATTAGCATCTATTTTGAGAAATTGATACAAATCAATGTGTGTTTGATACTCAAGGAACCGAGTATTTTTATTGTTATCAATTATATGGAGAAAAGAAAGAAAAACAACCTAATTCACTGTCATTTTTAATACTTATGTATTATATCTTTTCACCCTTTTCAATAGCATACTTTTTGTCAACACTTAATGTTACTCTTTTACTGGCTATGTTAACAGTTTCAAAGTTGGCTTGTGACTGATAATATGATAGGTACCTGGTGTGCTTATTTCGAGACCATCATTTTCAAGTAATGCATGTGTTCAATGCAATAAACAATAACAAAAATAAGAGGGCTGTTTAGGACCTCAAGGTCTAGCCAGCATCTTTTGTACCCTGATAAGATAACAATAACACTCTTATTGAATATTTTCATATAGTAAATATGAACATTTTTCTTTGTAATTGAGAATGGCTGCAGTGCTATGAGTGTATCAATGTGTGGGGTTTAAGGTAAACAAACCAAATAGTGCTCTATAGGTTATAAAGAGTTTATCTTTATGAAGTACTGGCAGTCGCCCGTAACTTAGTCCACGTGAAAACCTCTTAGGCACCCTTCTAATTCTAAAGACAAACTTTCATATAACTTGTGCTCATTCCCCGCTTCCCCTTTCTCTTTTTTTTTTTTTTTTTTTTTTCTCTCTATTATGCAATCAGCCACAACAGCTATAAGCAAATTTGTTGGGGGACTAATGATATTTGTAGCTGGTCTTCCATTGAAGGCCATGCCACTTTCTTAATTTCTAATGTGTGCAATGTCATTTTATTTGTTTTAAGAGTCCCATATAAAGGCGCGTTTTAGCCTTCTTACGCTTATCGGGTCTCTGAGGGATGTAGCCAGTTTATTGCGATGGGTGGCAATGCGATTTTCATAGCTCATTGATCTGAGTTCGACTTCTTCTTTTATAGTTTTCATGCCCAGATACTCATGCAGCTCAGAAGTCTTAGTGAACCATGGGGCATTTGTAAAAACTTTATTTTGAAATCTTTGCAGTATTTCAAGATTTGAGTTCTTGGCTGTTCCCCACAGTTCAATTCCGTAGGTCCACACAGGTTTAATTATTGTTTTGTAAATAAGCAATTTGTTGTTAAGTGACACATGCGAATATCTTGCCATGAGCCAGTTAAGTTTTCTGAATCTCTCATTTAGTTCATCACGTTTCTTTGTTATGTGGGTTCTCCATGTTTGTTTTCTATCCAAGTGGATGCCAAGATATTTCGCTGTATCGCTTTGAGGAATGACATCGGTTCCTAGTGTGACAGGGCTACAAGCTTCTTTGCGTAGAGTGAAGGTCACATGTGTTGATTTAGTTGAGCTAGCTTTGATACGCCATTTAGCCATCCATGAATTAATTTTGTTTAAATGGTTTTGTAAAATATTTGAAGCCAGATTTGCGTCTTTGTTGTTGAGACGAGACGAATATCTTAGCATTCCATGGATTCACCGTGCGGGTGCTGGGTCCATCGCGTGGCTGAGAGAAAAACTCCGAACAGAGCCCGAGACTTGTGACTCGGGTGTAGGTTTAAGGGTACCCTTTGTGACGCGCGTCAACACTCACCTCCTCTGTTCAAGTTATTCTCCCTGCCCAACCATATTCGGAAGGACCCTACTAGTGCAGCTTTGGACACTCGTTCCAATATGGAGCTTACTGCACTTCTAGTAAGGCCAAGGTCTTTTAGCAGGTTGTAGAGAGACTTCGCTGGTATACCCCTCGCACCCACTTCTACCGCGTATAAACTAACCACATAGCCATTTTTGGTTAGTTCATTAGTAAGGTCATAGTATTTATTCACTTTGAATACATGGTCTTTAGGGATGTTTGTTTCCCACGGCACTGTAAGCTCAACAAGTACTATACGTTTGATTTGTTTGGAAAAGAGAAATATGTCCGGTCTAGATGTCGTAATAGCTAAGTCTTCCGGGATGTTATAGTGCTTTTCATACGTGTCCATTAATATAGTCCAATCAGGAGCAGAGCCTAGAATTGAATAAGGCTTGCTGGTGGAATTTGTACTTGAGCCTGCTTTAACGAAGTTAGTTTGTCTTTTATTCGTCGTCAACCCTTTTCGAGCCCTAGCTACTGAAAGGCTTATAGCTTCACGTATGATTTCTAGTACTCTGTCGTGGCGGCGTGAGTAGAGACCCCTGTCCAGGAGCACCTTGCATCCTACCAATAAGTGCCTTGCAGTGCCCACTGCCTCACCACAGGTATAGCAAGATTTTTCCGAGGCTTTTCCCCATCTTACTAGGTTACTCTGATCTGGGAGAGTCAGTTGAAAGGCATTAAGATAAAATTTCAATAAGGCAGGAGACCAATCGTACAGCAAGGCGCGCCACTTCAGAGCCAGAGGGATGCAGAACTCGCCTAAGTTTAACCACTCGTTTTGCATTTCTAGGTTCATGGCATGCACTTTGTAGTTGTCGTCCTCATCTTGTTTAAGAAAAGATTTTATTATGTCTTGGTCTTCCTTTTTACGTCTTGCACCCAACCCGGTTCTATTTACCTGAGCCCCTGCCATAAATTGTTTGTAAAATTGAAGCCTAGAGTCAATTTTTCCGGCACCCTTTAGGAAGTGATGCAACTAGTTCGTCCTGGGACTTAACTAGAATGTGCGTTCTGGTAACCCTGAGGTGTTTATAGAGTTCCGATGGCCTTTTTAGTTTTAACCCAAAATTGTTGTAATCTCTGAATAAAGTTGAAGGATCAGCCGAGAGTGCTAGACCAAACCAAGACTTCAATGTTTTTATGACATTTGCATCTAGTTTTGCCAGATGGTTTCTGCCAATATCATAAACGAGGAATGGCCAAGTCAGACGTGAAGTGAGATAGTTGTCATAGACCCACGCTTTTTTTATATTGTTAATGGGCTGTTGGTCTACCTTATTGAGGTCATTTATGAAGTTATCGACGACTACCTCAAGGGATGGTGTGCGTCCTTTGTAATCAATCTTTCTACCGAGGAACTTAAAAGGCAATGCTTCAGCAATGGTGGTTACACTTTGGCCACTAATAGAGAGACCCGGATCATAAGATGAATCAATACAGCAGTATCGTCAGCGAATGTAGCGGTGAGTACACTGTTCGATACTGGGATATCAGCAGTGTATAAGAGATAGAGGGTTGGTCCTAAAACGGATCCCTGAGGAACACCTGCTTTAATATCATGAAAATTCGAGTATGCGTCATTAGCTTTTACACGAAATATTCTCTGACCGACATATGACTTTAACAACAAGAAGAAACTGTGTGGAAGATAATTTTTAGCTTTAGTTGTATAAATATTGATGTAAACGTAAGCATATGAATTAAATGATTTTATGACACACAAAAAGTTATATTTCTGCCAAAATATAAAAGATGATATATGCCATCGCTGACTTTTTTGTACAAATTTTAAAGATACATAAAGTTTTCATACAATGTTTTCAATTATATTTAATAGCTAAGGCAGCGCATGTGCATAAAGCCAATTTAATAAATTTCACGGCCCTATTCGCGCGACAAAAACTGTGATAACTCAGCTAATATATTTAATATAGCGACACTCCCCCATAGTGTAGCATTCTACTAGTGATAGAATTTTTTAAATAGAATCAGTAGTTCTGAAGATTAGCCCCAGAGTCAAGTGAGTTAAATGGATCTGCATTTAACTCACTTGACTCTCCTAATGTTGAATTAAATACATTAAATTGTAGTTTGCAAAAAAAGAATTATATTTTTTATTTTCTTACAGTCATGAATGTTGATCAGATTTTTACCCAAACTGAAGAATCTTAATGATAGCAACAAATAAACCAGCACTGCAGTTAGTTTAGCCGAGTGGGGCTGTTGGCCAGACCTGCTTTTTGAGTGTGATGAGATTACCCCCTACCTTACTTCTCTTACCCCTACCTCATATTCTCATTTATGTAATAAAGTGTTCTTGACCTCTTCTTACCTGCGACAGCCATTTTATTTCTTTGTATATAGAAAAATATTATACACAGAAAAATATATAACTCAAATACTGAGACGCACTAGTAGTGTTGACATTGTCAGACTAACCCAGGATTACCTTTTTCACATTTGTTTTTTAACAGTTACTGAAGTTTTCTGTAGCAACAGCAGATAAATACATTAGTTCTGAACAAAGTTACACCTAAATAGTAACAGCATCTAGTTTGGCAGCAGGTCTACAAAAGCTTGACAATAACTAGCCAACCAGCAACTATTATATACAACCAGCTTGTTACTGCGTCCAAGCATATTAATAGTGTGTGCTGGTCTGAAGCAATAGTTGCCTGCGAAATTACACGCACAAGCCTTATCTCTTAGGGCAGGGAGAATAAGTCAAGCAGAGACGGGGAGACATCTGTGTTACTAGTCTTGGATGCTGTTCAGCATTTTTCTCTTTGCTTCAGGAAAGCTTGGTTATTTGTCTCAACTGCTGTAACTAGCAGTTAAAAGATTGACTGAGACAGTTATGATTTGGAAGTATGCTTTGTTAAAGGGGATAGTATAGAGTAGGTTTCCATCAGGTATTATATATTATCCTTGGTTGTTACCCTCCGTGAGTGGTGGGTCTGGGCCCTTAAACACGCTACAAGCTTCACTGTTCCAACAGGCGCGGAGCGGGTTCACGCCGCCCCCGGCGGGCGGTGGGCCGGCGGGTGCGGCGCGGCCCGGCGGGGGACCCGGCGGCGCGTACGGCGCGGCGGGGTCGCTGCCGCCGGGCGCGCCGCTGCAACCCGCTGCGCCGCCGGGGCCGCTGCCGCCCGGCTCGCGCGCGCCCGGCCCCGCCGCCGCGCCGCCCAAGCGGCCGCTAGACGCGCGTGCACCGCCGCCTCCGCACAAGCCGCACTACGCCGAGGGCTACGGCGCGGGCGCGGGTGCGGGCGGCAAGCGCAAGAAGCGCCTGGCCGATAAGATCCTGCCGCAGAAGGTGCGCGACCTGGTGCCGGAGTCGCAGGCCTACATGGACCTGCTGGCCTTCGAGCGCAAGCTGGACGCGACCATCATGCGCAAGCGCCTCGATATCCAGGAGGCGCTCAAGCGGCCCATGAAACAGAAGCGCAAGCTGCGCATATTCATCTCCAATACCTTCTACCCAGGTATGACCTAAGGCAATGTGTTTCCATTACTTTTATAATTTTTCCTAATGGTAAAATAATATATAATTTTTTTTTATTAATTTCAAGTTAGACCTTGACTGCAATCATAACCATGAAGATAATCATGATAATAAGTGATGATGCAATCTAAGATTAAAGCGGGCTATCTTGTTAGGAATACAACAAAAAAATAATTTATCAAATTGGTCCAGCTGTCTTCGAGTAGTAAGGTACTCCTTAAGTGTAAATAATCAAGGTTTCTCTCCTTAACTGTCTTTGTCTTATACCCCTAATGACAGTCACAGCCTTTGATGCTCTATTTGAATGTAAAGTTCTCATCAAGACAAATTAATTGAGCTCAAACACAAGGTAACTGCAGTAAATCGTTGAGGAGTTCCCTCATCTGTATTCGGCTCCATCATCAGATCGACGATCGTGTAATTGTCCTATAATATTTATTTATTATTTATTATATTGTAGTGCTTTCAAATACTTAACTACTAAACTCTTGGTTGGCGCATTATATAGTGCAACCCCAGACCAAGGTCTCTGCTAGAGCTAGCACTTGAAAATAAATAATAATAGGTCACAAAAATAATATTGCTTAAGTAAACTAAAATACACAAAATCCATGTGCCGTTGAGCGTAAGACAGAACCTATTCCAGGACAAGGCGATAACGCTGTGGCGTCGTGGGAGCTGCGCGTGGAAGGCCGCCTGCTGGACGACTCCAAGAACGACCCCAACAAGGTGAGTGTGTGTGTGGGGAGAGGGGGGGGGAGTGGTGCACGGATGAGCAGTGACGAGAGCACGCGTCTGTTGCAGGTGAAGCGCAAGTTCTCGTCCTTCTTCAAGTCGCTGGTGATCGAGCTGGACAAGGAGCTGTACGGGCCCGACAACCACCTGGTAGAGTGGCACCGCACGCTCACCACGCAGGAGACGGACGGGTTCCAGGTGAAGCGACCCGGCTACAAGAACGTGCGCTGCACCATCCTGCTGCTGCTGGACTACCAGCCGCTGCAGTTTAAGCTGGACGCGCGCCTGGCGCGGCTTCTGGGCGTGCACACGCAGGCGCGGCCGGTGATCGTGCACGCGCTGTGGCAGTACGTGAAGACGCACCGCCTGCAGGACCCGCACGAGCGCGAGTGGTTGCTGTGCGACAAGTACCTGGAGCAGATCTTCGGCTGCGCGCGCATGAAGCTGGCCGAGGTGCCGGCGCGCCTGGGCGCGCTGCTGCACGCGCCCGACCCCATCGTCATCAACCACCTCATCAGCGTGGAGCCGCCGCACGACGCCAAGCAGACGGCCTGCTACGACATCGACGTGGAGGTGGACGACACGCTCAAGGCGCAGATGAACAGCTTCCTGCTCAGCACGGCCAACCAGCAGGAGATCCAGGGCCTGGACGCCAAGATTCACGAGACCGTGGACACCATCAACCAGCTCAAGACCAACCGCGAGTTCCTGCTCAGCTTCAGCCGCGACCCGCAGCAGTTCGTGCACAAGTGGCTCGTGAGCCAGTCGCGCGACCTGCAGACTATGGGCGGCGGCGTCCACGGTAACCCCGAGCAAGAGCGGCAGGGCGCGCTGTACGCGCAGCCGTGGGCGGCCGAGGGCGCGGCACGCTACTTGCACGCGCGGCTGGCGGCGCGGCGCCACGCGCTGGACGCGGCCCTGGCCCCGCCGCACCTGGCGCGCCTGTAGACCGTGGGTGCGCTACCTGCACGCGCACATGACGCGCCTGTAGACCGACGGAGGGTGGTCGCGCTACTTACACGCGCACCTTGCGCGCCTGTAGACCGTGGGCGCGCTACCTGCACGCGCATCTAACGCGCCTGTAGACCGACGGAGGGTGGGCGCGCTACCTGCACGTGCACCTGACGCGCCTGTACACCGACGGAGCGTGGGCGCGCTACCTGCACGTGCACCTGACGCGCCTGTACACCGACGGAGCGTGGGCGCGCTACCTGCACGTGCACCTGACGCGCCTGTAGACCGACGGAGCGTGGGCGCGCTACCTGCACGCGCACAAGACGCGCCTGTAGCCCGACGGAGGGTGGGCGCGCTACCTGCACGTGCACCTGACGCGCCTGTACACCGACGGAGCGTGGGCGCGCTACCTGCACGTGCACCTGACGCGCCTGTACACCGACGGAGCGTGGGCGCGCTACCTGCACGTGCACCTGACGCGCCTGTAGACCGACGGAGCGTGGGCGCGCTACCTGCACGCGCACAAGACGCGCCTGTAGCCCGACGGAGGGTGGGCGCGCTACTTGCACGTGCACCTGACGCGCCTGTAGACCGACGGAGCGTGGGCGCGCTACCTGCACGCGCACAAGACGCGCCTGTAGCCCGACGGAGGGTGGGCGCGCTACTTGCACGCGCACCTTGCGCGCCTGTAGACCGTGGGCGCGCTACCTGCACGCGCACCTGGCGCGCCTGTAGACCGACAGAGTGGCTGTAGATCGATGAACTGATGTACTGACCGGTTTTTGTATTGACTTAATAATTGTGTTTTCTTATTACGTAAACATAGATAATATTAAAATTAATTGTATATTAAGATGTATACTTATTTCATCACTGTCGGAATTCATGCTAGATCGTAATGAAGAATGCCTTTTAACACTGTCATGATGGCGGCTACACACGTTACGATATATCGTAACGACTTCGGACTACAGATAACTCGAACGTTCCTAATGTCTCCCCGCGCCTCCGAGAGCCGCGTGTTAGTCGTCAGTGCTCCGGAGAAAGTGTCGGGTGTCCTGCGTGTGCGGCGAACGCGTGCGAACAATGCCATTCCGTACTTGCGTTCCATGTACCAGAGTGCCTAGTGTGAGCTTTCACCAAAACAAATCGAAAACTTCACATTCGCGTTAAGGGCATATTTATATGGAACTGAAGCAGCGCCCCTGGCGGAAGTGAGAGAAAACTCAACACTGACACTCGCCCATTTGAGTTTTCTCTCACTTCCGCGAATGTGAAGTTTTCGATTTGTTTTGGTGAAATCTCACACTAGGCACACAGTTGGTCAGCAAGTATTGAACTGACAAGAATAGGTGCAACTCTTGACTTTCATGGACCCTGCCTACCTATTCCATATAATATAAGAGAGTAATCGAAGGTATTATAGAAAGAGAGTCGAATCTAAGATGGAACAGTTCAATACAATGTAGACAATACTTTAAAGATTTTTTCATACACACGATCGATAAATCGTTACGTTTGTAGCCGGCATCACAGAAAAAAAGAAAAGTACAGAATATCCGAATAAAAACCAAAACACATTCTCTATAGCAGAAGCAAAGAAAATACTTCTTTTTTTTGGCCGGCTCTTTTGAATAATAGCACTGTAGAGATATACTTAATCTAAGGCAGAGATAAAAAAACCAGTTTTTTTCATTATTTACTGGCAGACTGTTTGTACTGCGTAATACTTCAGATAGAAAGTTCGGGATGAATAAAAATCATGATGATGATAGCAAGTCTAGTAGATGTACTTGCTCTTTTGCTGGCAAGCTGCTGCGAACCTTCGGTGCTAGACTCTATCACGTATGTTCGACATATTCAGTCTGGTTAGCCCATAGATTAAAGACTAATAGATAGAGCCCATAGCGTGTCCACTCGTGAGACAGCAAATCAGCCTTATTGACAAGACATGTCAACATTTAAAGAACATCATAAAACGTTATGTTTTAAAATATCATAAAATACGAAATATTACTTTATATAATATAGTTTAGTAAACGCATAAAACATGAAATTTGCTAAAAAATAACATATCTATGCTTTAAATCATCAATCAATGAAGTTTATGCCTACTTACGTATGAAACGTAATTCCTTCGATTTTCTGTTCGCTGCGACTGTTGCAGCCGAAAATATTACAACCCACCATAGCACGATAACGTTTAAATTAATACAGTAACCGCAAAGTTATATTATTTATCAGCAAATTTAATAAAAAGCTAATAATTGCTCAGATATGTCCCTTGTCTGTCACAAATTCCACTCTTGACAAATAATAAAAACGAACACGCTGAAAGGGACAAAAAATAATCTTGTATCACTTTCTAACAAAGGCCGAATGAAATAAGTCTGTCACGCTCTTGAACCTACGGCCGCGTTATGACTCCATCTAGTAGTCTTTAATCTATGGGTCAGGTCTCATAACTCATAAAGGTCTCAGCCAGTCGCTGAGACCTTTCAGTGCTGGACTCTCTCACACGTCCTGCAGAGGTAATAGCTCTATTGGTGGCAAGCCGCTGCGAACGTTTGGTGCTAGGTTCCCTGTTACGTATGTCCGACATATTCTGTCTGTGGTCGGCCAGTCGCTGAGACCTTTTGGTGCTAAATTCTCGAGCAGATGCTTGCGATCTATATTCTCTTTTATTCGCAAGACGCCGTGCATGCTCAAAAGAAGTCTCTCCTAGTCAGCGTACAGTGCCCGCGCTCGTCTGAGATGTATGTCTAAATAGTTGAGATTTTCTTTTAGGCATTCTGACGTTATATCAGAGCAATGCGATTACTTCAACTAATCAAACGATGGTCCTTATTAGAAATTTTAATAAGAAAGTTGAGTAGGAAATACCTAGATTAAAGAAATTAGTTTAGTAAAACAAAAAACGGAGTGGTTGAGAAAACAAAGAATGAAAAGTAACTGCCTGTATCGCTACGCAAAGGCCGGTGCGGTGCGCACCGTAAGTTTTTATTTTGCCTTTGAAGATATTTGTTTAAACTGTATAGAGTGAAGGGCACAAAATATTCTACATTAAATTTCCGTTATAACTACGTAACATATTTATTTCATTTTAGAATTTTTTATAGCCGTACTTTCTATTAGTGAAATAATTAAACAACGTCACAAACTACTGTAAACTAACTCTTTATAATATTAGTATATATATTATACAAGGCCTTTGTGTTTTATCATGCCTTGATAAAACATTAGGCCTTTCCAAACACGATGAACCAAACTCGTGGTGTTCATTCACCGTTACCTATCGGCTTAGCCTGGAATCGAACTCAGGACCTCCGTTTAATAAATCCATTGCGTAATAGATACAGCTCCGCCACAGAGACCGTGTTATAATTTAAATGTAAATCATAGAGAAGTTGTGTGTAGAATTTATTATGTGCTTGAATATAATTTAATATAATATGTTACTTACCTATAATTCTTATAAATCATCTTATACTTACTACAAGGTAATGCTTCGGTTTGGACAGCAAGTAACATTGTATGTGTTCAGTGACACTACACAAGGTTTATTCTTGTGTAGCAAAAATAATTACGTAGGTACGATTTGATAAAAAAATTTTAAATTAAGGTAAATTTAAAGCATTTTACGGTTCGCTGATCTGCTTATTAATGCGACAGCATACATGAAACATGAGGCGCGATCGAGGCGTCGTTACTGCCTACTGGCACTTGGGTCGGTAGTTAGTCTTTACACAGGAGCACAGCAGCACGAAACGAAAGCTCATCGCAAACAGTTCTACTGCTATATATTATTTTTTCCAAGCTGTACCGTAAGTTTTTCATTTCTCCCTCCGCGTGTGGGGCCCGCGGTGAGTCACCGGCGGCCTCGCAGCCCGCACCGCCACTGCGGAGATGCGCCGAGCCGTGAGCTGCGAGTAAACAGTGGCGTAGCGCGAGATAACGCGCAGCAGCACGCGCAGTGTCGGCGCGGCCATGGCGCACTCGCGGCGCGCGCTGTAGGGACCCTCGAACGCGTTGCTCCGATTCCATGGCTTTGGAAATGAACGTCGATTCGAAACTCGGTGAGTCGGCCCGGACCGCAGCGAACCTCTCGCAGGCCGGTGTCATCTTAAATACTATATTATAATTAGATACTTACTGCAATTTATATTTAAATTTTATTTTAAATTCCTATTAATGTTGATTAATGAGAGTGGATGAAGCTATAGAAGTATACAAGGACCGTGGCAAGTGGTGGGATGTGGTCTCTGCCTACCCCTACGGATACAAGGCGTGACGTTATGTATGTATGTACGACTTTGTCGGCGTTAAATTAAAATAAATAAGATTACGAACATAAAAATGTCCTAAGTTACTCCTTATAACTTATTATATTAGCCTTCAAAGATTTTTTCGCATTTTTCACTGATTCTTGCTCCTATTGGTTGTTGCGCAATGTAATGAAGCGCCTGCCTTAAAAAAGAATTTTTCAATTCGATCAAGTAGTTCCTGAGATTAGCGCGTTCAAACAAACACTTTAGCTATATATTAGCATAGATTAAAAATGCATTATTAACACCTGTTTCTCTGCTTGCGGGGCATTTGATTGCTGAAGCAACCGGTGGTCTGGGCTCTGCAGTGAGTGAGGTACCTCCTTATAATGACTATCAGAATAATAAAACTATAACACAATATTTCACTTTGCGGTAATCTCGTGCGAAAGGAATATCAACAATCATTGCACGACGCACTCATCGACCCAATCGATTGTCACTACTTATACGAGGTCGAAAGCTCATTTAAAAGCCTGTTTCATGTTATTCCCTGCTTCACGATATTAGATAGATCTACGTTGTTCACACATCAGTGTTGTCTGTAGCACGCGTGTGTGCTCATACGAGCAGGTAGGTACGTATTGTTTGCTCTTCGCATAATTGGTTCGCGGTGATAAGCGGCTGGCAGTTATCTGTGAATAATAAATTAGTTTCGTGCGAATTTTTCGAGAAGTCGTCGAGAAGTAGTGTTCAATTAAAAGCATTAAGTAAATATAATATTAGGTCCGATCACATATAAGACGATGTTGTCAGGCGAGGCGGAGGCGCGGCCGCTGGGCGCGCGCGGGCCGCGGGCGCGGGACGGCGCGCTGTGGCGCGTGGCGGCGGCCGAGGCGTGCGGCACAGCGCTGCTGCTGGCGCTCACGTGCCTACCGGGCTGCGTGCCGCGCGCGGCGCCGCTGGCCGAGCGCGCGCTTGCGGCCGGGTTGGCGGTGGCGGTGCTGGTGCAGTGCTTCGACCACATCTCGGGCGCGCACTTTAACCCGACCGTGACGCTGGCGGCGCTGCTGGCGCGTCGCGTGGGCGCGGCGCACGCGGGCGCGGCGCTGGCGGCGCAGGCGGCGGGCGCGCTGCTGGGCGCGGGGGCGCTGCGCGCGCTGGCTCCGGGCGCGCTGGCGCAGTGCGTGACGCGGCCGGCGCCGAGCGTGGGCGCGTGGGGCGCGCTGGGCGTGGAGACGCTGCTGGGTGCGCTACTGGCACTGATCAACCTGGCATCGTGGGACGTGCGCTGCCGTGGCTACAAGGACTCGTGGCCGCTGCGCGTCGGCTTCACCGTGGCCGCGCTGTCGCTCGCCGCCGTGAGTGCCCGCCCCGCTCCGCCCCGCACCGCGCTCCGCCCGAGGTCTCACTCGCACCCGCTTGTTGCAGGGCGACGTGACGGGGGCTAGCGCCAACCCGCTACGCAGCGCGGCGCCCGCGCTGCTGGTCGGAGAGCTGCACGCGTTGTGGGTACGCTCCGCGCCGCACTACCTTCAATACTTTCATTAGGATACCTACGATTCGTTTGTTTAACAAAATGATATGGTTTTCATACAATTTTATACATTACTATGACACTCGGCGATAAACCAGTTGGGTATAATGCACATAATACGTAACAGTACCTACCTACAAGTTGGTATTGGATACTACATAGGTAACACAAAACTATTGTGCCGATCACTCTGCTGGTCACGGCTGCGCCACGGCTAGAGCTTAACGTCTTCTCGGTGTGTTATGAAACAATTCAATCGAAAATATTCATTATTCATTTATTATCACCATCATCATCATCAGAAGTGACTCCTGGGTACGTGATACGTGTATTGTATGCATTGGCGTAAAGACATGTTTGACGCTCGCGACCAACCAAGGGAAGCTACCCATTCCCAAGCATAGAACGGCAGGATTCTGCGGCTGCTTTCATTTAGCAGCTGCTAAAATATGAAACGATCTTCGACTCCCCCCCACCCCCTTGCGAACACAGAAAAAAACACTAGCGAAGCGACTTAAATTCAAAACAAATTGCTCAAATTGAGGCAGCAAACATATCTACACTGAATGACAATAATATGATTTACATATGAATATATACAAGTAAGATTTATTTATTATAGGAAAATAATAATACATTTTTCCTTATTTTTTTATCGTTTTTTTTTGTGTAATAGGATTGATAAGTTAGTGACATAATTATGTCATTTTATTAAAGTTGCTCGCTTGCTGCTTGCTGCGGTGTCGCTCACAGTCACAGTAGTTGCTCGAGCGAAGATGACGTATTCATCTTAAGAATAAGGATAACGTTATCCATGCTGGCCAGACTACTTTACAGTGGCTACAATTCTGCACAAAACAATAAAACATTTAGCTGTTTGTAAGCTCATGTGTTTCGTTTCGCAGGTGTACTGCGTGGGCCCGCCGTGCGGCGCTGCGCTCGCCGCCGTGCTGTACGCGTGCGTGTGGCGCATCGCTCCCTACGCGCTGCACGACGAGCCCGCGCCCGCCTGACGTGCGCCTGGCGAGCACGCACCCGCACGAGCACGCGCCCGCCTGACGTGCGCCTGGCGAGCACGCACCCGCACGAGCACGCGCCCGCCTGACGTGCGCCTGGCGAGCACGCACCCGCACGAGTACGCGCCCGCCTGTATTCTAGACTTCATATAATAATTATACGAAGTTTTAAAATAAAAATAAAACTTGATGAAATTCCTAGGTTAATAAAGAACAGTGGCCAAAAGTTTGTTGATGAAATTCTCACGCATCTACAAAATAAATGTAAATCAAGATAAAAAGAAATATATTTTTATAGTAGTAGGTACATAAAGGAGAAGAAATGAATAAAAGTGGAACTAATTTAAATCGCAGTGTGACAACAGTCAACACCACGTTTATATCAGTCATTTTCATAGAAACTGTTGTGATAGTGTAACCAATAGTTGTTGATCATTTAAAATTCATAATGGGAAATCGTAATTTGCCACACGAAATTATGAATCCATACTATATGATAATGTATGTTTAGGCATACATTGAGGCAAAGAAAACTCCAACTTAAGCTGTTGAATGATTTAATGTTGCCCATACGGCAACAGATTGACAACTAAATTTACATAAAATGCTTGGTCATTATGATATACGCCTTTTGATATTGGTTGGCAATCCGCATGGACGATGAGATTGCTTATAAACTATCTTAAGGTCATCTGGGCCGAAACATATAGCTTGCAGGCTTTATGTATATTGAGGTGCGTTCTTAAAAATTTTTTTAACATCTAAATCTTTTTCATATGTTTGATCTAATTATATTTTTTTTATGAAATATTTCCATTATGTTGGTTTTCCATTTACGTTATGGAAAAATCATTCGAAATTCCTAACTAACCTATTGTAACTAACATAGTATTAGTGTACTATGTTGGTAACAAAGGTACTAACTTAACTAAAAAATACTAACGTAAAACTAAATATAAGTAAGAAAAAATTTATAAAAAAATTAAACCGACTTCAAAATGCACTGAAAAATGGAAAATAATTGGGTAATTTAGGTACTTTAATATGCTTAATTATTTATCCGTAAAGTCAGTGCCTACCAAGCTTGAGGCTCTATTAGAGTGCCATTATACGACGCTTGTAGTTAAAAACAGCCACTTGAAAAAAATGGTACTGATCGCTGCAAGTGTGCCTAAAAAGTTAGAAGAGTTTCTTCGATTTTCCCATAATTCCATCATCAGATCCTAACATAATGACTATGGAACCATTTTGGAATTATACCTTTTTTTGATAAAAAAGATTATCAAAATCGGACTATCTACTCTGTAAAAACTTAAACGTGAATATACATTAAAAAAAAAAATTCGCGTCGAAAGGAGAACCTCCTATTAATGAAAAAATTAATATTTTTATTTGACGATATTATGTCATAATAACTAACGAAACATTAAGTATCACGGACGTTGCGGTCAAAGTACAGTGCTGCCATACGAACGACGACGCCAACAATAAATAATTATATTCTACTCTTTTAAGTCTCACTGTAAAATAAGGTTTATTTTGAGATATATAAATTAAAATTGAGTATTTTTCATTCAGAGTTCTTTCATTCTTCTATGTAAATTTTAGCCCGGAGTGGGCAAGTTGGTGGTGTTACACTCCCGTGCCTCGGAGTTAAGTTACGTTAAGTTGTCGGTTCCGATCACTACCATCAACATCTAATAGTGTTTGATAATAAAATGTAACATTATCATCCTAAGCCAACCAACCTTCATTGGAGCAGCGTGGTGGGTGTACGCTCCATATCCCCCATAGATAATACACTATATACTGAGATAGATGTGCAACTCACTTTATAATTTTGTTAAGATTGAGTACCCATTGTCAGAGATGGCGCTGCCAGTATGAAGTAATGAGTAACTTATATAGGTATATAACTATTTTTAACAGCAAAATATGGAGAGTAGAGGTAAGGAGGACAATCTTATATGGGAGAAAAGTTGAAAAAGTGTCCAGTTGTATGCGTTAAATAACAGTTCAAAAATCCTCCACAATGGAGCTGGTGGATGCACAGGGTATGGTATGAATGTAGCAATCGTAGATGAATTGAAGTATGCCGAGTTAAAAAATTTAATGTCATTATCGACTAAAGTAGTTAATTATTGAGAACTTCAACAACTTACGTTGTACAAAATATTGTGGTAAATATAACCTTACAGAATTATAACCAATTTCAAAAAAAATGATTTCAAAAGTTTTATTTTGTATTTGGCGCTTCTTTTGAAAGTTACCTTGATGCAACTGTGGCGCCATCCTAATTTAATACATTTTGACGGACACTTTTTATATACACAGATTGTCCTCCTTACCTCTACTCTCCATACAGCAAAAGAAAATATTTCTTTCATTTTTTAATATGAGAACATTGTCATGTAATCATGTTAAAAACAGTATTAGAAATATTTCCGTTTACTCTCAAAGTGACTGAAAACTTGAACTAGAAGTAGGAACGGGGAAGTAAAAGATTATGTAAAATACGTTACCAACAATAAATTTTTTCTTTTTATGTTTTGTGAAATAATTTAGTGCCTGTATTTTCTTTTCATCATTATTGCACACATTTGTTTGCCCTCTAAGAATTCTGTCGACATTAGTACACCAGCTGTTGAGCATAATATTTGTTATAATATCTACAAGGTAATGTTGTACCTGTGATTTATGATCTACACAAATAAATTCTGATAAATTGCAAAATATTTTTAAAACTTCTTTAATTTTAGCCTCAAGTTGATTTTGTTCTGGCTGATTATTGAAATAACTTTGAATAATTTTGCACATATCATCTAGTGACAGTAGTGACCCATAGACAGTAGTCTTTAATCTATGGTAGTGACCGCTAGCTCAACGTCAACGGACAAAGTTCAAAAATAGACGTTCGTTTAGAAATCAGTATAAGAAAGAATATAATTTATTGTCATATATAATTTTTAATTCAAATTATTAATTCGGATTAAAAATTATAAGTTCTTATTACATTACAAATACATAATCAGTAATATATAACTATGAAATAATTATTTTTACTTTTCTAACTAGCTCCATCTAGCAACATTCATTTAAACCAGTATTCATGTTTCGCGTAACTGTTTTGTTAGATGGCAGTAGTGCGAATGAACATTTTAGAAGAACATAAATGTATTGAAGATTCACCACCCTGATATCCCCTCTCCTATATGGAGGGAGGCCTGGTCCTGTAGTAAGCCGTTAATAGGCTGATAATGATGATGTTGGAGTTAAGACCCACCACGCTGCTCGCTTTGATTGTTATTATTATTGACGTTCAATCTCGGATGTTGCTGACAGTGACAGTGGTCTCCGACTTTTTGAGGTGTAACACTAACTTCCTGACTCCTTAGAATTCTACTACAAATTTCTTAGAAAGAAAAATTCATTGTCTGATCCAGAATTTAAACCTAGGACTGGAGAAACGAGGCAGTACATTAAGTATAAAATATGTCAATTAATAGGATAAGTTAAATGTCTAAAAGTTATACCAGGCTCCAGACTCTCGCGAGGGTCCGACGCGAGTTTCAGCAAGTTGAGCCTTCTAGAGTGCGAGTCATCTCCCAGTGTTGTTTGTTACGGCTGCGTCTAAATCTATACTAATATTATAAAGAGGTAAAGTTTGTAAATAGAGATCTTTGGGGCTAATCTTCGGAACTACTGATCCGATTTAAAAAATTCTTTCACCAGTAGAATGCTACGTTATCGGTGAGTGTCATAGGCTATATTTTATAATTGTATTGTATATGTTAACCGAGTTATCACAGTTTTTGTCGCACAAGTCGGATCGCAAGTCTGTTAAATTGGCTTTATGCGCATGCGCTGCCTTAACTACTGAGAATAAGCAATGTATGGGGACTTTATGTATCTTAAAAAGTTCTACAAAAAAGTCCGCGACAGCATTTATCTATCTTTTAAATTTTAACAGATTTAAAACTTTTTGTGTTTTAAAAAATCATTTACATCATATGCTTACGTTTACGTCATCATTTATACAACTAAAATTAAATCCTTATCAAAACTAATTATTTAGTAATTACAATGATATTATAGAGATAAGATTTGCCTTTTACAGTATGTTAATTAGTTATATATATACACACACCGGCATATTTAGTGGAATATAAAAAAAGGTTTGATATTAGTATCATATAAGGTTTTTGGCTGGTTTATACGTAATTTAATTTAAAAAGAAATATTTTAAAACTAAGAAAACAACTGAACATCACATTTTATGCAATTGTTTTATTTTTATTCAAATACTCCTTATCTGGAGGGAACTTCGAGTATTTCTTCCTTCTAAGTTTGATTTAAAATTTCATTGAAATACTGTTTTTTCAAGTATCTTTATCGTTAATAAAGTCATTAATTTTATAGTAACCTTTACTTAGTAAATGGCTCTTAACAAATTTTTTAAGCTTTTGTGAAGGCAAGTCCAGTACTCCCTTTGGGATGAGATTATAAAGTCGTATACACAAATGATTTTTGCACTCTGCTCAAGCGCAGTACCGGGGTCCGGGGAAACGATAGCGATCGTTATTATAACCGCGATGCGTAACGCCATCTACACGAAGATGGTATGAAATTCTGTTTGTTACCATTTGACTAACATTCCACCACTCTACATGCAGACTACTATTTTTTTTTACTTCGAGTTAATACTACCTGGTATAGTTTCAACGGGAAGGAAATTATTAAAAATAAATACATTTTTGTGTGTATGAGAAGCTGCAGCTCCTCAGCGCACCATTGGGCTCGCAGCTGACTAGTATGCTAGGGTGGGGTACAACAACACTGTCGAGAACAAATTACTGACGAATATTCCTGACTCAGGGACAGGGCATAGGCCATGGGTCTACAGTTCCCCTATGCAAATAAACACGGATATTTAAGTTATTCCGAATTTGTACCGGGCCGTGATAAGAATAACGTCGATATGCTATAAATATAAGTTTAGCTAAGTGTAGGTATTTGTTGACATTGTGCTTATTATCAGCATATTCTTAGTACTTATAACATTTTATACTATACAGGACGTCCCACGGCTATCCCACATGGAGGGAAAGTTACTTAATTATTGTAGACGTAACATTTTACTGAAAGAAGACTTTATTTTATTTTTAAAAACAGTTTGAATCGGTATGATAAAACTACAGTGTGATTTTTTCTCGCATAGGTACCGGGTTTGAAATCCAGTACAACCAGGCAATTATTTAAAAATGTAAGAATGCTGTTCAAATTGTTTTTTAAAAAAAAATTTAACAAACAATAGAACCGACTCAAAGCGCACTTAAAAGTAAAAAATAACTGCGTCATTCAGTTGCTTTTATTTACTTAAGCATATCTATGAAGTCGGTGCCAGCCAAGTTTATTTAACGTAGTAAAGCATTTTGTGGGTTCTATGTAACGTCCTTAAAGTAGAAACCTTGGCTAACACCGACTCCTAGACACATATAGTATACGAAACTAGTTGCCAAAAAGCTACCGATACTTACACAAAAACCAAAATCGCCGCAAGTGTGTCTATACAATTTGAAGAGTTCCTTCAATTTTCCCAGGATATCATCATCAGATCCTAACATGATGACTATGGGACCAAATAGGGGAAGTGTGCCCTTCCTAATAAAAACATAATTATCAAAATCGGACAACTTGCTGGCACCGACTTCATAGATATGCTTAAGTAAATTAAAGCAGCTGAATGACACAGTTATTTTTTACTTTTTAGTGCGTTTTGAGTCGGTTCTATATTTTGTTTAAAAAATTTTATAACTCGACTCGTTACTCAGAAACAATACCTCAAGATCGATCGATCGATTAATGTCTGGACCGAAGAGGCAGGAGGCAGTGAGTAAGTAATTGTAATCGTTGCGTTCCGCAATTAATGCTACTCGGCGACGGCTCCATCAAACATAACCTACCGCTCCCACCCCGCACCGCAACCGCCCCGCACCTCGTGCCCATGGAGACCAGATGTAGATAATTATGTATTCCGCGGTGACACGGAATAAACGTAAACAATGCATTTGTGTTCGCACTGCACCAGTATAACTCTTCGACCGTTGTTTGATATGCAGGTGTGGGCTCAGAGCTGTAGACAGTCGAGGTGTCACAGGAGGGGCTCAAGTCACGTGAGACACGTGGTTGGCACATCTTTATTGAAAATAAAAAATAATAAAAGTTCCTATTAGATTTTAACCCTAGTCGGTTTCGAATGCGTACCCTTTGATCGACCGACGACCGAACCGTCGAGGTGCTCGGTAACGAAATGACGCAAATGTATTAAGGTCAGAATAAAACGACATAATAATCTACAGATAATTAATATTATTTACATGTCAAATTGTAATTTGACGAATCATAATTATCATTCGTCTTCGCATAATTATCTCAAGTCAAATAACAAGTAGATAAGTTATGTACCTACCTACAGTAATAAATAATACATAAGATCGTGCCGGAGCCGCGGCTAGAGGCTAGAGTTGCGCTGTTTGCATAGCTCATGGCGAGTAAACATGCAGTGGAACAAACAGCGGCGACAAATAACAACACTGTCAACGCCTGTCATTAGTATTATAATTTATGAACTGACGGTGACAGCTCGCGCAAGAGCTGCGCACGTCCCGACACTGCCTACTGCGCATGAGAATTTATAATTTCAAAATATGCTAGGAGCTATACTCTATTACGGACTGTGCTGTGAATGCTAGAGACGCGACACGATGCGACAAGACCCAAGTGCGCATCAAGTCGCGGACCGCTACATGCTGCTACATAGGCCGTAGAGAAATGCCGTTGTTTTGATCGCGTTCGTCGCGTTGGCAGCTTCGCGTCGCGTCCTATTTGTCGCTCACGCAGGACCCTGTCAGCTGTAGCTGCACTCGAGCACTTGTACAAATCCGTTTCTCGCCGGACATCAGCCTGTTTTATTCACCGGAGACGCAGAGTCATGTGGCTTATTGGATTTAGGTTACGATATTATGATATATAGCATTAACGGTGTTCTACAGGGCCAGGCCTCCCTCCTTAGAGATGGGATATGATGCGTCAACCACGCTGCTGCAATGAAAGTTGGTGGACTTGATAATTGATATTTGTATAATTCATTAACGGTCACGGTCGGTGTTGATAATAGTATTCTTCGAAGCACGGGGGTGTAACACCAACTCCGGGAGCTGGCGCAGATCCAGGTCAGGGGGGGGGGGTTCCACGTGACAAGGTATGCAGAGAAGCGTTGCTGTAACTGTAACCGATTCAGTGCCTACCATAGATTAAAGACAACTAGATGGAGCCCATAGCGTGTCTACTCGTGAGACAGCAAGACAGCCTTATTGACAAGACACGTCAACATCTAAAGTAAGATAGTTTAGTAAACACATAATACATGAAATTTGCTAAAAAATAACATATCTAAGCTTTATATCATCAATCAATGAAGTTTATGCCTACTTACGTATGAAACGTAATTCCTTCGATTTTCCGTTCGCTGCGACTTTTGCAGCCGAAAATACTACAACCCACGATAACGTTTAAATTAATATCGTAACCGCAAAGTTATATTATTTATCAGCAAATTTAATAAAAAGCTAATAATTGCTCAGATGTGTCCTTTGTTTGTCACAAGCTCCACTCTTGACAAACAATAAAAATGAACACGCTGAAAGGGACAAAAAATAATCTTGTGTCACTTTCTAATAAAGGCCGAATGAAATAAGTCTGTCACGGTCTTGAACCTGCAGCCGCGTTATGACTCCATCTAGTAGTCTTTAATCTATGGTGACTACATACCTTTCTTATTTTTATACTAATAAAATTAGGAACGGTCTTTGTAACTTAATTGTTGTGCCTACCGTGTGTCACTTGTAATAAAAACAAAACTGAAGGCCAATTAGTTATTATAATACAACTGGAGCACGTTATAAATAGAAGGAAGAAAAACTCAGTTTTATTACAAACCACACACGATTCGAACTCAGGGCCTCGTGAGCGAAGTCCCAGACTAACCACTGGACTACTGAGGCAGTCATAATGTAGTTAGGAATCTACACCCATACTAAAGCCAAACTCAATTTATTGAGAATGCTTGTCAACAAACAAATTAAAAATGAAGGTAGAAACCTCTAGTCATTTTACACCTAATTTTTTAAGTTAACATGTTAATGACGAATTCATGACAATAAATTAGATTAGTAAGCTTAAAACTAATTAATATATTCAATATCTTTTAAATAAAATTTTATAAAAAATCAAAACATAATTTTGAATTTATTAGGCATAAAGCGTGTTGCATTTCCTACCTTGATTTTAAATTTGTTTGTTGACAAGCATTCTCAATCGAGTTTGGCTTTAGTATAGACATTATGCAGATTGAAATTATAAAATCATCCAATTATTGATACCTACATACTAGTGTTTCTGAAACCAATATTTAAACGTGTTTAGGCGACACAAACACATTCGCATCTTCTGGTTTACCATTTATAACTAGACATAACGACTCCACGGAAGGCTTCATATTGCACCTGATGTTTGGTGATGATGCAATCTAATATGGAAGCGGGTTACCTTGTTAGGAATAGGATCATATCCTTACCGCTTTTGACGGCTGAGTGGCGCAGTGGGTAGTGACCCTGCTTCTGCGTCCTAGGCTGTGGGTTCGATTCCCACATCTGGAAAATGTTTGTTTGATGAGCATGGATGTTTTCCAGTGTCTGGGTGTTTATCTACATATTATAAGTATTTATGTATAATCCTAACTAATATTATAAATGCGAAAGTAACTCTGTCTGTCTGTCTGTCTTGCTTTCACTCTACAACTACTGAACCGATTTAAATGAAATTTGGTACACAGTAAGTCTAGAACCTGAAAAAGGACATAGGCTACTTTTAATTGCGAAAAAAGGGTTGTAAGGGGTTAAAGGGGGGATGAAATGTTGTATGAAAGCATCGTCATTTTGAAAGCTTAAGACCTATTTCTTAGGCAGTTGATTAGATATTAATAAATATGACATTCAAAGCTTAGAAAAATTAGGCTGCCGTAATAACTAATTCCACGCGGACGAAGTCGCGGGCAAAAGCTAGTATATATATATATATATATAGGTATATTCATCAGTTATCATAGCACCCATAACACAAGCTACTTACTATAGTACGCTTACTTTGGGGCTATATAGCGATGTGTGAAATTGCCCTATAATATTTATATTTATCGTACAGGAACGCTTAATAGCTTGACGGCACGTCTTTGCCGTAGGATGGTAACTAGCTACGGCTATAACCCCCCACCAGCCAGACCTGACCAGTAAAAAAAATTTTTTTTTTATCGACTACAAGTTGGTTTGACTGCTATCACACCTGATGTTAATAGCCTAAGATGGAAGCAGGCTAACTTGTCAGGAGGGGGACGAAAATCCACACCCCTTTCGGTTTCTACACGACATCGTACCGGAACGCTAAATCTCTTGGCGATACGTCTTTGTCGATAGGGTGGTAACTAGCCACGATGAAAGCCTCCCACCAGCCAGACCAAGACAAATTAAGAAAAATCTCAATCTGCCCCGCCGGGAATCGAACCCAGGACCTCCGTCTTATAAATCCACCGCGCATACCACTGCCACGGAGGTCGTCGCCACGACGAAAGCCTCCCACCAGCCAGACCAAGACAAATTAAGAAAAATCTCAATCTGCCCCGCCGGGAATCGAACCCAGGACCTCCGTCTTATAAATCCACCGCCAATACCACTGCGCCACGGAGGTCGTCAAAATTTAAACATTTCCATTAATAATTCCACCACGCAAAATTACCAAATTGCGTATTACTTAAGCATTTGAAAATTGTTATCTGAGAGCATTGTTTCCAATACACAGATGAACTTCGGTAATGTAGATAACCTAACAAACATACATACATACATAACATCACGCCTCATTCCCATATAATCACCTTATATAAATTTTTCGTCTATTCTCTCTACATGCCAAAACCATCTCAGCATCCCTTTCAAATTCAAATAACCCAATATTCACCATCACCATTATCATCCAAACAACGGCCCATTACAGGGTCAAGCCTCCATGTAGAAGAGGGGATATGGAGCGGAGACCCACCGCGATGCTCCAATGTGGGTTGGCGGGCTAAGCGTGTTGATGTTTCATACATTAACGATCACTGTCAGATATCGACCGAGACCGACGGCTAAACGAGGCACGGGGTGTAACACCACCAACTGATTGACTAAAGGCTTTCAATTTACTGGAAACTTCATAGGAAAAAAGAAAAGCTCAGAGTAATTCCACACAACCCGAGCCAGGATTCGAACCTTGTAAACCTGTGATCGAAGCCGCATAGGCCAACCACAAGACCAAGAAGGCAGGCACAATGTTGAAAGGTACATAATTGTATGGAATCGCCGGCGCGTGCGGTCGACTGGCCACTGGCACCATCTCCGCTCATGACAGTCGAGCTTACAGCTGACCTGCGGACAGACAAGTAGTCAGTGGCCCGCTGTACAGCAGCTGGAGCCGCGCAGATACGCTATCGCGGCGATAGCCTCCGACCCGCCCTGCGCGGCTGACGCAACCGACGCGCGGCAGCTTCTAATTATAATATTATTGATCTTTTATGTGCGCCCTCGCCGTAACTGTTCTCATACAAATCAAACAGCGGTCGAGTGTGAGTGCGGGCCTATTCCTGCCGAGCAACGGTTGCCGCCCACCGAGCACACTTGCCGACCAGCTCACGCCCTGGCAGCGGTATGCCCGGTTGATTTGTAGCCGTAGGTCCTGAGTTTGAATCTTAGCTGGGCCTACATAGCAAGCATGACAAATTTAGCAATAACCATAATAGCAATCCGTACAACGATCGATGACGACTGGTCATTGGTATGAAGGCGATGGCAACCCCTAAAAAATCCTTTAAAACCTAACCCTATAAGAAAAAAAATTATAAAATGTATTGAAAATCTGTTATTTTATCTGTTATTACACTGTAAAAGTAAATATAGATTTGTACTGTGCATATCTATACTAATATTAAAGAGGTAAAGTTTTTAAGTTTGTAAATAAAGATCTGTCGAGGCTAATCTTCGGAACTACGGATTCGATTTTAAAAATTCTTTCACCAGTAGCATGCTACGTTATCGGTGAGTGTCATAGGCCTTTATATTTGTATTGTATATATTACCCGAGTTATCACAGTTATTGTTGCGCGATTCGGACTGTGAAATTTATTAAATCGGCTTTATGCCCGTGCGCTGCCTTAGCTATTGGATATAATTGAAAACGTTGTATGAAAACTTTATATTTATTTAAACCCCATATTTTTACACTTTTCTAAAATGTTAGATTCAGTAGGTTAGTTTATAAATTTCGTGAAAGAATCTAAGTATTTTCTTGAATAATTAGGAAAGTTTTTATTTTAAAAAATATTTAACCTTTTTCATCGTACTACTGTTACAAAGACGAAAGTTTGTGAGTGTGTATGTTCGTAACTCATTCAAAACTAACTGAATGAATTTTAATGAAACAACAGTAATTACATATCAGAATAACACATAGGCCACGTTTAATCCTAAAATTCCTCTTCCTCTAGTGTGATACATACCTATTAAGTTCGGATTTATTCTTTTTTTAGATTTTTCCGTAATGTTCCACATTAAATTACAGTCAACAAATGGGTGATCTAGTACTACAACTGAGTGATTTACTAATATATTAAAACAAGGTACAGTCCACCCACTCACGGATGGTTTCGAGTACGTTATTCAAACAAAATGTTTTTTTAAACGGATTCTTAAATAATTCAAATATAGGTGAACCGATTCCAGCGATCTCTACAGGAAGTTGCAAGTGACAATTCATATTGAATATGCATAATTATTGTGTATGCTGTATTTATTCGCTCAGCGCTCTGCTGGTACAGAATATCACCAATAACACCAATAGTACACCTTTTTTTTTTAATGACTACAAGTTGGCCCTTGACTACTATCACACCTGATGTTAAGTGATGATGCAATCTGAGATGGAAGCGGGCTTACTTGTTAGGAGTAGGATGAAAATCCACATCCTTATCGGTTTCTACACGACATCGTACCGGAACGCTAAATCGCTTGGCGGTACGTCTTTGTCGGTAGGGTGGTAACTAGCCTCGGCGAAAGCCTCCCACCAGCCAGACCAAGACAAATTAAGAAAAATCTCAATCTGCCCCGCCGGGAATCGAACCCAGGACCTCCGCCTTATATATCCACCGCGCATACCACTGCGCCACGGAGGTCGTCAAAATACCTCATATCTTATTTAGTAGATAAATTATACAAGTGCGTGGAGCAATTCAATTTGTTATGTTAGGCACGACTGGTAGCCCCCCGGGGCTTCGAGCAATGTTGTGTGTTTAGATATCTGTTACTCAATCACGCTTACACAAAAAATAGTACTATCAATAATTATTTATTTATTACATACATAGGTAAGTATCTGAATGTGGGCATGTCAAGTTGTTTCGACAATGGTACCTACTAAGTTACCTTTTTTAGGGTTCCGTACCTAAAAAGGAAAAAACAGAACCCTCACTTCGTTGTCCGTCCGTCTGTCTGTCAAGGCCCTTTTTCTCAGGAACGCGTAGAGGTATCAAGCTGAAATTTATATCAAATACTCAAATCTGCTGCCCTTAGAGTCGTGAAGAAATCAAGCTTCTAGGCCAAGGTAATCAAAAGATACAGCCGTTTATGTAAAAAATTTCCCCAATTTTTGACACGGTCAAGTAAAATAAAACCTAACGGGTAGTTCCCATAAGCTTAGGATCGTACAATTTGGTACGAAGTAACGTTATATAGTAGGATAGATAATGAAAAAATTACGAAAGATGTAAATTTTTAATTGCATCGTATAATAATGATGCTTTTAAAAATTTTAAGCTTATACCTTTTCTCATAAAATCGTAAAGGTATTAAATTGATATGTATATCAAATACTTGGGCCTGTAAAACCTTTAAACTATAACAAAATAAAACAAAAGTCAACACAGTCAACACGCATATTTAACTCTCTATCTACTATTCGCAGCTAGTCCTAGAATCTTGAAATTTAATTCCGAAAACCTTAAAATTTACGGAACCCTCGGTGCGCGAGTCCGACTCGTACTTGGCCGGTTTTTTGTAAAAAAGAAGCCGATTCTAATCTATTAAAATTTTTTAACAAGAAATAGAACCGACTCAAAACGCACTAAAAAGTAAAAAAATAACTGTGTCATTTAGTTGCTTTAATTTACTTAAGCATGTCTATGAAGTGCCAGCCAAGTTTAAGAAACATTTATTTAACGTAGTAAAGCAGTTTGTGGGTTCTAGGTAACAACATCACCAACCTTCGTTAGCACCGATTCGTAGTTCTTAAGTACTTAAATTAAAGCAACTATCTAAATGACGCAGTTATTTTATACTTTTTAGTGCGTTAGTCGGTTCTATTTTTTGATAAAAAAATTCATTTCTTACTTTTTAGTGATTTATCGCCACGTAACGAAGTCGTACTTATACTCTCATATTATACGGCACTAGTTGCCAAAATGCTACCGATACTTACACAAAAACCGAAATCTTAATACTTCTAATCTAAATACACAAAAAAAAGAGTTCCTTCAATTTTCCCAGGATATCATCTTCAGATCCTAACATGATGACTATAGGACCATTTTGGAAGTGTGCCCTTTCTAATAAAACAAGAATTATCAAAATTGGACAACTGTGTAAAAAAGTTATGCGTGGTTATACATAAAAATAAATACGTTTCGAATTGAGAACCTCCTCCGTTTTTTAGCCAGTTAAAAATAATTGTGTTTTTTATTAAGTGATAGACATAGATTAAAGACTACTAGATGGAGTCATAACGCGGCTGTAGGTTCAAGAGTGTGACAGACTTATTTCATTCGTCCTTTATTAGAAAGTGATACAAGATTATTTTTTGTCCCTTTCAGCGTGTTCGTTTTTATTGTTTGTCAAGAGTGGAGTTTGTGACAGACAAGGGACATATCTGAGCAATTATTAGCTTTTTATTAAATTTGCTGATAAATAATATAACTTTGCGGTTACTATATTAATTTAAACGTTATCGTGCTATGGTGGGTTGTAATATTTTCGGCTGCAACAGTCGCAGCGAACAGAAAATCGAAGGAATTACGTTTCATACGTAAGTAGGCATAAACTTCATTGATTGATGATTTAAAGCTTAGATATGTTATTTTTTAGCAAATTTCATGTATTATGCGTTTACTAAACTATCTTATATAAAGTAATATTTCGTATTTTACGATATTTTAAAACATAACGTTTTATGATGTACTTTAAATGTTGACATGTCATGTCAATAAGGCTGATTTGCTGTCTCACGAGTGGACACGCAATGGGCTCTATCTAGTAGTCTTTAATCTATGGTGATAGATAAATCAATAGAATTCAAATATCGAATCGGTGTCATCCAAGGTTAACATAAGCATATTAACGAAGTATTGAAGTACGAATTAAATTTATTTTCATTCGTCAACCGAACTTGTACGAGTTTCACTTTGAAGTACCTAGCTGGTGTACCAACAGATGACTCAATAAAACAGATTATAGTCAATACGTTAATATAAAGATTTAAACTTCCTACTCTTAAAAGTTGCTTAAAAAATTATCCCGCAAGATTTAGACGAACTCGGTGCCTTCTTTTTTGACATTAGTTAAAAAATATTTTTGAATAAGATTGCGTTCAGATTCATAGCGAGTACAGAATATAACCGGTGGAGTTGGAGCTTCGACGAGTTAATTCCGGCGCCGCGTGTACCGCCGCCACCCGCCGTGTGCCCGCGCGCTGCAGCTTCTGAATGAAGTGACGTCACGAGCCGCGCAGGCGGCCGCACTCGGCGGCCTTGGACCCGCCCGATTTCTGGTATTTGCGTTACTGCAGATAGTGCGGGGCCGACAGAGCGCCAGCACGCACTCGACTCGTTCCTGTCTGCGACGTCATCACTGTAAGCTCTGCGAGTCAGCCGCGCTTCGTATTGTACGGAAGAAACTTGGTGCAGTTGTACTCAGCTTACATTATATTGAAAGTCTCCCAGCGGGCGCAGAGCCGCCGACACGCGGAAGGTCGCGCGGGTGGCGCAGCGCGGCCCGCTCACTCCTTATCTAGCAATTGATCTATAAATTATTATTTCCTCATTTACATAACGACGTTCTCCAAAGATCTCAATGTCGTCGACCTAAGTCTATATTAAGAAATCTAATGTGTACTACGACGCAGACAAAAACTACATTTACATGCCGGCCTCCCGCGTCCGCACCGCGGCGCCTGCCGACAGGTCCGTCGCTGAAACAATATGCAAGTAGACCACATTCCACCCAGGGCGGCGCGATCACCTCAACACACACCAGGAAACGACGAGACATCCGGGGCTGGATGTACCACCGCCGAGCCGACGGCCGCCGGCCCGCCGCATGCGTGCGGCGTCAGTTCCGTGCAGCGACATGTTCCTCAGGACGCTCCCCGCGGCGCCAGGCCACACATGCTCGCACAAGACCTTATCACTGATCACTCGCTTACACTTTTATTAGATAGGTATCATTGATTTCGTGGATTAAACGCATTAGGCGTTCGTAGGTAGCCCGACTGCTCGAACGAATGTACACGAGTACAATACGAAACGTAATATGTAGATAGGTAAGTACCTAATCTCTATCCACCAATAAAATATAATTTATAGTCAAATAAGGAAATAATAAATAATTATGAAAAGTAAAATTAGGTATTGATAAGTATCTAGTAATAATAATAGGTACGTGCCTGTGTAGGTCTGTCTGTCTGTCGTACCGGTGCGCGAGGGCCCGGCGCCGGCGCTCCGGAGGGCGCGTTCCGATACGCAAACACCGGCGGCGGCCGTGGCGGCGACGACGGCGGCTCAGTCCGCGAGCGGCGTCCGTCCCGTCGTCTCGTCCGCTGTGCGCCGTTCCTGCTGCCCTGCACCATGCCCAGCGACGGTCAGTATCCGCCGTCGCCCGCGGGCCCGCGCCCGCACCGGCCGCCGCTGCCTGCCGGCACGCGTGCGCGCGCGCCGGACCAAACGAACTGTGGATTCCGTCAAACTTCAGAAAGCCCCGTGACAGTGAAATAATTTCGATTCGCGAGTTTTATCCGACGGCGGGCGCGGGGCCATCCACGACTATTTATATTTTTGATCGTTTGTTATTTAAATATAAATGTGCTAACAAAATAAAAATTCAACGCGCGCTTGTCGCGTCCGTCGCAGGCATGGGCGTCATCGAAAAATAAAAATCCTTTGCGATGGATCGTTTAGTATTTGAGAGATCCATCTTCCGATCGCGTCAATAATATTCAGGTTCTCAATTCGCGAACGTTGCGCCTTCACTCACGCGAAATTGCCTTTTGTATAAAAACCTCCATGTCAATATTTTACTAAATACGACATAGCACTGCGTTAACTGCTGTTTAAATAGTAAATAAAACTAAAATTCTTTTATTTAATAATTATAAGTATCAGTGGATTGCTTAAATCTGCTTAACACTTGTATTAGTAAGGTAAATGTTTAACAATTCAAGAGCAATGGTATAGATACTGTCGGTGGAGCCCGGCTGGGGCTGCTAACGCCACCCGCTGGGCCGCAGCGAATGGCCCGAAACCGGAACTGAAATATTTCGTTATCAGCATGTTAACAACCCCCTAGGAGGGACCAACAACAACCCACTAGGAGGGAGGCCTGGTCCTGTAGGACCAGGCCTCCCTCCTAGTAGGAGAGGAGATATGGAGCGTCGACTCACCACGCTGCTTAGGGTGTTAACATAGGTTTCTTACATTAAAGATCACTATCAGATGTTGTTGATGGTGACTGAAACCGGCGGTTTGAAGTGTTTTCCGAGAAATGAGGATATAAAACCATAGACTTCCCGACTCCGGGCTTGACTGAACATTTCTTAGAAGAAAGAAAATCAGACTTATTCCAAGTCCAGATGCAAGATTCGAACCCAGGACCCCGTGATCGGAGCCATGTCGGCTAACCACTAAACCAACGAGGCAGTCGTATCGTACGTATATATACTTGTTTATCTATTTAAGTACCTACTACCTAAATATTAGTACAGTTAATTAACAGTTAAAATAATATCCTTAATATATTTTTGAATTCAAAAACCGCGATAATCCGTCACTTGTGTTTCGTAGTGGTAATAATAAGCACTTGTGCGACTCGATGTTGTGCTGCGTGTTGCGTACTGCGCCGCCTCCGCCGCCTGGCGACTGTTTAAATAAAGTATTGACTACTTGTATTTGGACCTGTCGATGATTTAAATAACAAAATATTCAATATGCAATGTTCGTTCTCGAGTCGAGAGCGGGCCCCCCTCCTCCCCCCCCCCCTCCCCCGCCTAGCGCCTACGCAACTATTTATAATAATAATTTCAAAACTGCTACTGGAATTATTTAGGTACATAATTTTATTTTTATTACTGTTCTATTGGATTGTATACAATGTTACTACAACACTGACGGCGGTGCTTGGCACTTGGCACAGCGGAGGGCGGCGGCGTGCGCGCGTGGCTGCGCCGCTGGTGGCGCGCGCTGGTGAGCGAGCTGCTGGCCACGGCGCTGCTGGTGCTGCTGGGGCTGGCATCACTGCTGCCGAGCGGCACGCCGCTGGCCGCACCTGCCTTTGCCTTCGGGTTCGCGGTGCTGGTGAACGTGGAGGCGTTCGGGCCCGCGTCGGGTGCGCACATGAACCCCGCCGTGACGCTGGCGGCGCTGCTGTCGGGCCGCCTGCCCGCGCCCGCCGCCGCTGCCTACGCGCTGGCGCAGGTGGCGGGCGCACTGCTGGGCTGCGGCGCGCTCATGCTGCTGGCGCCGGGCTCGTTCGACGCGGCGGCGGTACAGCGCGCGGGCGGCCCGCCCGGCGTCACGCTGCCGGGCTCAGTGGGCGCGGCGGCGGCGACGCTGGTGGAGGCGGTGATGACCGGCATGCTGGCGCTGCTGTGCTGTGCGATCTGGGCGGCACACGACGACCCGGCGCACCGCGACCCCGCCGTGTCCGTCAAGTTCGGGCTGGCGATCGCCGGGTTGGTGTTCGCGGGCGTGAGTAGATATTGTCGAGCTCGTCACCTGGCCTGCGCTCGAGCCGCTCGCTAATGGATCATTGGTACGTTGCAGGGCCCGATGACCGGCACCAGCCTGAATCCGGCGCGTAGCTTCGCGCCCGCGCTGCTGCAGAACTCGTTTAAGGCCCACTGGGTAGGTACCGCCGCTCGCGTCAGCGCTGGGAAGCCGACGGCCGGTCTGTAACGCGCTCGCTGTTGCAGGTGTACTGGGTGGGCCCGCTGGGCGGCGCGGCGATCGCGGCGCTGCTGCATCGCTTCGTGCTGCTGCCGCCGCGCGCGCCGCCGCCGCGCGCCGAGGATCTGCCGCTGCACGACAAGCGCGACCACTGACCGGAGCGCGCCGCGCCCGCTTGCCGCCTACCGCCTGCCGCCGTACCAGCACGCGCCGATATGTTTATTGTTATTGAAAGTTGAGCTAAATTTGTATTTTTTCACCCCACTTACCTATCCTAAAACGGAAAAGCATTTATAGTTTGTCGGAAGATTCGCGTCGACAGTCGTGCGATCGGCGCGCTGTCGGTGTCGGCGTGTAACAACTATCACGGGTTATTTGGTTATTGCTATATGCATATGTAGGTAATACCTTCTTATAATAAATCTTTATTTTTTCATTGTTTTTATTTTACGAACTCTCGACTCGTACCTATATATTTCATAATTTTTAGTGATTGATCGACAACGAACATACGTGAAATCTACTCGAACTAAACCATGAGTACCAATATTCGCCAGCCACTTATAACATTCCGACGTCCCTGCAAATGTGCTTATACAGTTTGAAGAGTTTCCTCGAGTTTTCCAAGATATCATCGGATCATGACTTTGTAAACTAAACCACCTGGATACTATAACCCTTTAAACCAAAAATAATTTATCAAATCGGTCCAACTGTCTTCGAGTAGCTAGGTACACTTTAACCGTAAACAGCTAAAGAGTACCCTTAACCGTACTTCGTCTTCATCACCAGACCAGAATAACAGTCACGATCTATATTATATTATTATAGGACATATAAGTATAAAGTTCTCGTCAATACAAATTAATCAACAATCACTAGGTAACTTTTGTAAACCGTTGAAGAGCTCCCTTAACTGCCCTTTGTCTTCATCACCAGACCCTTAATGACAGTCACAGCCCATCTAAATGTAAAGTTCTCATCGAGACAAATTAATCAAGCCCAAACACAAGGTACGTAACTGCAGTAAATCGTTGAGGAGTTCTCCTATGTGTATTTCGGTTACATCATCAGATCAACTCCAGACCTTCATCAAATTGTAGTGATTTAAAGTTCTTAACGGAAAAATTAACAAATGTACTAGTTGTCCCTTCAATTTTTGAAAGTTAAATCCTAAACTAACTAAACTAAACTTAAATAAATTATTTAATAATCACAAGGATATTATAGAGATAAGATACTCCTTTTACAGTACTTTTTTTTACTAATTACTTACATAGTTTAGGAGATAATACAAAATTTCTAAAAAGCGCGATACCGCCGCTATTAAGTCCAAATTAAATTGAACTCTCAGTACGTACGAGTATGTACTGAATAGGGATCAGCATTTTGGTAAGGATATTCTTTCGGTGATGGGGTTGAGAATTTGATCTTTTTTTTTAATTTATTTGGCATAGCAGACCATATCTGGTAATTCTCAGCCCCTCTATCAACGGCCTAAGGAAATTAATTTCAGTCTGTGAACATTATGCTAATCAAATGGGCTGAAATACAATGTCAATAAATCAGAAATGATGTTCGGGTTGTGAGAAAGTTTAAATGTTTAGGACATATACGGAATGAATTACTGAGAGACGACTGTGATATTAAAAGGAAAAGGTGGGCACTCTCGGATCGTTGCAACATGCTAGCTCAAAGATTTGGCAAATGTAGCAAATCCGTCAAGAAGATAGAAAATACTTTATTTTCTGCGGGGAAAGAAAGATCTACCAAAACTACGTTTGTCCCCGCCTGCAGTTTATGGTACTGCAGGCGGGGACAAACGTAGTTTTGGTAGATCTTTTTTCTTGGTATTTAGAATTTTATATAGATATAGTGATCCTTGTTTTACTCTTTTCAGTTCATAACTTCTATGCAGTCGGGTTTTTTGTTTTTATAATAATAATTTTATTTAAGACTTATGTTTTAGTTTATGGTATAGAAATGAGACGGTACACTTTATGCCATTTTTTGTTAAAACGGCAATATAAACATGATATGATATTTATATTTTTGAAATGGTCTTTTTACAACCTTTCATTTGATACCCATATTGCTAAGATACACACATCCCCCTTTTTTTCCCCCATTTACAGCCGCCGTTTTGAAAATTTATATAGCCTATGTCAATACCACAATTTTTACAAATTCAACGACACCTCACATGTCAAAATCCGTTCAGTCGTTTAGACTGTAGCGCGTGCCGAAGAAATGGGCATACATACATACATACATACGCTCGAAAAACATAACCCTCCTTCTGACGCAGTCGGGTTAAAACTGGCGAGTGGCGTGTCGTGATGTGTGTAACAGTTTGTTTAGCATGCCCACTATACCGAATTATTTCATCATCATCATAATTAGCATATTAACAGCCTACTACAGAGACTGCAAAAGAGGGGAGCGAGATGGCAAGCTTAGCTTAAAGAATTAATTCTTAATTATTATTTATAAAAATTGCTAGCCTCATCAATCTAAGGCGTTAGGGTTAAGCTTCATGTGTCTGTAATTACACCAGTAATCATTTCCTGTAGGTCAGAACACGGCAAGACTTGCGACATGTCTCCTAGACATGTCGCAAGTATCTCTACCATTGCTACTTTCTGCCTACATTTCGAGCGAGTAGCGCGCATGTAAACGCAGCATAAACTGCGTAAGCAACTCTTTGACGGCGCGAAAACAGACACGGGCGGCGTGCCCTTATAGCGCGGCGTTGCCAAAGCTTTGACGATTATCGACTTTAATTGCCTATGAGAACAGTATTGTCAATTTTTCAAGAACAATGGCAAGATTATACCTGAGTGATTTCTACAAATGTGACTTATACAAAACTTAATAATTTAATTTTCACTTCACTTGCTCGGAAAAGTAGTTTTTGCTTGGCCAAATTAGGACACAAAAGTCATTGTTGCTGCCTAGACAGGCAAAGTAACTTTTTAAAAAATGAAAGCTTAAGCTCGGGGTTCAAAATGTTAAAAGTGAATATTGATATGTTTATTTAGTTTTTTGACATTTTCATTAATTTCAATTTCATACAATGGATAAATAATAATCAGGTAGAAATTTATTTCCATTTCGGATTATAAAAAGAATCATAAATAAATAAAATTAGAACACTAAAAAATTAATACGCACCAACAAAGATTAAATTACTCAAAGAGCTCATTAACCTTTGCATGTTCCATTATTTTCAAAAATATGAACGTCATCATCATCTCTAAAGATGAGATTTCTTTATAAAGTATTTATATTTTAATTATCTGTTTATTTAACATTAATATTAAATTCCATTTTGTATAAAATGAATAAATATTAAGTATCAATTTTTTATTTCGTTATTAATTTAAATTACATCATTATTAAATAAAATTATGATCATTATCAATAATGAATAATGAACAGGTATGAAGTCGAAAAAAAAATTAATAACACTCAATTGAATAATACAAATGTGGGATCGCCTAACAAAAATATTACAATTAATATAACACATTGCAATAATTTTACCCTTAAGTTTTAAATTACCGTGTTTAGTTTCGTATTATTATTAATAATAATAAATAAACGAATTCTTGTATTTTTTATTTCTTTTTGCATGGATCATTTTCCTCGCTATAGTGAGATGAAAAGTTGTGTGTTGCGCATGGCAGCAAATTATTTAACTTCTCGTGCATTGAATACCTCGCAACGCACAGGATTCAATACATGCACTTGCAATAAAAATCAATTTTGCTGCCTAGCATAACAAATAACTATTGTTAATATTTTATACTAAATAAGTTTTATATGTAAAAGCTGAGATTAAATTAATCAATAAATGAATACATTTATACTGGTATAGATGCGCCACTGGCGAATCAGTTTTTTAGGAGTTTACACGTCCTCTCTACTAGATGGCACTAGAATCTTTGCTTTCACATATAAACACACATATTTAGCGGAATATAAAAAAAGGTCCATAATTAAAAAAATATGGTTTTATTTTAAGATCTACTTACCTACTACACTTCTTTTGTTATTTAAAGTTTCATTTGTTTTACTTAGAATGAGATCATATTAAGAACAGATTTTGCGAGTAAAGGCTTTTTGTGAAAAATGGTACATTTTTGAACTTTTCATGTAACCGGGAAAAGTGAAAATTAATATTAAAATAACAATTAATTAAATTAGAAAAATGGTGATTTATATCGCGTATTCCTCCACGTGCTCTTATTAAAGTTTCTTCCCATCTAGGTATACTGAGAATGATGTTATCGATGGCCTCCTGGGATAGTCTCCGCCATTCCTCAACTACAGCGATTCGCAGTTCACCCATTTTGGCAGGAGCTAGAATTCTGGACTTAACTTTTCTTTTCAGCTGTCTTGGGTTCATATCCGGTAATCTCGCCAGCTACTCCATAACAGTGATATGCATATCATTAAGATAAGTTTGAGTTACGAGCGATATGCGGCCGAGCATTATCCTGCAGAATAACAAAATCATCGCCGATATATGGCGCAAACGGTACGACATTTTCTTGTAAAACTTCTCTGATATAGCGGTCTGCAGTCAGACCCCCTCTGTCAATCACTACCAAGTCTGTGAGAGCTCACAAACGAATGCCCACCCAAACCATTATTGATCCACCACCGTTTGCAATTGTAGTTTCAAAATTTGTCTGAATATATAGTACCTACCTATATATATTAGTGATGAGTTTAGAATTCTCTTAAATCAAATTGATGGCAGGCAAAGAATATACAGACGCAAAGGAGAACGATACAAGAATTAAGACATTAAAAGTATGGCACTGTCGCTCCCATGCGGCAAACTGCGCGTGCTTTTTGTCATAACTCACTGTGCTTGTCTGTTCCTATTATGTTAATATCATTTTTTGTGGCCTCGTCAAACGAAAAATCATAGATTTCAGGTAAAATGTTGTATGGGCTCTTGCCATTGCTCTTTGGAAGTTTTTAAGCTATTGTGTAGCTTCTATCGCGGGCCTTGAGCGTGGAGACCGAATCCAGAAATTCCGTAACGAAAAAACCTAACACCCTCTCAATATCAAAAACATAATATCAAAAGCACAATTTCGGCAACGACGTCATCGGGGAACGTGGCCTAGCGGTAAGGTGCTCTAAGTGCTCGGATTGCCAGAGAGACGCGGGTTCGAATCCTCGGGGTTCGATCGGGGGGTCATGGGGGTCATGACCCCCCTGGACTGGTCCTGTCGACCATTGATTAAAAAATGACAATTTATTTATCGATCCATTTTAAAAAAATTTTCGTTTCGCTAACAATCTCATTTTGTTGTGAAATCCGTCCTTAGGTAACGTCAAAATCGGCGGCCTATGACCACTGGGGATTCGTATTGCGCTTTTCATATTTTATATGAAGTGCGAATCAGCACGTGCCTTCGGCTGCGCCAAATCCTTCGCCCAGCTAGCCTCAGAGTTGCTCTCGTTTTCTTTCGGACCCTGCCCTGCGCTAGAGCTCTGCTGTCAGGGGTTTGCCCTTATCTCATTTCTTTTGCATTACTTCCTGCACCAGAGAACTGAGATGCCTCCATGGCTCTTTCAAGTTCAATGTAGAATCAGTGAAACCCCGAAAATTTGCGCGCGACCTCCGGTCTTCAACCTCCAGTCACAACAGTTTTCTCTCCCTTTTTTTCGGATCCTGCCCTGTGCTAGAACTTTACGATTCCCCCGTATTCGATTCATTTTTGATATGGAATCCGTTAATTCCACCGATTTTACCGCGCGACCTACGGTCGCGTGAAAGCTGCCCTGCTATCAGAGATTTGCTCTCCACTCTTTTTGATTACCTCTTGCGCTTCACAACTGTGATGCCTCCATACCTCTTCCAATTTTAATTTAGAATCAGTGAAACCTGAAAATTTACGCCAACATCCTGCCTCCAGCCACAAGTTTGCTCTTACTTTCTTTCAGATCCTGCCCTACGCCAGAGATCTACGATGCCCCCGTTCCCGTCTCATTTTTAATGTGTAATCCGTTACCTCAGATTTTGGCGCGTGAAAGGCTCAATTCAGTGATTTGGGGGGTTTCTGTTGGTTATTTCGAACACAGTTGTGTGTCTGAGCTTTTTGAGCGATGCTCCTGTGCCCGTCTTAAAATAGAATCAGTTAAAAATCCTGCTGCTACTGATATCCTAATAAAATTACGTACGCGTTGTAACGTGTGTCACTACTAATAAAACCAATAATGAAATTCACAGACATAAAATCACGGGCACAGTTACGAGTATAAAATGTTATGTACCATGATTATGTGACCCCCCTCCTGAATCGAAATCTGGATCCGCCGGTGCGTGTACTTTAGTAGGTACCAGCATTGCAAGCGCGCAAAGCCGGGTCGCTAGTAAAAAATAAAAGCGACTTCAAAACGCACTAAGAAGTAAAAAAATAAATTGAAAGCAAAAACCTTTTTTAAAACAAGCTTTTAGTTAAACGCTCTAAAAAGAAGAAAATAAATTTTGCTTAAAAATTTTAGCTATCAACTTATAACCTCATTATATTCAATTTACAATATCATAAAAGCTTATCGCGAGCTTTAATTAGCTATCTGTATTTAAATTGAATTTGAAAATATAATAAAATTAGCAGATCAATTTACATAATTGAATTGGTATTTACAAATCTGGCGACAAGCTTTTATAATAATATAATTTGAAACAAAGAATCTTTTCAAGGCACGCAGAGAAGTTAGTTCCCCTCTCTGTCATCCCATAGTAAGCACGCGTGACGCTCGCGTTCATGGATTGAGACCATTTCATGCGGCGCACTAAACCACCGGCAGCGGGAGCACTCACCCTTAGCTCTTCATCACATCCCCCGCACATGATGGCGGGGTCTCGTAAGAGTCCGAGCGTGACGATGACAACGGCGATATGTTAGTCCTTGGTCGTGCGCTTAATGATCTGCCGCCTCCACGTTGCATTATATTTATAATTTATTGACATTTACTGTATAATATATATATTTTATTTACTATATAACTTGATTTTTAACAATTTATTTCAATTTAAATATTTTATTTCGGATAAATTTTGCCCATGTCAACCGGTAGCAGGTGACATTAAATAAATACTTGGACCTTGCTCACGAGATTACCGGCATGTGAAATGTTGAGTCAACTATTATTGTTCCGATAGTCATTTCAGTCAATGGTCTTTTTGCGAAAAGTTTCGACCAACACCTTAAGAAGCTTTCGTTTAATTGTTGGATTAAGGGTCGGATACAGAAGGCAGTAGTCCTTGAAACGGCGCGTATTGTGAGGAGGTTCCTCACTCTGGAGCCCTGATCACCGGTTGCTTGGGCCCACAAAGGCCCCGCAAATCAAGCAGATTTTTTTTATAAATTTTTAATAGTTTTTTTTATATATTTTTGTATCAAACAAAACATTGTTAAAAATTTTTAAAAAATATGTAAATAAAAATAAATGAGAGAAATAATATAATTTGACTATAATGAGGTTATAAGTTGATAGTTAACAAACACTAACTACACTACACTACTAACTACTACTAACACTAACTAGTTAACATAATTTTAAATTTATAAGGTATAAAATGTGTTGAATTTTTTAGTTTGTTGACAAGCATTCTCAATCGAGTTTGGCTTTAGTATAGATGGTTTGTCCGTGGCTAGTTACATACCAGTACCACCCTGCTGGCAAAGACGTACCGCCAAGCGATTTAGCGTTCCGGTGCGTTGTCGCGCAGAAACAGGTGAGGATTTAATCGTGCTCCTAACAAGTTAGCCCGCTTCCATCTTCGATTGCATTATTAATTACCATCAGGTTTGCAGTCAAGGGCTAAATTGTAATAATTAAAAAAAGATCTATAATCTTGGGTAAAGTGTAACAAACATGGATATGGAGTGAAATTCATAAAATATAAAATTTTAGTAAAAACACAAAAGCTAGCGATATTATTTGACTTTATTTAATAAAAATAAATACAACTACACGAGACATGCTTCTGCTCGCGCGCGACTCATAAGCGCTTCAGGATGCGGCGCGAGTCGCGCTTGGGTTCGGTGCGGCGCGAGCGCTTGGCGCGCGGCGCGTCGGTGGCGGTGGCGGCGGCGGCGTCGGGCGCGTGAGTCGCGGCGTGGGGCGCGTCGGTCGCGTCGTCAGAAGCTGCGGCCGATGGGCGCGCGTGGATGTCGGTGTAGAGCTTGGCGCGCGCGAAGTAGTCGTCGTAGCGGTCGCGCAGCAGCGCGGCGGCGTCGGCGTTGAGCGCCGAGTCGGCGTTGGGCGCGATGAGCAGGCAGCGCACGGCCAGCAACGCGTGCGCCAGCCCCAGCTCGGGCCGCCAGTCGCGCTTCAGCGTGTTGACGCACACCTCGCCCGCCGCCGACACGTTGGGGTGGAAGATGCGAGTCACGAAGTAGGCGCGCGGCGGCGCAGCCGGGAACTCGCGGCCCAGCGCCAGGCGCACGCGGAACACGCCGCCCGCGTAAGGCGTGTCGGCTGCG
>CM067886.1:2504668-2524668 GCA_034621355.1 Mycalesis mineus
ACCTTCGATACGGTCCGTGGGGGTAGACGGTACACGAGTCATGTCGATGTCACCGTCTGCACCCAGGGACTGTTGAGAAGCGTCCGCGAATGGAAAGTGGACGACTCTGTGACGAGTTCGGATCACAGGGCAATACGTGTGGTTCTGGGCCTCAGGGTGCCCCCCGGCGAGGGCTCCCGATGGACAACTCGACGTTTCAACACCCGGAAGGCTGAATGGGATCGCTTCACCGAGGAAATGCGGAATGGTTTGACTGCCCGGGGCCTCACCCCGGAGCAAGTCAACCAAACCTCCAGTAGAGAGGAGATGGAGGTGGTGGTCTCCAACTACACTAAGTGTGTCGAGGGGGCGTGCGAAAAGACCATCCCCCCTCGGAGACCACCAAAGAAAGAGAAACGCTTTCCCTGGTGGACCGATGAGCTTGAAAGGCTGCGGCGCGAGGTGAACACAAAACGCCGCAAGATCCGGTGTGCCGCCCCGCGTCGCAGACAGTATGTAGTGGACAGCTACCTGAGTGCCAAGGCGGAATACGAGCGGAGGGCCGACAGCGCTCAGACCGAGAGCTGGAAAGCCTTCTGCTCGGCCCAAGAGAGGGAGTCTATGTGGGACGGAATCTACCGGGTGATGCGAAGGGCGTCGGGTCAACACGAGGACCAGCTCCTCGTGGAGGGGGGAGTGGTGCAGAGCCCGGAGGAATCGGTCGAGCTGCTGGCCGGAACCTTCTTTGCCGACGATGATGCGGGTGCGGATAGTGAGTCCCACACCATCATCAGAGGTAGGGCGGAACTGGTCGGTATGCGCTTACCGGGAGAGACCGACGACCCCCCGATCACCAGGGGGGAACTGCTCCGGGCTATGCACAGCTTCAACCCGAAAAAGGCGCCGGGTCAGGACGGATTTACGAGCGATATTTGCTGTTATGCAATAAACTCGCAAATCGAGCTATTTTTAGCAATCCTGAACCGGTGCCTTGACCTGGCGTGCTTCCCAGCGCCGTGGAAGGGGGCCGCCGTAGTGGTGCTGAGGAAGCCGGCGCGTCCAGACTATGCCCGCGCAAAGTCGTACCGCCCCATTGGATTACTCTCCGTCATGGGCAAGATATTTGAGAAAATCCTCTGTCGACGAATCCGTTGGCATGCCTTGCCCAGGTCCAATGTAAGGCAGTATGGCTTCGTTCCGCAGCGGGGCACGGAGGACGCGTTGTACGACCTCATGCAGCACGTCAGGGGCATCCTCCACCGGAAGAGGATCGCCCTGCTGGTCTCCCTCGACATCGAAGGCGCGTTTGACAACGCTTGGTGGCCTGCTATAAAGTGTAGAATGATAGAGAAAGGTATCCCCGTAAACATTAGGTGTCTTGTCGAGGATTACTTCAGGAACCGCAGCGTCACAGTCCACTATGCGGGGAGAACAGCGCGGAAGGCCCAAACCAAAGGCTGCGTCCAAGGATCCATCGGTGGACCCCTGTTTTGGAACATGCTGCTGGACCCCCTATTGGACAGCCTGGATAGGCCGGGCGCGTACGTGCAGGCGTTCGCGGATGACATCGTCTTGGTTTTCTCCGGGAAAACGGCCCTCGAGATCCAACGGGATGCCAACGCCGCCCTAGCCTCCGCGAGCGGCTGGGGTGTCGAGAACAAGCTTCGCTTCTCCGCCGAAAAAACGCAGGCAATGGTGGTGACGCGTAAGCTTGTTTACGACACTCCAGTTGTGCAGATGGGTGGCGTTGACATCTCGATGGTGACCGAACTCAAAATCCTCGGAGTCATTGTCGACAGTAAACTGACATTTAATGCCCATGTTGCCCAAGCCTGCAAAAAGGCAACGGCAATGTACAGGAAACTGTCGACAATGGCACGAGTGGAGTGGGGCCTAAACCCGGCGATTATCAGGACGATGTACACCGCGGTCGTGGAGCCCACGATCCTGTACGGCGCGAGCTCCTGGGCAAAAGCCGCCGAGAAGATCTCTGTGCAAAGAATCTTTGCTACCGTCCAGAGGGGTTTTGCACAGAAGATCGCCAAAACCCACCGTACGGTGTCGCTCAACGCGGCGCTCATACTGTCGGGTCTCCTTCCGCTGGACCTTAGGGTGGCGGAGGTGGCTCGGCTGTATGAGTGCAAGCGGGGACACCCGATTGATGAGCTGGAAACCCGCGAGCTGGAGGTGCGAGAGGCCTTCACGGAGGCCCCCCATCCCGCCAGCGAGCCAGACCTAGAATACCAGTGTCTGGAAAATATGCTCCCCGATACAGTGGCCCAGCTACAGCTACCCGTCCACTTGATCTACACAGACGGTAGTAAATCGGTGGACGGGGTCGGGGCAGCATACTCGTATTGGAGGAATGGGTCCGAGGTCCGGACAAAACAGATGAGGCTGGAGCCGGTATGCACCGTCTTCCAGGCGGAGCTTCTCGCGATAGCAAGGGCAACCGACCTTGCTGTCAAGAGGGGTTTCGACTGTTCGGCGGTGCTTAGCGACTCCCGATCCTCTCTGGATTTGATCCGGAACGCGGAGACGCGCCATCCCCTGGCTACCCATATTCGAAAGAATATTAGGGAGCTCATGGGGAATGGTAAAAACCTCCGGCTCTTCTGGGTGAAGGCTCATGTCGGGATCCCCGGCAACGAGCGCGCCGACGAGTTGGCTAGGCATGCGGCGGCCCAGTCCAGGATCGCCCCGGCCTATGACAGGTGTCCTCTCTCATACGTCAAACGGCGTGTGAGAGAAGGGACGGTCCGGCACTGGAACAGGAGGTACACCGAGGGGGAGACGGCAGCGGCCACCCGCATGTTCTTCCCGGATGTGTGGCGGGCGCACAAGGTCCTGAAGTGCCTCGACAGGACACCTACCTGGGCGCAAGTGCTGACCGGGCATGGTGGTTTCGCGGCCTACCTCCATCGCTTCAAGTTGAAGGGAAGCGCCGCCTGTGTGTGTGACCCTGCGGCATCTCAGACAATAGAGCACATCCTATTCGAGTGCCCGAGGCATGACCGAGACAGATACGACCTGGAATTAAGGACCAAAACGAAAATAAATGAACACACCATAGCGGATCTAATCGCAAATAAGCACTCCAGGCCGTATCTGGAGCGGTTTTGCCTCAAGACTGCACAAAAAGTAATAGTAGAAAATAAAACGAGATGATGCAACCCGGTAACCTCAGCCTCCGGCAAGAACAAGAATTAAAATACATAGATTTAAGGAAACAAAGAAATAAATATAGATATGAAAATTGTAGTAATAGATCATAAATAAATAAATAGAAAATAAATAAAAATGTAAAACATAGAATAAGGATTTGATGGAAATAAAGATTTTAAAAAAAGGTTCTTGCCACGCAAGAAGGGAGGCGTAAAAAAAAAAAAAAAAAAAAAAAAAAAAAAAAAAAAAAAAAAAAAAAAAAAAAAAACCTAACCTAACCTAACCTAACCTAACCTAACCTAACCTAACCTAACCTAACCTAACCTAACCTAACCTAACCTAACCTAACCTAACCTAACCTAACCTAACCTAACCTAACCTAACCTAACCTAACCTAACCTAACCTAACCTAACCTAACCTAACCTAACCTAACCTAACCTAACCTAACCTAACCTAACCTAACCTAACCTAACCTAACCTAACCTAACCTAACCTAACCTAACCTAACCTAACCTAACCTAACCTAACCTAACCTAACCTAACCTAACCTAACCTAACCTAACCTAACCTAACCTAACCTAACCTAACCTAACCTAACCTAACCTAACCTAACCTAACCTAACCTAACCTAACCTAACCTAACCTAACCTAACCTGAAAAACAAAAATAAATATTATTAAAAAGTTAGGTTTCAAAAATTTTATCAAAAATTTACAAGTTTTAACCAAATTTTCTGCTATTTTCTAAATTCTACAGTAATTGACTTGGCTTTGCACCCCTGCACGCCCTGGTGTGCGCGCGGGAGCAACTGCGTCGATAAACACAATTTGAATTTTTGGTCTGACCGCTCAGTACGTTCGAGGAACCGAACCTACCTAAGCGATACAAGTTTTGCATACAATTGATAGATTCTATCTCAAAATTTAGTTTATTTCACTTACCTTTGGTGCAAATCGCCGCAACTCTTCATCAGGGTGTCCTTCTGGCCCACCACGTCGCCCTGAAAAACAAAAATAAATATTATTAAAAAGTTAGGTTTCAAAAATTTCATCAAAATTTTACAAGTTTTTTCCAAATTTTTTCCAAATTTTCTGCTATTTTTACTAAATTCCCACAGTAATTGACTTGGCTTTGCACCCCTGCACGCCCTGGTGTGCGCGCGGGAGCAACTGCGTCGATAAATTTGAATTTTTGGTCTGACCGCTCAGTACGTTCGAGGAACCGAACCTACCTAAGCGATACAAGTTTTGCATACAATTGATAGATTCTATCTCAAAATTTAGTTTATTTCACTTACCTTTGGTGCAAATCGCCGCAACTCTTCATCAGGGTGTCCTTCTGGCCCACCACGTCGCCCTGAAAAACAAAAATAAATATTATTAAAAAGTTAGGTGCAAATCGCCGCAACTCTTCATCAGGGTGTCCTTCTGGCCCACCACGTCGCCCTGAAAAACAAAAATAAATATTATTAAAAAGTTAGGTTTCAAAAATTTTATCAAAAATTTACAAGTTTTTTCCAAATTTTTTCCAAATTTTCTGCTATTTTTTCTAAATTTCTACAGTAATTGACTTGGCTTTGCACCCCTGCACGCCCTGGTGTGCGCGCGGGAGCAACAGCGTCGATAAATTTGAATTTTTGGTCTGACCGCTCAGTACGTTCGAGGAACCGAACCTACCTAAGCGATACAAGTTTTGCATACAATTGATAGATTCTATCTCAAAATTTAGTTTATTTCACTTACCTTTGGTGCAAATCGCCGCAACTCTTCATCAGGGTGTCCTTCTGGCCCACCACGTCGCCCTGAAAAACAAAAATAAATATTATTAAAAAGTTAGGTTTCAAAAATTTTATCAAAATTTTACAAGTTTTTTCCAAATTTTTTCCAAATTTTCTGCTATTTTTTCTAAATTTCTACAGTAATTGACTTGGCTTTGCACCCCTGCACGCCCTGGTGTGCGCGCGGGAGCAACTGCGTCGATAAATTTGAATTTTTGGTCTGACCGCTCAGTACGTTCGAGGAACCGAACCTACCTAAGCGATACAAGTTTCGCATACAATTGATAGATTCTGTCTCAAAATTTAGTTTATTTTACTTACCTTTGGTGCAAATCGCCGCAACTCTTCATCAGGGTGTCCTTCTGGCCCACCACGTCGCCCTGAAAAACAAAAATAAATATTATTAAAAAGTTAGGTTTCAAAAATTTTATCAAAATTTTACAAGTTTTTTCCAAATTTTTTCCAAATTTTCTGCTATTTTTTCTAAATTTCTACAGTAATTGACTTGGCTTTGCACCCCTGCACGCCCTGGTGTGCGCGCGGGAGCAACTGCGTCGATAAATTTGAATTTTTGGTCTGACCGCTCAGTACGTTCGAGGAACCGAACCTACCTAAGCGATACAAGTTTCGCATACAATTGATAGATTCTGTCTCAAAATTTAGTTTATTTTACTTACCTTTGGTGCAAATCGCCGCAACTCTTCATCAGGGTGTCCTTCTGGCCCACCACGTCGCCCTGAAAAACAAAAATAAATATTATTAAAAAGTTAGGTTTCAAAAATTTTATCAAAATTTTACAAGTTTTTTCCAAATTTTTTCCAAATTTTCTGCTATTTTTTCTAAATTCCTACAGTAATTGACTTGGCTTTGCACCCCTGCACGCCCTGGTGTGCGCGCGGGAGCAACTGCGTCGATAAATTTGAATTTTTGGTCTGACCGCTCAGTACGTTCGAGGAACCGAACCTACCTAAGCGATACAAGTTTCGCATACAATTGATAGATTCTGTCTCAAAATTTAGTTTATTTTACTTACCTTTGGTGCAAATCGCCGCAACTCTTCATCAGGGTGTCCTTCTGGCCCACCACGTCGCCCTGAAAAACAAAAATAAATATTATTAAAAAGTTAGGTTTCAAAAATTTTATCAAAATTTTACAAGTTTTTTCCAAATTTTTTCCAAATTTTCTGCTATTTTTACTAAATTCCTACAGTAATTGACTTGGCTTTGCACCCCTGCACGCCCTGGTGTGCGCGCGGGAGCAACTGCGTCGATAAATTTGAATTCCTGGCCCACCCGCCCACCCTTTAACGTTGACCAAAGGTCTGGAGGCCTTCGGCAGTACCGTAGGGAGAGCCGGCCTTCTAAAATTTTGGAATTTAGTTAAATTGACTGTGGATATTGGACAAGGTGGGGCATCCACACCTTTCCATATAGTTAATTGACGGTGAGAGACTATTTACATCTCTCACCTATATACTTGAATTTATTGACGGTTGACATCTCCCAATCTATTTTATATTAATTTATATCCCTAGTAAACTATAACTTTTGACTGTTGGAAGACCTTTTACATCTCCCACTATAATTATTAATATTGACGGAGTTTTTACATTCCCAACTAATTTAACAAGTTACTTTTATAAATTATTGACGGATGGGAGACTATTTACATCTCCCAACCTAGAACTTATTAATTATATTGTTGTAATTGCTGTGGTGTGACAGTCCCCCCTATTGGGGACTTTAAATAGAAAATAAGTTTTAATTTGTATGTGACAGTCCCCCCTATTGGGGACTTAAACTAGATAGTAAGTATAGTTGTACTGAGACAGTCCCCCCTATTGGGGACTCTAAATAGAAATAAGTTTGTGTTTGTACTGTGACAGTCCCCCTATTGGGGACTCTAAAATTGTTGTGCCGTTTTTCTTGTTGTGATTGTGACAGTCCCCCCTATTGGGGACTCTAATATATTAATTAAGTTTAATTTATTGAATAAAAGGTTGCCGGGGGAGATGTCGCAGGTCACAATGAAAAACGTAAAAAACATCAACATCACACACACGGAGCGGAAAGAAGAAAAAAAGGAGGGGCCGAGCGGGACCACCACAGCTCAGGCTCAGTCAAAGCCCAGCACCCACACAGTGGAAAGCCCCACGGCTCAGGCGAACCGCCTCTATCAGACCGCGAAGGTGCAGTTGGTTTCGTCCGGGAACCTTAAGTCGACCATCAAGGAGAGCGTGTTGCACAGTCTCATGGACATGTACAACATCATTCTCCAGATGGACGACAAAAATAGGTCCCTGGAACGCCAACTGGCGCAGGCGCGGTCTGACGGAGAGCGGGAATGCCGAGAACTGGCCGCAGAAAAAGACAGACAAATAGAGGGGCTGGCCCGGAATATACAGGTGCTCGTCACGAACACCGAGTCCATCAAGTCCCTAATTAGCAGGGACGTGATGGACAGATTTGACGAGTACCCTCCGGGCCGAGCACTGTGTGGGAATGTTAAAAAACTGGAGGGCATTGTGGAAGAAATGAAGGAAGTGAAGATGATGACAGAGAGGACCAATAAGAGGATGGATGAAATAGCGGAGACGAGTGAAAGGATAGGACGAATGACAGACGAAGCATGTAAGGAGATGAAAGATGCGAGGGAAAAAGTGGACGCGGTCGGGACGAGGGTGGGAGAGGTGGGGGATAGGGTGATAGAGTACGGAGAAACCATCAGGGATACCGGAAAGGCCCTGGAGACCCTCAAAGCTCCGGCATCTTATGCCGAGGCGGCGAGAGCTCCAGGGCCCAAGACCCTTCCTCCGCTCCGACCGAACCACGCCTTGATCGTGTCGTCGCGCGAGGCGAAGGACACGAGTGAAGATGTGATAGGGAAAGTGAGAGAGGCCCTCGATGCTAGGAAAACGGGGATGAAAATCGAAAGAGTAAGAAAGGTGAAGGATGGGAAGGTGGTGATTCGCTGTGAGAGCAGGCCAGAACTGGAGAGGCTGGAAAACCGCCTCAAGACCAGGGACGGCCTGAACATCGAGCCCGCGGCAAACCGAGACCCGAGAGTGATAATGAAGAACATGTTCAACTACAACAAGGAGTCGGACATCATAGAGTCCCTAAGGACTCAAAACTCCAGGTTGTGGTTGGACATGGATCCGAGCCACTTTCGGGTAAAGGAAGTTTACCGTCGAAGGGCGCGAAACCCCCACCAGGCTCACGTGGTGCTACAAGTCTCCCCCCAGATGTGGCGTAGGCTCACAGAGGGGGGAACCATATACGTAGACATCCAGGGCCTGGTAGCCGAGGACCAGTCGCCGTTGATGCAATGTACCCGTTGCCTGGGGTACGGCCATGGTCGCAGGCACTGCAAGGAGACGGAGGATCTCTGCGCCCACTGCGGGGGGAAGCACGACCGAGCGAAGTGCCCCTCCCGCGTGGACGGGAGACCCCCTGTCTGCCGTAACTGCGACCGGGCCGGACTGCAGGAGACGGGACACGGCGCGTTTGACGGTGACTGCCCTATAAGGCAAAAGTGGGATGCCATCGCGCGGTCCACGGTGAGCTATTGCTAAGGGCTCCGCAACGGATCAAGTGCGAAAGAAGGAAGGACAAATGGGACGCTTTGTAGTATATCAGGCCAACCTCCAACGCGCCCGCCTGGCGACTCAGGAGTTAGTCATGTCCGCCCGCGGGGGCAGTGTGGGTGTCGCCCTGGTCCAGGAGCCGTACGTGGGCGCGGAGGGGCGGATGGGTAGCTTCGGCGGTGTCAGGGTGATACAGAGGGAACACGCTAGGACCAAACCCGTCAAGGCGGCAGTCTTGGTGTTCAGCGATAATCTGGAGGTTCATGTGAACCAAAAGATTATCACGGAGAACATCGTGGCTGTCGTCCTTAAGACGAGCAATTGGACCATGGCGGTTGTCTCAGTTTACCTTGAGCCCGCGGAGGATATCGAGCCGTACCTCTTGCAAATACGGGACTTCTTGGATCGGGTCGGCACAAACAGGGTCATCGTGGGCGGAGATTGGAATGCATGGAGTCCGTGGTGGGGGAGTGTCGAGGAGGACACCCGGGGCGAAACGCTGAGGGGCTTCTTTGACGACCTGGAACTGCACGTATTGAACAGAGGAGTCGTCCCCACCTTCGATACGGTCCGTGGGGGTAGACGGTACACGAGTCATGTCGATGTCACCGTCTGCACCCAGGGACTGTTGAGAAGCGTCCGCGAATGGAAAGTGGACGACTCTGTGACGAGTTCGGATCACAGGGCAATACGTGTGGTTCTGGGCCTCAGGGTGCCCCCCGGCGAGGGCTCCCGATGGACAACTCGACGTTTCAACACCCGGAAGGCTGAATGGGATCGCTTCACCGAGGAAATGCGGAATGGTTTGACTGCCCGGGGCCTCACCCCGGAGCAAGTCAACCAAACCTCCAGTAGAGAGGAGATGGAGGTGGTGGTCTCCAACTACACTAAGTGTGTCGAGGGGGCGTGCGAAAAGACCATCCCCCCTCGGAGACCACCAAAGAAAGAGAAACGCTTTCCCTGGTGGACCGATGAGCTTGAAAGGCTGCGGCGCGAGGTGAACACAAAACGCCGCAAGATCCGGTGTGCCGCCCCGCGTCGCAGACAGTATGTAGTGGACAGCTACCTGAGTGCCAAGGCGGAATACGAGCGGAGGGCCGACAGCGCTCAGACCGAGAGCTGGAAAGCCTTCTGCTCGGCCCAAGAGAGGGAGTCTATGTGGGACGGAATCTACCGGGTGATGCGAAGGGCGTCGGGTCAACACGAGGACCAGCTCCTCGTGGAGGGGGGAGTGGTGCAGAGCCCGGAGGAATCGGTCGAGCTGCTGGCCGGAACCTTCTTTGCCGACGATGATGCGGGTGCGGATAGTGAGTCCCACACCATCATCAGAGGTAGGGCGGAACTGGTCGGTATGCGCTTACCGGGAGAGACCGACGACCCCCCGATCACCAGGGGGGAACTGCTCCGGGCTATGCACAGCTTCAACCCGAAAAAGGCGCCGGGTCAGGACGGATTTACGAGTGATATTTGCTGTTATGCAATAAACTCGCAAATCGAGCTATTTTTAGCAATCCTGAACCGGTGCCTTGACCTGGCGTGCTTCCCAGCGCCGTGGAAGGGGGCCGCTGTAGTGGTGCTGAGGAAGCCGGCGCGTCCAGACTATGCCCGCGCAAAGTCGTACCGCCCCATTGGATTACTCTCCGTCATGGGCAAGATATTTGAGAAAATCCTCTGTCGACGAATCCGTTGGCATGCCTTGCCCAGGTCCAATGTAAGGCAGTATGGCTTCGTTCCGCAGCGGGGCACGGAGGACGCGTTGTACGACCTCATGCAGCACGTCAGGGGCATCCTCCACCGGAAGAGGATCGCCCTGCTGGTCTCCCTCGACATCGAAGGCGCGTTTGACAACGCTTGGTGGCCTGCTATAAAGTGTAGAATGATAGAGAAAGGTATCCCCGTAAACATTAGGTGTCTTGTCGAGGATTACTTCAGGAACCGCAGCGTCACAGTCCACTATGCGGGGAGAACAGCGCGGAAGGCCCAAACCAAAGGCTGCGTCCAAGGATCCATCGGTGGACCCCTGTTTTGGAACATGCTGCTGGACCCCCTATTGGACAGCCTGGATAGGCCGGGCGCGTACGTGCAGGCGTTCGCGGATGACATCGTCTTGGTTTTCTCCGGGAAAACGGCCCTCGAGATCCAACGGGATGCCAACGCCGCCCTAGCCTCCGCGAGCGGCTGGGGTGTCGAGAACAAGCTTCGCTTCTCCGCCGAAAAAACGCAGGCAATGGTGGTGACGCGTAAGCTTGTTTACGACACTCCAGTTGTGCAGATGGGTGGCGTTGACATCTCGATGGTGACCGAACTCAAAATCCTCGGAGTCATTGTCGACAGTAAACTGACATTTAATGCCCATGTTGCCCAAGCCTGCAAAAAGGCAACGGCAATGTACAGGAAACTGTCGACAATGGCACGAGTGGAGTGGGGCCTAAACCCGGCGATTATCAGGACGATGTACACCGCGGTCGTGGAGCCCACGATCCTGTACGGCGCGAGCTCCTGGGCAAAAGCCGCCGAGAAGATCTCTGTGCAAAGAATCTTTGCTACCGTCCAGAGGGGTTTTGCACAGAAGATCGCCAAAACCCACCGTACGGTGTCGCTCAACGCGGCGCTCATACTGTCGGGTCTCCTTCCGCTGGACCTTAGGGTGGCGGAGGTGGCTCGGCTGTATGAGTGCAAGCGGGGACACCCGATTGATGAGCTGGAAACCCGCGAGCTGGAGGTGCGAGAGGCCTTCACGGAGGCCCCCCATCCCGCCAGCGAGCCAGACCTAGAATACCAGTGTCTGGAAAATATGCTCCCCGATACAGTGGCCCAGCTACAGCTACCCGTCCACTTGATCTACACAGACGGTAGTAAATCGGTGGACGGGGTCGGGGCAGCATACTCGTATTGGAGGAATGGGTCCGAGGTCCGGACAAAACAGATGAGGCTGGAGCCGGTATGCACCGTCTTCCAGGCGGAGCTTCTCGCGATAGCAAGGGCAACCGACCTTGCTGTCAAGAGGGGTTTCGACTGTTCGGCGGTGCTTAGCGACTCCCGATCCTCTCTGGATTTGATCCGGAACGCGGAGACGCGCCATCCCCTGGCTACCCATATTCGAAAGAATATTAGGGAGCTCATGGGGAATGGTAAAAACCTCCGGCTCTTCTGGGTGAAGGCTCATGTCGGGATCCCCGGCAACGAGCGCGCCGACGAGTTGGCTAGGCATGCGGCGGCCCAGTCCAGGATCGCCCCGGCCTATGACAGGTGTCCTCTCTCATACGTCAAACGGCGTGTGAGAGAAGGGACGGTCCGGCACTGGAACAGGAGGTACACCGAGGGGGAGACGGCAGCGGCCACCCGCATGTTCTTCCCGGATGTGTGGCGGGCGCACAAGGTCCTGAAGTGCCTCGACAGGACACCTACCTGGGCGCAAGTGCTGACCGGGCATGGTGGTTTCGCGGCCTACCTCCATCGCTTCAAGTTGAAGGGAAGCGCCGCCTGTGTGTGTGACCCTGCGGCATCTCAGACAATAGAGCACATCCTATTCGAGTGCCCGAGGCATGACCGAGACAGATACGACCTGGAATTAAGGACCAAAACGAAAATAAATGAACACACCATAGCGGATCTAATCGCAAATAAGCACTCCAGGCCGTATCTGGAGCGGTTTTGCCTCAAGACTGCACAAAAAGTAATAGTAGAAAATAAAACGAGATGATGCAACCCGGTAACCTCAGCCTCCGGCAAGAACAAGAATTAAAATACATAGATTTAAGGAAACAAAGAAATAAATATAGATATGAAAATTGTAGTAATAGATCATAAATAAATAAATAGATAATAAATAAAAATGTAAAACATAGAATAAGGATTTGATGGAAATAAAGATTTTAAAAAAAGGTTCTTGCCACGCAAGAAGGGAGGCGTAAAAAAAAAAAAAAAAAAAAAAAAAAAAAAAAAAAAAAAAAAAAAAAAAAAAAAAAACCTAACCTAAAAAAAAAACAAACCTAACCTAAACCTAACCTAACCTAACCTAACCTAACCTAACCTAACCTAACCTAACCTAACCTAACCTAACCTAACCTAACCTAACCTAACCTAACCTAACCTAACCTAACCTAACCTAACCTAACCTAACCTAACCTAACCTAACCTAACCTAACCTAACCTAACCTAACCTAACCTAACCTAACCTAACCTAACCTAACTTAACCCGTCCTTCTGGCCCACCACGTCGCCCTGAAAAACAAAAATAAATATTATTAAAAAGTTAGGTTTCAAAAATTTTATCAAAAATTTACAAGTTTTTTCCAAATTTTTTCCAAATTTTCTGCTATTTTTACTAAATTCCTACAGTAATTGACTTGGCTTTGCACCCCTGCACGCCCTGGTGTGCGCGCGGGAGCAACTGCGTCGATAAATTTGAATTTTTGGTCTGACCGCTCAGTACGTTCGAGGAACCGAACCTACCTAAGCACCTAACCTAACCTAACCTAACCTAACCTAACCTAACCTAACCTAACCTAACCTAACCTAACCTAACCTAACCCAATTGATAGATTCTGTCTCAAAATTTAGTTTATTTTACTTACCTTTGGTGCAAATCGCCGCAACTCTTCATCAGGGTGTCCTTCTGGCCCACCACGTCGCCCTGAAAAACAAAAATAAATATTATTAAAAAGTTAGGTTTCAAAAATTTTATCAAAATTTTACAAGTTTTTTCCAAATTTTTTCCAAATTTTCTGCTATTTTTACTAAATTTCTACAGTAATTGACTTGGCTTTGCACCCCTGCACGCCCTGGTGTGCGCGCGGGAGCAACTGCGTCGATAAATTTGAATTTTTGGTCTGACCGCTCAGTACGTTCGAGGAACCGAACCTACCTAAGCGATACAAGTTTCGCATACAATTGATAGATTCTGTCTCAAAATTTAGTTTATTTTACTTACCTTTGGTGCAAATCGCCGCAACTCTTCATCAGGGTGTCCTTCTGGCCCACCACGTCGCCCTGAAAAACAAAAATAAATATTATTAAAAAGTTAGGTTTCAAAAATTTCATCAAAATTTTACAAGTTTTTTTCCAAATTTTCTGCTATTTTTACTAAATTTCTACAGTAATTGACTTGGCTTTGCACCCCTGCACGCCCTGGTGTGCGCGCGGGAGCAACTGCGTCGATAAATTTGAATTTTTGGTCTGACGACCGCTCAGTACGTTCGAGGAACCGAACCTACCTAAGCGATACAAGTTTCGCATACAATTGATAGATTCTGTCTCAAAATTTAGTTTATTTTACTTACCTTTGGTGCAAATCGCCGCAACTCTTCATCAGGGTGTCCTTCTGGCCCACCACGTCGCCCTGAAAAACAAAAATAAATATTATTAAAAAGTTAGGTTTCAAAAATTTTATCAAAATTTTACAAGTTTTTTCCAAATTTTCTGCTATTTTTACTAAATTTCTACAGCAATTGACTTGGCTTTGCACCCCTGCACGCCTGGTGTGCGCGCGCTCACTGCTATATAATTTGAATTTATTGACGGTGGAACCGACATCTCCAAATCTATTTTATATTAATTTATATTAGCTAGTAAAGTATAACTTTTGAGGAGAGACCTTTTACAATGGGAGACCTTTACATCTCCCAACTAATTTATCAAGTAGTTTAATAAATTATTGACGGAAGGGAGACTTTTTACATCTCCCAACCTAGAAATTATTATTAATTTAACTAGCTGTAATTGTAATTGCTTGTGGTGTGACAGTCCCCCCTATTGGGGACTTTAAATAGAAAATAAGTTTTAATTTGTATGTGACAGTCCCCCCTATTGGGGACTTAAATTAGATAGTAAGTATAGTTGTACTGAGACAGTCCCCCCTATTGGGGACTCTAAATAGAAATAAGTTTGTGTTTGTACTGTGACAGTCCCCCTATTGGGGACTCTAAAATTGTTGTGCCGTTTTTCTTGTTGTGATTGTGACAGTCCCCCCTATTGGGGACTCTAATATATTAATTAAGTTTAATTTATTGAATAAAAGGTTGCCGGGGGAGATGTCGCAGGTCACAATGAAAAACGTAAAAAACATCAACATCACACACACGGAGCGGAAAGAAGAAAAAAAGGAGGGGCCGAGCGGGACCACCACAGCTCAGGCTCAGTCAAAGCCCAGCGCCCACACAGTGGAAAGCCCCACGGCTCAGGCGAACCGCCTCTATCAGACCGCGAAGGTGCAGTTGGTTTCGTCCGGGAACCTTAAGTCGACCATCAAGGAGAGCGTGTTGCACAGTCTCATGGACATGTACAACATCATTCTCCAGATGGACGACAAAAATAGGTCCCTGGAACGCCAACTGGCGCAGGCGCGGTCTGACGGAGAGCGGGAATGCCGAGAACTGGCCGCAGAAAAAGACAGACAAATAGAGGGGCTGGCCCGGAATATACAGGTGCTCGTCACGAACACCGAGTCCATCAAGTCCCTAATTAGCAGGGACGTGATGGACAGATTTGACGAGTACCCTCCGGGCCGAGCACTGTGTGGGAATGTTAAAAAACTGGAGGGCATTGTGGAAGAAATGAAGGAAGTGAAGATGATGACAGAGAGGACCAATAAGAGGATGGATGAAATAGCGGAGACGAGTGAAAGGATAGGACGAATGACAGACGAAGCATGTAAGGAGATGAAAGATGCGAGGGAAAAAGTGGACGCGGTCGGGACGAGGGTAGGAGAGGTGGGGGATAGGGTGATAGAGTACGGAGAAACCATCAGGGATACCGGAAAGGCCCTGGAGACCCTCAAAGCTCCGGCATCTTATGCCGAGGCGGCGAGAGCTCCAGGGCCCAAGACCCTTCCTCCGCTCCGACCGAACCACGCCTTGATCGTGTCGTCGCGCGAGGCGAAGGACACGAGTGAAGATGTGATAGGGAAAGTGAGAGAGGCCCTCGATGCTAGGAAAACGGGGATGAAAATCGAAAGAGTAAGAAAGGTGAAGGACGGGAAGGTGGTGATTCGCTGTGAGAGCAGGCCAGAACTGGAGAGGCTGGAAAACCGCCTCAAGACCAGGGACGGCCTGAACATCGAGCCCGCGGCAAACCGAGACCCGAGAGTGATAATGAAGAACATGTTCAACTACAACAAGGAGTCGGACATCATAGAGTCCCTAAGGACTCAAAACTCCAGGTTGTGGTTGGACATGGATCCGAGCCACTTTCGGGTAAAGGAAGTTTACCGTCGAAGGGCGCGAAACCCCCACCAGGCTCACGTGGTGCTACAAGTCTCCCCCCAGATGTGGCGTAGGCTCACAGAGGGGGGAACCATATACGTAGACATCCAGGGCCTGGTAGCCGAGGACCAGTCGCCGTTGATGCAATGTACCCGTTGCCTGGGGTACGGCCATGGTCGCAGGCACTGCAAGGAGACGGAGGATCTCTGCGCCCACTGCGGGGGGAAGCACGACCGAGCGAAGTGCCCCTCCCGCGTGGACGGGAGACCCCCTGTCTGCCGTAACTGCGACCGGGCCGGACTGCAGGAGACGGGACACGGCGCGTTTGACGGTGACTGCCCTATAAGGCAAAAGTGGGATGCCATCGCGCGGTCCACGGTGAGCTATTGCTAAGGGCTCCGCAACGGATCAAGTGCGAAAGAAGGAAGGACAAATGGGACGCTTTGTAGTATATCAGGCCAACCTCCAACGCGCCCGCCTGGCGACTCAGGAGTTAGTCATGTCCGCCCGCGGGGGCAGTGTGGGTGTCGCCCTGGTCCAGGAGCCGTACGTGGGCGCGGAGGGGCGGATGGGTAGCTTCGGCGGTGTCAGGGTGATACAGAGGGAACACGCTAGGACCAAACCCGTCAAGGCGGCAGTCTTGGTGTTCAGCGATAATCTGGAGGTTCATGTGAACCAAAAGATTATCACGGAGAACATCGTGGCTGTCGTCCTTAAGACGAGCAATTGGACCATGGCGGTTGTCTCAGTTTACCTTGAGCCCGCGGAGGATATCGAGCCGTACCTCTTGCAAATACGGGACTTCTTGGATCGGGTCGGCACAAACAGGGTCATCGTGGGCGGAGATTGGAATGCATGGAGTCCGTGGTGGGGGAGTGTCGAGGAGGACACCCGGGGCGAAACGCTGAGGGGCTTCTTTGACGACCTGGAACTGCACGTATTGAACAGAGGAGTCGTCCCCACCTTCGATACGGTCCGTGGGGGTAGACGGTACACGAGTCATGTCGATGTCACCGTCTGCACCCAGGGACTGTTGAGAAGCGTCCGCGAATGGAAAGTGGACGACTCTGTGACGAGTTCGGATCACAGGGCAATACGTGTGGTTCTGGGCCTCAGGGTGCCCCCCGGCGAGGGCTCCCGATGGACAACTCGACGTTTCAACACCCGGAAGGCTGAATGGGATCGCTTCACCGAGGAAATGCGGAATGGTTTGACTGCCCGGGGCCTCACCCCGGAGCAAGTCAACCAAACCTCCAGTAGAGAGGAGATGGAGGTGGTGGTCTCCAACTACACTAAGTGTGTCGAGGGGGCGTGCGAAAAGACCATCCCCCCTCGGAGACCACCAAAGAAAGAGAAACGCTTTCCCTGGTGGACCGATGAGCTTGAAAGGCTGCGGCGCGAGGTGAACACAAAACGCCGCAAGATCCGGTGTGCCGCCCCGCGTCGCAGACAGTATGTAGTGGACAGCTACCTGAGTGCCAAGGCGGAATACGAGCGGAGGGCCGACAGCGCTCAGACCGAGAGCTGGAAAGCCTTCTGCTCGGCCCAAGAGAGGGAGTCTATGTGGGACGGAATCTACCGGGTGATGCGAAGGGCGTCGGGTCAACACGAGGACCAGCTCCTCGTGGAGGGGGGAGTGGTGCAGAGCCCGGAGGAATCGGTCGAGCTGCTGGCCGGAACCTTCTTTGCCGACGATGATGCGGGTGCGGATAGTGAGTCCCACACCATCATCAGAGGTAGGGCGGAACTGGTCGGTATGCGCTTACCGGGAGAGACCGACGACCCCCCGATCACCAGGGGGGAACTGCTCCGGGCTATGCACAGCTTCAACCCGAAAAAGGCGCCGGGTCAGGACGGATTTACGAGCGATATTTGCTGTTATGCAATAAACTCGCAAATCGAGCTATTTTTAGCAATCCTGAACCGGTGCCTTGACCTGGCGTGCTTCCCAGCGCCGTGGAAGGGGGCCGCCGTAGTGGTGCTGAGGAAGCCGGCGCGTCCAGACTATGCCCGCGCAAAGTCGTACCGCCCCATTGGATTACTCTCCGTCATGGGCAAGATATTTGAGAAAATCCTCTGTCGACGAATCCGTTGGCATGCCTTGCCCAGGTCCAATGTAAGGCAGTATGGCTTCGTTCCGCAGCGGGGCACGGAGGACGCGTTGTACGACCTCATGCAGCACGTCAGGGGCATCCTCCACCGGAAGAGGATCGCCCTGCTGGTCTCCCTCGACATCGAAGGCGCGTTTGACAACGCTTGGTGGCCTGCTATAAAGTGTAGAATGATAGAGAAAGGTATCCCCGTAAACATTAGGTGTCTTGTCGAGGATTACTTCAGGAACCGCAGCGTCACAGTCCACTATGCGGGGAGAACAGCGCGGAAGGCCCAAACCAAAGGCTGCGTCCAAGGATCCATCGGTGGACCCCTGTTTTGGAACATGCTGCTGGACCCCCTATTGGACAGCCTGGATAGGCCGGGCGCGTACGTGCAGGCGTTCGCGGATGACATCGTCTTGGTTTTCTCCGGGAAAACGGCCCTCGAGATCCAACGGGATGCCAACGCCGCCCTAGCCTCCGCGAGCGGCTGGGGTGTCGAGAACAAGCTTCGCTTCTCCGCCGAAAAAACGCAGGCAATGGTGGTGACGCGTAAGCTTGTTTACGACACTCCAGTTGTGCAGATGGGTGGCGTTGACATCTCGATGGTGACCGAACTCAAAATCCTCGGAGTCATTGTCGACAGTAAACTGACATTTAATGCCCATGTTGCCCAAGCCTGCAAAAAGGCAACGGCAATGTACAGGAAACTGTCGACAATGGCACGAGTGGAGTGGGGCCTAAACCCGGCGATTATCAGGACGATGTACACCGCGGTCGTGGAGCCCACGATCCTGTACGGCGCGAGCTCCTGGGCAAAAGCCGCCGAGAAGATCTCTGTGCAAAGAATCTTTGCTACCGTCCAGAGGGGTTTTGCACAGAAGATCGCCAAAACCCACCGTACGGTGTCGCTCAACGCGGCGCTCATACTGTCGGGTCTCCTTCCGCTGGACCTTAGGGTGGCGGAGGTGGCTCGGCTGTATGAGTGCAAGCGGGGACACCCGATTGATGAGCTGGAAACCCGCGAGCTGGAGGTGCGAGAGGCCTTCACGGAGGCCCCCCATCCCGCCAGCGAGCCAGACCTAGAATACCAGTGTCTGGAAAATATGCTCCCCGATACAGTGGCCCAGCTACAGCTACCCGTCCACTTGATCTACACAGACGGTAGTAAATCGGTGGACGGGGTCGGGGCAGCATACTCGTATTGGAGGAATGGGTCCGAGGTCCGGACAAAACAGATGAGGCTGGAGCCGGTATGCACCGTCTTCCAGGCGGAGCTTCTCGCGATAGCAAGGGCAACCGACCTTGCTGTCAAGAGGGGTTTCGACTGTTCGGCGGTGCTTAGCGACTCCCGATCCTCTCTGGATTTGATCCGGAACGCGGAGACGCGCCATCCCCTGGCTACCCATATTCGAAAGAATATTAGGGAGCTCATGGGGAATGGTAAAAACCTCCGGCTCTTCTGGGTGAAGGCTCATGTCGGGATCCCCGGCAACGAGCGCGCCGACGAGTTGGCTAGGCATGCGGCGGCCCAGTCCAGGATCGCCCCGGCCTATGACAGGTGTCCTCTCTCATACGTCAAACGGCGTGTGAGAGAAGGGACGGTCCGGCACTGGAACAGGAGGTACACCGAGGGGGAGACGGCAGCGGCCACCCGCATGTTCTTCCCGGATGTGTGGCGGGCGCACAAGGTCCTGAAGTGCCTCGACAGGACACCTACCTGGGCGCAAGTGCTGACCGGGCATGGTGGTTTCGCGGCCTACCTCCATCGCTTCAAGTTGAAGGGAAGCGCCGCCTGTGTGTGTGACCCTGCGGCATCTCAGACAATAGAGCACATCCTATTCGAGTGCCCGAGGCATGACCGAGACAGATACGACCTGGAATTAAGGACCAAAACGAAAATAAATGAACACACCATAGCGGATCTAATCGCAAATAAGCACTCCAGGCCGTATCTGGAGCGGTTTTGCCTCAAGACTGCACAAAAAGTAATAGTAGAAAATAAAACGAGATGATGCAACCCGGTAACCTCAGCCTCCGGCAAGAACAAGAATTAAAATACATAGATTTAAGGAAACAAAGAAATAAATATAGATATGAAAATTGTAGTAATAGATCATAAATAAATAAATAGAAAATAAATAAAAATGTAAAACATAGAATAAGGATTTGATGGAAATAAAGATTTTAAAAAAAG